>CM051234.1:160965456-161347956 GCA_027917425.1 Gastrophryne carolinensis
ACCCTGCCAGGTCCATTCCTGCCCAGGGCATCCCATTCTGTGACTACAGCAGCCTCTGTTTAAGACCATATAAGCATTTGCTCTTATCATATTTGAAATTAGCCTGATAAAGACACTTTTGCTGGCCAAAGCACTACTGGACCCTGCCAGGTCCATTCCTGCCCAGGGGCATCCCATTCTGTGACTACAGCAGCCTCTGTTTAAGACCATATAAGCATTTGCTCTTATCATATTTGAAATTAGGCCTGATAAAGACACTTTTGCTGGCCAAAGCACTACTGGACCCTGCCAGGTCCATTCCTGCCCAGGGCATCCCATTCTGTGACTAAAGCAGCCTCTGTTTAAGACCATATAAGCATTTGCTCTTATCATATTTGAAATTAGGCCTGATAAAGACACTTTTGCTGGCCAAAGCACTACTGGACCCTGCCAGGTCCATTCCTGCCCAGGGCATCCCATTCTGTGACTACAGCAGCCTCTGTTTAAGACCATATAAGCATTTGCTCTTATCATATTTGAAATTAGGCCTGATAAAGACACTTTTGCTGGCCAAAGCACTACTGGACCCTGCCAGGTCCATTCCTGCCCAGGGCATCCCATTCTGTGACTAAAGCAGCCTCTGTTTAAGACCATATAAGCATTTGCTCTTATCATATTTGAAATTAGGCCTGATAAAGACACTTTTGCTGGCCAAAGCACTACTGGACCCTGCCAGGTCCATTCCTGCCCAGGGCATCCCATTCTGTGACTACAGCAGCCTCTGTTTAAGACCATATAAGCATTTGCTCTTATCATATTTGAAATTAGGCCTGATAAAGACACTTTTGCTGGCCAAAGCACTACTGGACCCTGCCAGGTCCATTCCTGCCCGGGGCATCCCATTCTGTGACTACAGCAGCCTCTGTTTAAGACCATATAAGCATTTGCTCTTATCATATTTGAAATTAGGCCTGATAAAGACACTTTTGCTGGCCAAAGCACTACTGGACCCTGCCAGGTCCATTCCTGCCCGGGGCATCCCATTCTGTGACTACAGCAGCCTCTGTTTAAGACCATATAAGCATTTGCTCTTATCATATTTGAAATTAGGCCTGATAAAGACACTTTTGCTGGCCAAAGCACTACTGGACCCTGCCAGGTCCATTCCTGCCCAGGGCATCCCATTCTGTGACTAAAGCAGCCTCTGTTTAAGACCATATAAGCATTTGCTCTTATCATATTTGAAATTAGGCCTGATAAAGACACTTTTGCTGGCCAAAGCACTACTGGACCCTGCCAGGTCCATTCCTGCCCAGGGCATCCCATTCTGTGACTACAGCAGCCTCTGTTTAAGACCATATAAGCATTTGCTCTTATCATATTTGAAATTAGGCCTGATAAAGACACTTTTGCTGGCCAAAGCACTACTGGACCCTGCCAGGTCCATTCCTGCCCGGGGCATCCCATTCTGTGACTAAGGCAAGCCTCTGTTTAAGACCATATAAGCATTTGCTCTTATCATATTTGAAATTAGGCCTGATAAAGACACTTTTGCTGGCCAAAGCACTACTGGACCCTGCCAGGTCCATTCCTGCCCGGGGCATCCCATTCTGTGACTACAGCAGCCTCTGTTTAAGACCATATAAGCATTTGCTCTTATCATATTTGAAATTAGGCCTGATAAAGACACTTTTGCTGGCCAAAGCACTACTGGACCCTGCCAGGTCCATTCCTGCCCAGGGCATCCCATTCTGTGACTACAGCAGCCTCTGTTTAAGACCATATAAGCATTTGCTCTTATCATATTTGAAATTAGGCCTGATAAAGACACTTTTGCTGGCCAAAGCACTACTGGACCCTGCCAGGTCCATTCCTGCCCAGGGCATCCCATTCTGTGACTAAAGCAGCCTCTGTTTAAGACCATATAAGCATTTGCTCTTATCATATTTGAAATTAGGCCTGATAAAGACACTTTTGCTGGCCAAAGCACTACTGGACCCTGCCAGGTCCATTCCTGCCCAGGGCATCCCATTCTGTGACTACAGCAGCCTCTGTTTAAGACCATATAAGCATTTGCTCTTATCATATTTGAAATTAGGCCTGATAAAGACACTTTTGCTGGCCAAAGCACTACTGGACCCTGCCAGGTCCATTCCTGCCCGGGGCATCCCATTCTGTGACTACAGCAGCCTCTGTTTAAGACCATATAAGCATTTGCTCTTATCATATTTGAAATTAGCCTGATAAAGACACTTTTGCTGGCCAAAGCACTACTGGACCCTGCCAGGTCCATTCCTGCCCAGGGCATCCCATTCTGTGACTAAAGCAGCCTCTGTTTAAGACCATATAAGCATTTGCTCTTATCATATTTGAAATTAGGCCTGATAAAGACACTTTTGCTGGCCAAAGCACTACTGGACCCTGCCAGGTCCATTCCTGCCCAGGGCATCCCATTCTGTGACTAAAGCAGCCTCTGTTTAAGACCATATAAGCATTTGCTCTTATCATATTTGAAATTAGGCCTGATAAAGACACTTTTGCTGGCCAAAGCACTACTGGACCCTGCCAGGTCCATTCCTGCCCAGGGCATCCCATTCTGTGACTACAGCAGCCTCTGTTTAAGACCATATAAGCATTTGCTCTTATCATATTTGAAATTAGGCCTGATAAAGACACTTTTGCTGGCCAAAGCACTACTGGACCCTGCCAGGTCCATTCCTGCCCGGGGCATCCCATTCTGTGACTACAGCAGCCTCTGTTTAAGACCATATAAGCATTTGCTCTTATCATATTTGAAATTAGCCTGATAAAGACACTTTTGCTGGCCAAAGCACTACTGGACCCTGCCAGGTCCATTCCTGCCCAGGGCATCCCATTCTGTGACTAAAGCAGCCTCTGTTTAAGACCATATAAGCATTTGCTCTTATCATATTTGAAATTAGGCCTGATAAAGACACTTTTGCTGGCCAAAGCACTACTGGACCCTGCCAGGTCCATTCCTGCCCAGGGCATCCCATTCTGTGACTACAGCAGCCTCTGTTTAAGACCATATAAGCATTTGCTCTTATCATATTTGAAATTAGGCCTGATAAAGACACTTTTGCTGGCCAAAGCACTACTGGACCCTGCCAGGTCCATTCCTGCCCAGGGCATCCCATTCTGTGACTAAAGCAGCCTCTGTTTAAGACCATATAAGCATTTGCTCTTATCATATTTGAAATTAGGCCTGATAAAGACACTTTTGCTGGCCAAAGCACTACTGGACCCTGCCAGGTCGATTCCTGTTGGGGCATCCCATTCTGTGACTAAAGCAGCCTCTGTTTAAGACCATATAAGCATTTGCTCTTATTATATTTGAAATTAGGCCTGATAAAGACACTTTTGCTGGCCAAAGCACTACTGGACCCTGCCAGGTCGATTCCTGTTGGGGCATCCCATTCTGTGACTACAGCAGCCTCTGTTTAAGACCATATAAGCATTTGCTCTTATCATATTTGAAATTAGGCCTGATAAAGACACTTTTGCTGGCCAAAGCACTACTGGACCCTGCCAGGTCCATTCCTGCCCGGGGCATCCCATTCTGTGACTACAGCAGCCTCTGTTTAAGACCATATAAGCATTTGCTCTTATCATATTTGAAATTAGCCTGATAAAGACACTTTTGCTGGCCAAAGCACTACTGGACCCTGCCAGGTCCATTCCTGCCCAGGGCATCCCATTCTGTGACTAAAGCAGCCTCTGTTTAAGACCATATAAGCATTTGCTCTTATTATATTTATATTATAAGACACTTTTGCTGGGCATAGGCTTACTGCTGCCTGCCAGGTGCACTTCTGTTGAGGCATCCCATTCTGTAACATAGCATACCCCTCTTTATTTACACTAAGCAGCTCTCTTATTTACACTAAGCAGGCCTGTTGGAGGCTGAGTGTTACTGCTCACTTTTGGTGTGCATTATATTCTGTTTCATATAGACCCACCGCTGCCCGGGGTTTTTTTAAATATCACCTACTACCACGCCAGTTAGACTATGTCGGGCAGACAAGTGCCTGGAAGTGAAAAGAGGAGTGGCAGAGGCCAAGATTCCGCAGGCAGAGCTCGCATCAGACTGGGGGCCAGTAGCAGCAGGAGTCACGCTGAGAGACCTAATCTGCCAGTATCTGCTAGCGGTCGGGTCTCCACCAGTAACGCATCTGCCGTGGTAGATTGGTTGACGCGCTCATCAACAACATCATCACAACTTACGTCTGAGACCCCCAGTCTAGGGTCGGTAGGTTCCTCTGACACAACCCTGAGTTGGCATGCCCCGAGAGCAGTCCCTGTCCTCCCATTGCCTCTGGCCTACGCCGTTCCCTCCCCCAGCGACGTATCCTATGCTTTGGGTTCAGCTCCACTCTTTAGTGAGGAGGACCATCAGATAGAGGACAGTCAGCAGCTACTGCCCAGCCAAGAAATGGAGGTGGCTTCTTTAGCTAGGCAGACAAATAGTGATGTGGACAGTGTCGTGGGTGCTGCGAGCGTTCCAGCTCCTGCGCCAGACACTGTTGACGAATCCACGAACATCAGTGACGTACAGCCACAACTCGGTGATGATGATGATGATGACGATGAAGCCGATCGCACTTGGGAGCCGGGTGATGAAGGGGCTTCATCGTCATCATCAGGAGAAGAGGGGTGCAGGTTGCCCCGGAGTCAGCAGCTGAGGCAGCAAGGTGGTAGCAGTCAGCATGGGGGCACAATTCCAAAGGCTGGAGCCGGCCGGGGCCGGGGCCGGGGTAGAGCACCTGCTGTGCGGCAGTCTACCTTATCGGGAGGTAGTGGAGCAGGGGTTCCTGGAGTTGGCAACAGCAGCAGTGAATCAGTGAGGCCAGGGGGTGGGAAAAGTAGCTACTCGGCAGTGTGGCAGTTTTTCCTGAGGCATCCGCAGGAGGGTAACATGGCCACATGCAAGATATGTAGGCAAAAGGTGAAGCGTGGCCAGGGTCCAAATGTTGGCACCACGGCCCTGCGTCAACATATGATGCGTCACCATAAAACGACCTGGGAGAACCGAGGCTCCCAAGGGGTGGTCCAGTCTGCTTCCTCACCAAGTGAGCTCCCAATTTCTGCCAGCCAAGGCTCCAGCACCTCAGCCGAAGGCAGCTGTGCGTCATACCCATCCTCTGTCACTCCTGCTCCTCCTCCTCCAAGTCATGCATCCCGCCAGCAATCCATCAGCGAAGCCATGTCCAAGAGACAGCAGTATGCGCCCACTCATCCTACGGCGCAGAAGCTGAATGTGCTCCTGTCCAAGTTGCTGGTGCTGCAGTCGCTCCCTTTTCAGGTGGTGGAATCTGCACCTTTCAGAGAACTGATGGCTTGTGCCGAGCCGAGGTGGAGAGTCCCAAGCCGTCATTTCTTTGCCAAGAAGGCAGTACCAGCGCTGCACACTTTTGTTGAACAGAAGGTGGGCCAGTCCTTGAGCCTGTCGGTGTGTAGCAAAATACATGGCAGCGCCGACATCTGGAGCTGTAACTACGGTCAGGGGCAGTACATGTCGTTTACGGCCCACTGGGTGAATGTGGTCCCTTTGCAGCAGCAACTTGGACAGGTCACGCCGCTTCGGCCTCCGCGCTCTCTGCCCATTGGGCCTGTGACACCGTGCGACTCGGCCTCCTCATCCTCCGCCATCTCCTCACCCTCCACTGTAGGCTCAAGTCTCAGTGCCCCTCCAGTCTACCATGTGTGCAGGGCACGGAGGTGTCACGCAGTGCTTCACATGGTTTGTCTTGGCGAACGGAGTCACACAGGGGAGGAACTGCTTAAATGTATTCATCAGGAAATCCAAACATGGCTTACTCCGAGAAAACTTAAAATGGGAATCATGGTTACCGACAATGGGAAGAACATTTTGTCTGCGCTGCGCCAAGGAAGCCTGACCCATGCCCCCTGCATGGCTCACGTCTTCAATCTGGTTGTCAAGCGGTTTCTGAAGTGTTCCCCCCATCTGCAGGACATCCTAACAACTTCACGGAAACTTTGCATGCACTTCAGCCACTCCTACACCGCCAAACACACCCTTCTTGAGCTACAGCGTCAGAATGGTATCCCCCAACATAGTCTGATTTGCGATGTTTCCACCCGTTGGAATTCCACCCTTCACATGTTGGACCGATTATATGAACAGAGAAAAGCCATCACGGATTTCCTGATGATCCAAGCAGATAGGGGGACTCCCCTGTGTAACTTCAATGTCAACCAGTGGCAGCTCATACGTGACACCTGCCGTTTGCTCAGGCCCTTTGAGGAAGCCACTTTATTTGTCAGTCGGCAGGATTACGGGATGAACGACGTGATTCCACTGCTTCATGTACTACAGCACATGTTGGAAACCATGGCTGGTCAGGGCACTGGAGACATGGCGTTTACATCTTACGGCCACATGAACCCCGTTGGAGCTGAACTGGAGGAGGAGGAGGAGGAAGAGGAGGAGGAGGAGTTGCCCAGCGAAACACAGTTTAGGCTTGGCGAAATGGCTGGTTTATCTAGTCAGCGGACAGGAGAGGAGGAGCAGGAGCAGCCAGAGGAGCTAGAGGTTTTTGAGGAAGGAGAGACAGAGGACCCGGGCACACCGTGGCAGTATGCAGTGGAGATGGAGACAGGTAGTCCATCCGAGTCACTTGCGCAAATGGCACGAAGCATGCTCACATGCTTGCGTAGTGACCCCAGAATTGTTTCCATCTGTCGGCGGGATGACTTCTGGCTGTCCACCTTATTGGACCCTCGCTTCCGGCACAAAATGGGGGCATTTTTTAAACCCACCGAGAGGGAGGACAAACTCAACTACTACAAAGACATTCTACGTAGGCAGTTGGCCGATGCCTATCTGCGCCATGGTCCATACTCTCGCAGGTCTGACTCGAGGGGACCTCTGCGCTCACCTTCCACTGCCATGGCCGCTGGGGGGGTTGGCAGCAGCAGCAGCAGAAGCTCCATCAGCAGCAGCAGCCTCAGTCTTCAGTCGCTAATGAGTAGCTTTCTACACCCGCATAGTGAGGCTACTCATGAGCAGCAGGAAGACCTGGAGCAGGACCTGAACCAGCAGGTCATGTCATACTTTGACATGACCATGCCAACACACCTTGAGGATCCGCTGGACTTCTGGGCAGCCAAACTTGATTTGTGGCCGCAACTAGCAGAGTTTGCCCTGGAAAAGCTGTCCTGCCCGGCAAGTAGCGTGCCATCTGAGCGGGTGTTTAGTGCGGCGGGGGCCATAGTTACGGCGAGGAGAACTCGTCTGTCAACTAAAAATGTGGAGAGACTCACCTTTGTCAAAATGAATCAGGGATGGATCAGCCAGGATTTCCACCCACCAATGCCTGATGCATGCGACTAGATTCAGCATGGTGCCACGTTTTACACTTTCCAAATGGTGCAAAACATATTTATGTCTTTAGGCCATTTTTTGGGCTCCTGCTGCTGCTGCTGCCAACTCCTGCCAACTCCAGGGTGTGATTCATCCAATTTTTGGGCTCCTGAGGCCAACTCCAGTGTATATTTGGGCTCCTGCTGCTGCTGCTGCCAACTTCTGCCAACTCCAGGGTGTGATTCATCCAATTTTTGGGCTCCTGAGGCCAACTCCAGTGTATATTTGGGCTCCTGCTGCTGCTACTGTCAACTCCTGCCAACTCCAGGGTGTGATTCATCCAATTTTTGGGCTCCTGAGGCCAACTCCAGTGTATATTTGGGCTCCTGCTGCTGCTGCTGCCAACTTCTGCCAACTCCAGGGTGTGATTCATCCAATTTTTGGGCTCCTGAGGCCAACTCCAGTGTATATTTGGGCTCCTGCTGCTGCTACTGTCAACTCCTGCCAACTCCAGGGTGTGATTCATCCAATTTTTGGGCTCCTGAGGCCAACTCCAGTGTATATTTGGGCTCCTGCTGCTGCTGCTGCCAACTTCTGCCAACTCCAGGGTGTGATTCATCCAATTTTTGGGCTCCTGAGGCCAACTCCAGTGTATATTTGGGCTCCTGCTGCTGCTACTGTCAACTCCTGCCAACTCCAGGGTGTGATTCATCCAATTTTTGGGCTCCTGAGGCCAACTCCAGTGTATATTTGGGCTCCTGCTGCTGCTGCTGCCAACTTCTGCCAACTCCAGGGTGTGATTCATCCAATTTTTGGGCTCCTGAGGCCAACTCCAGTGTATATTTGGGCTCCTGCTGCTGCTACTGTCAACTCCTGCCAACTCCAGGGTGTGATTCATCCAATTTTTGGGCTCCTGAGGCCAACTCCAGTGTATATTTGGGCTCCTGCTGCTGCTGCTGCCAACTTCTGCCAACTCCAGGGTGTGATTCATCCAATTTTTGGGCTCCTGAGGCCAACTCCAGTGTATATTTGGGCTCCTTCTGCTGCTACTGTCAACTCCTGCCAACTCCAGGGTGTGATTCATCCAATTTTTGGGCTCCTGAGGCCAACTCCAGTGTATATTTGGGCTCCTGCTGCTGCTGCTGCCAACTTCTGCCAACTCCAGGGTGTGATTCATCCAATTTTTGGGCTCCTGAGGCCAACTCCAGTGTATATTTGGGCTCCTGCTGCTGCTGCTGCCAACTTCTGCCAACTCCAGGGTGTGATTCATCCAATTTTTGGGCTCCTGAAGCCAACTCCAGTGTATATTTGGGCTCCTGCTGCTGCTGGTGTCAACTCCTGCCAACTCCAGGGTGTGATTCATCCAATTTTTGGGCTCCTGAAGCCAACTCCAGTGTATATTTGGGCTCCTGCTGCTGCTGCTGCCAACTTCTGCCAACTCCAGGGTGTGATTCATCCAATTTTTGGGCTCCTGAGGCCAACTCCAGTGTATATTTGGGCTCCTGCTGCTGCTGCTGCCAACTTCTGCCAACTCCAGGGTGTGATTCATCCAATTTTTGGGCTCCTGAAGCCAACTCCAGTGTATATTTGGGCTCCTGCTGCTGCTGGTGTCAACTCCTGCCAACTCCAGGGTGTGATTCATCCAATTTTTGGGCTCCTGAAGCCAACTCCAGTGTATATTTGGGCTCCTGCTGCTGCTGCTGCCAACTTCTGCCAACTCCAGGGTGTGATTCATCCAATTTTTGGGCTCCTGAGGCCAACTCCAGTGTATATTTGGGCTCCTGCTGCTGCTGCTGCCAACTTCTGCCAACTCCAGGGTGTGATTCATCCAATTTTTGGGCTCCTGAAGCCAACTCCAGTGTATATTTGGGCTCCTGCTGCTGCTGGTGTCAACTCCTGCCAACTCCAGGGTGTGATTCATCCAATTTTTGGGCTCCTGAGGCCAACTCCAGTGTATATTTGGGCTCCTGCTGCTGCTACTGTCAACTCCTGCCAACTCCAGGGTGTGATTCATCCAATTTTTGGGCTCCTGAGGCCAACTCCAGTGTATATTTGGGCTCCTGCTGCTGCTGCTGCCAACTTCTGCCAACTCCAGGGTGTGATTCATCCAATTTTTGGGCTCCTGAGGCCAACTCCAGTGTATATTTGGGATCCTGCTGCTGCTACTGTCAACTCCTGCCAACTCCAGGGTGTGATTCATCCAATTTTTGGGCTCCTGAAGCCAACTCCAGTGTATATTTGGGCTCCTGCTGCTGCTACTGTCAACTCCTGCCAACTCCAGGGTGTGATTCATCCAATTTTTGGGCTCCTGAGGCCAACTCCAGTGTATATTTGGGCTCCTGCTGCTGCTGCTGCCAACTTCTGCCAACTCCAGGGTGTGATTCATCCAATTTTTGGGCTCCTGAGGCCAACTCCAGTGTATATTTGGGCTCCTGCTGCTGCTACTGTCAACTCCTGCCAACTCCAGGGTGTGATTCATCCAATTTTTGGGCTCCTGAGGCCAACTCCAGTGTATATTTGGGCTCCTGCTGCTGCTGCTGCCAACTTCTGCCAACTCCAGGGTGTGATTCATCCAATTTTTGGGCTCCTGAGGCCAACTCCAGTGTATATTTGGGCTCCTGCTGCTGCTACTGTCAACTCCTGCCAACTCCAGGGTGTGATTCATCCAATTTTTGGGCTCCTGAGGCCAACTCCAGTGTATATTTGGGCTCCTGCTGCTGCTGCTGCCAACTTCTGCCAACTCCAGGGTGTGATTCATCCAATTTTTGGGCTCCTGAGGCCAACTCCAGTGTATATTTGGGCTCCTGCTGCTGCTGCTGCCAACTTCTGCCAACTCCAGGGTGTGATTCATCCAATTTTTGGGCTCCTGAAGCCAACTCCAGTGTATATTTGGGCTCCTGCTGCTGCTGGTGTCAACTCCTGCCAACTCCAGGGTGTGATTCATCCAATTTTTGGGCTCCTGAGGCCAACTCCAGTGTATATTTGGGCTCCTGCTGCTGCTGCTGCCAACTTCTGCCAACTCCAGGGTGTGATTCATCCAATTTTTGGGCTCCTGAGGCCAACTCCAGTGTATATTTGGGCTCCTGCTGCTGCTACTGTCAACTCCTGCCAACTCCAGGGTGTGATTCATCCAATTTTTGGGCTCCTGAGGCCAACTCCAGTGTATATTTGGGCTCCTGCTGCTGCTGCTGCCAACTTCTGCCAACTCCAGGGTGTGATTCATCCAATTTTTGGGCTCCTGAAGCCAACTCCAGTGTATATTTGGGCTCCTGCTGCTGCTGCTGCTGCCAACTTCTGCCAACTCCAGGGTGTGATTCATCCAATTTTTGGGCTCCTGAGGCCAACTCCAGTGTATATTTGGGCTCCTTCTGCCCCTCATAGTGATGCCACTTCAACTCTCTGCAATTGTGCCGCTCTGCGATTCTATTAGCGATGCCTCTGATCTGCATGTGATATTTCTTCAAAGTATTATTTAACTAACCCAGCACGCATCCTGTGCGTGTTACAGCAAGGCTGAATGGTTTACAACCCTATTGAGGCTGTAGGAGGCTCAGAAATAGCCGTTTTTAATAGCGATTCGTCGCGAATTTATTCGGGTCGAAACGATTTTTGTCGGAAAATTCGGCGAATCAGTCGAATCGAATTTTTCAAAAGTTCGCTCATCTCTAAACACCATCCATTTACTTACACCCTCTCTCAAGCACCTTTGAATGTAAAAGAGCCATCAGTATGGGGCAAGTGCTATACTAGCCTCTATGCCTGGTGCACTAGGCAGGTAGCATTGGGGGCACGAAAAAGTGGAAAATTCAAAGCTCAACACTACAACAAACCAGATATTAAAAATAATACACAGAATAGTTCAAATGACATATAGCAAATTACACATGAATAACAGAAGTACAATGGCAAAGTTGTACCATACTTGAACTAACTTACAACTATTATTATGGTTTTGAAAGAACAAAATAAATTGGTATAGTAAATACTGTAATTTTGTATTGTATGTAATAATGACCCGTACAATATAAGTTATGATTTGATTACACACATTACACAATAAAACTGAAACACCCTTTACAAAAAAAAACATGAGTTCCTGTCTTCAGGACAGTTTATTTCTGTATTAACTACTTTAATACATGTTCCTTTTTTATGTAATTAATTTAGCCAACAAAGGTCTATAGAGAACCTAAGAGTTGAGTCATACATTATACTTGGCTACAAATATTTTATTACCAAAGAAATTCAGTAATTTTTTAGACTTATAGAGAATGTTATTCACCCTGGGGGAGATGTTTGGCAGCAAAACAGATTTTTCCTATGCATCTCATTTACATTCATTTAATATCTTGTTAGTCCAAACATGTATTTGATAGGCACTGTTGAAATCTTCAATTAAAGAAATTAGGTCTGGTATTGTAAAGGCATCAGCCATTATCTTTCTCTTCATGCTCAAAGGGCAACTGTTGATGGGAGTTTACAAAATAATTATATCCCGAATAAAGTAAAGCATAATGTATGATACATTTGGTTTAATTAAACCATCCAATATCACAGGTTGAAAATTGGATTAAGCAAATGAAATGATGGGGACTTGTCACATGTTCTGTAATAACACACGCTAACAGCATAGTATTGTTTTGTAAATTACCATTTTATTATCTAGAGCTGATAAAACTTTAACTAAAATATTGGGAGCTCTAGGCTTCTTTCACAGGAATGTTGGCAGATAAAAATGTATTTGGTAAATCTAAAACTTTATACTATCTAAATCCAGAAATCTAAATAACATGTAAATGTAAACAATGAAAAGGGAGCATATGTGCAGATTAAATAGGTTTCAAATGAACACAGACCCATATTATTCTACCACTCAACTTTATATTTGGCACTGCACATGTTGGGAGGTAGCATTTCCTGGCAAGTGCAGATGTCCATTGGCTTGTCAGATGGTTCATTTTTGTTTTTCATTAGCTTTATAGATTTTTCAAATCTTTGTAACGAATTAACACTATCTGTTACATTGTGGTTTCATACAGCACAACAAAAATCTGTTCCATTTTTCTACTTCATCAAGCCCTTTATGTCAGCAGAAATATTGCAAGACAGTAACCTAGGTTGCAAGTCTGAACTTGTCTGCTGAGAGATGGAGTTGGACTATGGCTGTGACTCCATGAAACATCTGACCATTCTATCTTGAAAGCATAAATAAAAGCTAAAATAAACAATGAGAAAAAAAGAGGAACTGAGAAATGAGGAGCAGAAGAGAAAATAAAAAAGAGAGAGAAAAGTTGGGGAATGGAAAGGGAAGGGGTAGGGTAACCCTTCCAAAGGATGTTCAATTCAGAGGAGTATGAACTGAGGCTGAGAGAGAGAAGGGGTAGTGAGACAAAGTGCCCCTGACACTCATGTCTAGCCCCCACAATTAAAGGGTAATCAGTGTGCTGGCCGGCTCTTTAGACGGAGAGGCCGATTCACCAATAGCGCCAGGTAGCGACAGATGAGCGACTGAAGTATGGCGCTATGAGCGCCGCTAGCGTACGCCGCGGGCGGTAGCGATTCGCTATAGCAGGCCTCCTCAGTCGCTACCTGGCGTTGTTGGGAACAACGCCTACATTGCTGAATATGATGTTGGACCTCAGCTTTGTAGGCGCTGTCAGTCAGTTTGACGACGCTATTCAACACAGCGCCTGCGCTTTGCTTTGCTGTGGGCTGGGAATCAAGTATCTTCAGAATAAAACACATTGCAACATGTTTCTTTACTTTTTTTAGTTTTTATTTTGTGTTGAAAAGGAAATAAAATTAAAACAGATATTAGAATGAAAAGGAAAATTAAAACAGAATTAAACACATAGCCACATGTATTTTATTTGTTTTTTATTTTTTTAAGAAAAAGGAACTACAATTAAACCACCAATGAGAATGAAAATGAAAATTAAACCATAAATTAGAATGAAAAGGAAAATTAAACCAGAAATGAGAAAGAAAAGGAAAATTAAAACAGAAATGAGAATGAAAATGAAAATTAAACCATAAATTAGAATGAAAAGGAAAATAAAAACAGAAGTGAGAAAAAAAAGGAAAATTAAACCAGAAATGAGAATGAAAAGGAAAATTAAAACAGAAATGAGAATGAAAAGGAAAATTAAACCAGAAATGAGAAAGAAAAGGAAAATTAAACCAGAAATGAGAAAAAAAGGAAAATTAAAACAGAAATGAGAATGAAAAGGAAAATTAAACCATAAATTAGAATGAAAAGGAAAATAAAAACAGAAATGAGAAAGAAAAGGAAAATTAAACCAGAAATGAGAATGAAAAGGAAAATTAAAACAGAAATGAGAATGAAAAGGAAAAGTATACCAGAAATGAGAAAGAAAAGGAAAATTAAACCAGAAATGAGAAAGAAAAGGAAAATTAAAACAGAAATGAGAATGAAAAGGAAAATTAAACCATAAATTAGAATGAAAAGGAAAATAAAAACAGAAATGAGAAAGAAAAGGAAAATTAAACCAGAAATGAGAAAGAAAAGGAAAATTAAAACAGGAATTAGAATGAAAAGGAAAATTACAACAGAATTAAACACATAGCCACATGTATTTTTTTTTTTTTTTTTTTGACTAAAAATGAACTAAAATTAAAACAGAAATGAAAATGAAAATGAAAAATCCAACAGAAATTAGAATTGAAAGGAAAGTTCAGAAAAGTTCTAGAAAATGAAATTTGGGATCACGGTGCATCTCGGGGTGCCTGAAAAATTAAAAAAAGTGCAGTTAGTATACAGTATATCTTTAAATTTGTGTTTTCGCTGTAAAAAAATATTGCATTCATTGTTAACCAACATTTGCGTCTTACACCCCCCTTAGAGTGGTTTGGGTCATCTTACACCCCCCTTAGAGTGGTTTGGGTCATCTTACACCCCCCTTAGAGTGGTTTGGGTCATCTTACACCCCCCTTAGAGTGGTTTGGGTCATCTTACACCCCCCTTCGAGTGGTTTGGGTCATCTTACACCCCCTTAGAGTGGTTTGGGTCATCTTACACCCCCCTTAGAGTGGTTTGGGTCATCTTACACCCCCCTTAGAGTGGTTTGGGTCATCTTACACCCCCCTTAGAGTGGTTTGGGTCATCTTAAACCCCCCTTAGAGTGGTTTGGGTCATCTTACACCCCCCTTAGAGTGGTTTGGGTCATCTTACACCCCCCTTAGAGTGGTTTGGGTCATCTTACACCCCCCTTAGAGTGGTTTGGGTCATCTTACACCCCCCCTTAGAGTGGTTTGGGTCATCTTACACCCCCCCTTAGAGTGGTTTGGGTCATCTTACACCCCCCTTAGAGTGGTTTGGGTCATCTTACACCCCCCTTAGAGTGGTTTGGGTCATCTTACACCCCCCTTAGAGTGGTTTGGGTCATCTTACACCCCCCCTTAGAGTGGTTTGGGTCATCTTACACCCCCCTTAGAGTGGTTTGGGTCATCTTTCACCCCCCTTAGAGTGGTTTGGGTCATCTTACACCCCCCTTAGAGTGGTTTGGGTCATCTTACACCCCCCCTTAGAGTGGTTTGGGTCATCTTACACCCCCCTTAGAGTGTTTTTTTTCTCATTTTGATGGGAGGTCAAATACATTTACCCAGTAGTGCAGTACTTGGATTAGAGTGAAGGGTAGTTAGCTTACCGCAAAAAAGGAAGTGATCATCCTTTCCCTTAGCTCATCGCCAGTCTGGGTGTCCTCACTTCTTCCTGCGGGCAAGTTGGGGATTTCTGGCACCAGTGCTGTCTCCTCGGGGGCTTGAATTCGGTGGCATATACAAATATTATGGAGCACGCAGCAGGCGAGGATGATCTTGGAGACCTTCTGTGGGCTGTAGAGCATCTCTCCTCCTGGCCGTGCCAAACAGAGAAAGCGTGCTTTCAGCAGGCCGATGGTTCTTTCCACAATGCTTCTGGTCTTGCGATGTGCTGCATTGTAGCGTTCATGGGCAGAGGTCCGTGGGCTCCTGACCGGAGTCATGACCCACTTTCTCTGCCCATATCCCTTGTCCGCTGTAGAAAAAACACAAGGAGAGAGACAGCAATTAGTACTAGTACATGTTTTGTTTATCTTTTTTTCTAATTTGGCTTACTAGGCCACATATTTGAGTCAAAATACTTTGACATGGTTAATTTCTTACCCAGTAGCCAGCCAGCTGGCATTTCGTTGTTCTCAAACTTCCGGCACAGGACTGTCCGCTGCAAGACGTAAGAATCGTGGCATGAGCCAGGGAACCCCGATCTCACCGCCCGCAGCCTCATGTCTGGGTCACAGACAAGCATGATGTTTAGCGAATGGAATTGCTTTCTGTTTCTGTAATACAGCTCCTGTGCACGGGGAGGGCGGAAAGGGATATGTGTACCATCAACGCACCCTAGCACATTCGGGATCCCTCCCATGAGATAGAAAGCATGTTTTATTTTGGCAACCTCTTCCTCATCCTCAGGAAACTTGATGTAAATTGGGATTAAATCACAAATCGCCAGAACTACCTGGATTAGTATGCGGCTCATAGTAGCCTGGCTTATCCCGCTGAGGAGGGCGGAGGTTGCCTGGAAGGTCCCTCGTGCCAAAATATTCAGCGTGGCACACAGGCGTACTATGCCTGGAATGGATTGAGTGCGTTTGGTGGATGCCTCGATTTTGTGCTTAATCTGATCATATAGGGACTGTAGTGCAGCACGATTCAGACAGAAGCGGCTCCTGATCTGCTCGTCACTTAAGTCCCATACTGAAAGGCGGATTGCAAAGGAGCGGGGTGCCCTAAGCCTCACAACACCCCGCTCCCTTTCCTCCTGCTCTTTCAGCATACACATACATCCATCCACCCAGACACCATACATCACCCTCTTATCCATCACACACACTCAACAGATATACAAAATCAAAAAAACAAAAACAAAAACCACAAACACACCACACACACACAAACAATCACACTCCACACACACCCGCTACAATGCAGCTCACCACAAAACCAGAACTATAGTGGTCCAAACCACCAGCCTGCTGAAAAACAGCTTTCTAAGTTAGGCACAACCAAGAGGGGAGTTGCTGCACAGCCCACAAAAGGCCCCAAAATCAAGCCTCACTTGCTGTATGCTCCACAATATTTGCATATGCCACCAAAAACAATCTCCTAAAGAAACAGCACTGATGTCAGAAATCACCCAACAAGCCACAGAGAGTGAGGACAGAACCCAGACAGAGACTCAAATGAGCTAAGGGAAGCAAGCACCGCACCACACCACAGCCTTTGCCACAGTGTAAGAATACCAGAAGCTTGCAAATTCCTTCCATTTATACTTCACTTTCAAAAAGGACAGGTCCGCTTTGCCGCCTTTTGTGTTGCTCTGCTATTTCCGGGTGCCAATTAGCCGACCCAGGTGTGCGTAAAACGGAGTGTGCACGCGCACGCTAGTAGCGCTACTAGCGTACGTGAGCCGAAACTTGCGTGCATTAACGGACATGGGCGAAAATTCAGTGGTGGGCCAATGAAAGGTAAGCTGCTGTTTATTTAAATAGCCGTTAGGCTAGCCACATGTCACAAGGGTTTCAGATACATCAGTCCATTGTTGTATTTGGGTGTGTGTTGTTTGGTTAATGAGGTCTGTAATTAGTTAATTGGCTAACACACATGCTTCAGTCAGTGCAGTGGAGGTGTGGCTAGAAGGAACTGGGCTGTATGTGTGAATCAATTAAGTGGGCTGGTTTGTGATTGGCTGTTAGAGCACATAAAACCTGCCCAACCCAAAGAGAGTGCGATGCCATTCTGTAGTCTGCATGCGTGCTTGTTGGGTGTGTATTTGTGTGTGTGTGCAGCTACAGGATGGAGCCAAATTCAGGACATCTGCCGGCCACAGCAGGCCCAAGTAGGAGTTTGGTGGGTGCTGTGCGCAGACCTCCCTTACGGAAAAGGGCCCAGCCTGAAGGTGGGGCAGCACCCCAGGCTAAGCGCCCAGGTGCCAAGAGGGAGCCTGAATTTAATTTGGCGGAGAATAATCATCTTGTGCGCCTTACACTTGCTAAATGGGAGCTACTCTTTGGCTCCCAAAGCAAGTCCATAGGCAAACAAGAATGAAGCAAACTGTGGGATGCCATTGGTGTGGAGCTTAGTAGCACTGCTCAACACCCACGTAGTG
This sequence comes from Gastrophryne carolinensis, assembly GCA_027917425.1. Lineage (NCBI taxonomy): Eukaryota > Metazoa > Chordata > Amphibia > Anura > Microhylidae > Gastrophryne > Gastrophryne carolinensis. The sequence continues at coordinate 160,982,946 of CM051234.1, forward strand.
GCCCATCCTGCAGGAAACGCTTCTACACTTTGAGAGGGGCCCTTATGAAAAAGATGAATCACGATCTTGATGTGGACAGTGGGACCATCCAGGCTCCAAAGAGTACCTACAGGCCGTATGAGGAGATGCTGAAGGCCAAAATTCCACTGGCTCGGCTGCAGGGTGTGGATCCTGGGGATGACACCACAGGTTGGACTGAAGGTACATATTTTCTGCCTTTTTATAAAAGCTACTGTTAATGTATGTGATTAGCATTTTCTCTTTCTGACCAACTAACAGTAGGACCTGTGAAGTAGTACATTAGACCTCATACATTTTTTACTTTCCTGTCTGTTGCTTTCTGCATAGGTGCACATGCTGCTGTCCGGGATGTGCCTCAGGACACACAAGCTCCTGCCCTTCAACCAACCTCAAGCCTAACCCAGTCTGCCATTGAAGGTATTTACCACTAATTTCGGTGCTGGTTGTTTGGGGAACAAATGGGTGTGGGAGCAGCTCCAACAATCGAGTGGGGCACTGTGGAGTATTAATAATATGGACCTGCGGCCTAATTTCACGCCCACTTTAACACTCACAGCAACTAACTAACAAGGCCCTAACATGTGTAGCTATGTTGGAAGGCAGAGATGTGTGGCCATATATCTGCATATAAATGTGGAAGCCACACTGGCCTTGATTAGTGAATATTAGTGAATGAGCTGCTCACACACACCTTAATGCATGTTGTATTTTTGCACGCACATTAACAATGGCTCAATGTTTGCTTGATTTTTGCCTAGCTCCCACGCCATTGGCCCCAGCATCTCCTCAGGAGCCAAGCTACTCTTTGGATGTCAGTAAGTGCATGTGTCAACCTTGCTTTATCCACTTTAACCCAAGTGCATGTGTCTCATTCCTCTTTTTTATTGGTAGGCCAAGTGACTGGTTCATCTTTGGACCCCACTTCCGATGTTGCAGGTCAACAGGACCCTGTTGGTGTGTATAGCAATACATAATGTATCCTTTATGCTGTTTCTGTTACACTGGTTCGATTTGGTTAGTCTAATAATCTACATGTTTGCTCTGTCAACTTGAAGATGCCTCTTGGGAGTGCTTATTCCCTCCCCAGGGTCAGTCTAATAGTTCTTGGAGTGATAGCAATGTATTTTGGAGGACATATTTTTGGACAAACATTCACCGTAGTAGTTTGATGAATATTTAGAGCCATTACTTGTGTTTTTTAGTTGACCCGAATATCGGAAGTGGCTGTCCAGAAAGGGCCCCTCAAGTTCAGGCTGCCAGAGATGAGGGTAAGTTGTTTTGCCTTGCTCTAGTCTGTATTTTGGCTCTACTTTTGTGGCACTTGCTTCTGGCAACTTGTGTGTCCACATGTATTTTAAAGGTCCAAGCTCGAGTGAGGGCCCCACTCCAGACATCTGGGAGATTGCGGGTATGTGTAATTTAAGCAATGTGTCTGATCTTATTTGCCAAAATTATTGCCTCTTAGTCCTCTAACATACATGTTAACAATCTGAGTTTAACAGATACCTTTGGTCTAGTGTGTAATTTTGCACTTTGTGGAGGTATGGCCTCGATAGCCTAGCCATGTTACATTTGAGTTTGGTCCACTGACCTACTAACCTGACTTTCCTGTTTAGCATATGCCAACTTGCCGGACATCTCTGATGTTGAATTGCCCCTCTCTGGCAGAGATACCTCGCTCCTACCTGTGGCGGACGACACAGAGGTAACATGGCTGATTTAGAGGACCTATAACCACATTGCCATGTTCGTGGGTAGTGGATGAAGCAACATGTCACATTCCCTTTCTTTGTCGTTTTGGCAGGAGGCGGAACCAGAACCCCAAGCTGGGACCTCTTCCCAAGTCCCATGTGGCCAAGCTTCCGAGGCTCAGACAAGGGTAAGTTGTATAGTGACTGTTTTGGCAAATTATTTTGAGGGGCATACAGGCATTGTTTCTGTTTGTCTAAAATGTTGTTTTCTATTTTGTTAGCCTCAAACCCCAGCAAGAGGAGGTGTTGCACCAACCAGTGCCGATTTTTACCAGCTAGGGGTCCGGATGCTGGAGGACTACAGTCGCCAACAGCCGCGTGATGGAACTAATGAGCGCATTGCGGCGTTGGAACAGCAGGTGCTGATGTGTCAGCAACAACATGAGGCCCAGCAGCGCCAGATCGACCTGTTGATGCATAACCTTCAACAAAACCAGGAACTTGGTCGGCTGGCCAATGCAATGGAACAATCTATCCAGCAGCAGCAAGAAGCGATACAGCGGCAGGACCAAACTTTGTTGTTGATACAACAGCTCATACAACAGCAGTCTATATTTTTTACTGCACTGTTGTCCCCCAACACCGCCCCTAGCAATGACTCCCAACCTCCCCGGCCACCCAGCCAAGAATATTAATTTTGTTTGTTTTTGTTTCTGTAAATATATTTGCTTAACCCACCTCTAAATTGTGTTTTTCCTAAGACATAGCTAATAACACAGTCAGGGATGAGTATCTTGATCTAGATATGTCAATGTATTTGTAAATTTAGGCCACACATTTGAGACCATAGCTTACTATGGTTAACACATGAAATGGCTCCAAAGGTATGGCTAAATTTACACACAAATGGTTTTAGAGACAGTTAAACTATGCTTTGCAAGGCACCACACTGTAATGATGTAAATACAAAAGTTTAATTGGCAAAGGTGGCCGACAGGGCCAACATTGCCCAACAAAGGGCGTCAACAGGCCAGCCATCCCCCCCACCCTAACGACGCCGCCGGCGCCTCTTCTTGGCCAGCAGCATCAGCTTCAGGAGCCTGATCTCCCGCCACAGTCTGCGATGCTGGTTTTCACAAGCTGTAGCGATGTATAAACAACAATTTATTAATAAATTGAATGTGACCTCAACAGACACAGATGTAGCAATGTAATGTCAGTGTGTCCAATTAGCTGACACTCACATTAACATTGTTGGCCACTGTGCGCTTATTTGTTCACATTATATGAGTACTATTGACTGGCAGGAATTTGGACAACATATCCCAAGCATACATTTACTCTTAAAGTGTACCAACACCCACCGGTGATTGGCCCTGGAATCTATCAGATTCCCGGCCCAATCACCTCCCTCCCCGCGGGACATCCGAGAACCCCCCAAACTCCCTACCTCAGTTTCGGTGGGGCACGGCCGCCGGCCCCTCCCTCGCGCCCCTCTAGACGTGTGTGTGCCTGCGCCGGCCGTCTGTGAATGGCCGGCGCGGGCACGCGCGCGTAAAAAGGGAGGCGCGGGAGGCGGGGGAGGAGGAGCCGCTTTGCCGCGGCTTGTACGTCGGCTGGAGTAAAAGTGAGTTCAGGGGGTTGTCACACAGCGGTGACGATCAGGGGTGCCCCACCGTAGTGGACCAAGACCCAGGAAAGTCAAAATCCTGGTTGTTGTTCCACTTTAACTCTTGGGAAGCAAAGAAGGTATAAGTCCCAGTGTGTCCATTTATGTGTTTAGTCACAGCCAAACATCAGGGCCTAAGTCTTAACGAGTAAACTAGTTTGCCCTATAATGTTAGAGGTCAAGACCTAATACGGCCCATTTGGTTGTGTCTAAGGCACAAATAGTCTCTATGTGGCCAAATGAAGAATGTGAGGCAACAATCAAGCATGCAGACAGGCATGTTGGATTATTGTACAAACACATGGAATCTAGATGTGTGTGAAATTAACACATAGGTACATTTTAAATGTCTGCAGATGTGACTAGAAGACATAGGTTTCACAAGTCTTTAGGCATATGAAGTGGGATGTACTCACCATCACAGCTGTGGCGGGGGCCCATGCTGCTTGCCGTCCCTGGAGCTGGGGTGGGGAGGAGGTTTTCTGGCTCCGTCTGCGTAGCAACATCTGTCAACAGAAAGCAAAAGACAAAAACACAATTAGTGGGCCAATGACACCTGACTATTTGACATCCATCTGGTTATGGAGTCTGAAAAATCAAAGGCTTGCATGGTTACATACAGGTTGACCAAAATTAGCATATTTCCTGGTCCATGAGTTAATGTACATTAGTTATGGTTGCAACATGTATCCCTAAAGATAATGTGCAAATAACATAGACAGTGCAATGTAAAGGACTCATTAGCAGTTGATTGGCTAATGTTACTAGTGTGCAACATGTGTTAGCGGGAACAACTTAACCCAAGAAAAAAAATGATAACACCCATCATGGTGTGGGCAGAAACATAGGGGTGGTTGCCAGTTGGCTAGCACTGTAGTGGGGTTTGTGAGGTTAAGGTACATTATCAAACCAGCTGTGACAATGGACCAGGAAACATGTGTCTGTTAAAAGTGGGCCAAGACACAGGATTGAAACTATTCTGTGTTTTGGTCCGCTTTGGCAGAGCACCACAATTTGAGTGAGACGTCTGCCGCCACCGCTGCCTTCCGCACATCACTCCTCCAGTGTGTGCGCACGCGCAACCCATTAGGAAACAGAGCGCAGGCGCACACACATCTAGAGTGGCACACAGGAGGCTGGGACGGTGGCTTCTGCAACCCCCAAAGAGGTAAGGAGTTTGTGGGTTTTTTTTAGGGGGGGCCCTGGGTGAGGGATGTGATTTTTCAGGGAAGCTTCGAGAATCAAAGCACTATCAACAATGTTTGTTGGTCCACTTTAAGGAATGTCATAACATAGGGAATGTGATGGATAACAAAAAACACTTACCACGACTATGCCCGTGGAGAATGCTTCTCCAAAAGGCCATGGAGGTGCCGCCTATATGATGCCCTGCAAATTAGAGAGGAATGGCAAGGGCTAAGTACAAATGGCCAGATGAAACCTGTCACAGACTAACAATGAAAAAATGGACACTCACCAGGGGATGATCCGCCACTTGAAGCCCAGGGAGGGCTCTGAGGAGGAGGCGGGGAGCCTCGGCTCCTCACACTCTGGTCGGAAGATCCACCAGGCAAAGGGCCACCCTCCTCCCTCTCACTCCCTGCTCCTTCAGTGAGTGTGGGAGAGTCCATTTCTACCACCCCACTTGGACTCCCCACTTGAGAGTGGCCCCTTGCCTGGTGAGACTCCTCAGACTCAGAGTGTGAGGAGCTGAGGCTTGATCCTGCCAGCCCCCCAGCAGCACACTCCTCTGGGGCGTCATCCCCTTCCTCCCCTGGGTCCTCTAAATAGGACCCGCGGGAGGGACCCTCCCCCGATGACTCCCCCGAGTCCGCCTGCCTGGTTCGGGGGAGGAATCCCTTCCCACGTTTCCCCAGGGGAGGACGCTTATCTGTGTTGAGGGGGTGAAAGAAAATAATTAATATAAAGAGCACAAATGGACACAGCTTAGCAGATGATTAGGCAAAAAGTATAAACATAGCATAAGCTTTAACTTACCTGATGCGTAGGCATCATATAGGCGGTACATGCCTTCAGGGTCCCGGCGCTTAAAGTCGGACCACTTTTGTTGGATTGCTCGGATGGAGAGCTCGGTGTGGAAGCGCCGGGACACTGTGGCCTTCACCTCCATGGCAATTCTTTTTTTTCCCCCACGGGCATAGTCGTACTGGTTCACGCAGAAATCCTATGAGAAATGAAAAACAAACACAAATCAATACATGACATCAGAACAATGGCATAAACAGTTATACAGAGACCAGATCAAAGTGGACCCACACCCAGGATTATCACTATTCTGGGTTTGTGTGCACCTTGGTGGCCCACACCAATTGTGGGTGGTCCGCTGTCTGAAACCCCCTTGGAAGGCCACAAATACACCACTGACGACGCTCCCACGTGACTGCGCCAGCCGAGCTCAGCGCTCTGCGCCGCTGTGGTATGCGCATACAAGGCCGTTTGGACGTGCATACCAGCTCAGCTGGGTCTGCGCGGCAAAGTACGCATGTGGCGTTTGACTCTAACAGGGAGTGCGCCTGCACACAACATTAACAAATGTCTTGCGCAGGGGTACACCCTGCTAGAGGTAAGCGCAAGAGGCATCCGCAGCTCACGCATGCACAGATGGGACGGGGCTGAGGTAATTTTTAGGGCCCTCCGGGGGGGGCATCCCCGCAGTACATCCAGAATGGGGATGCCCCACGGGGAGTGATCCAATTGGCCCAGAAAAATTAGAAATTTCAGGGCCAATCCCCCCTGTGTGTTCTTCAACTTTAAACCTAAAATACCAAAACCAAATACTCACTTTGACCACCTGGCCATTAACGCGGCTATCCACTCGTAAGCGCCTTTTCTTGGCCTGCCCAGGAGGGGAAGGGGTGGGAGGGGTGCTAGGTGGGGGAGGTGAGGTAGGTGGGGGAGGTGGGGGAGGGGTGGTGGGGTCGGAGTCGGAGGAGGAGCTGGGGAGGCGCATGACTCTGCGTCTTGGAAGCATTGTGGAAACGCTAAGGAGGAAACAGGAACCGGAAATGACCAAAGCGACATGGGAAAAAAAAAAAAAAAAAAAAACGCTCCGCGCACCAGGAACAAGCTATTATCAGCTATGTGCAAGCTAAGTGGCGGAAAAAATAAAATGACGCTTGAAAACAAGCTATTGGCATAAGCGCTAGACATTTTTAGCTTTAGGTGGCTTTGAAACGCAAAGGAGGATACCGGAACCGGATATGACGCAAGCAACTGTGATTAAAAATTCAAAAACAAAGATGCGCGCAACAGGGACAAGCTAATATCAGCTATGTGCAAGCTAAGTGGCAGAAAAAATAAAATGACGCTTGAAAACAAGCTATTGGCATAAGCGCTAGACATTTTTAGCTTTAGGTGGCTTTGAAACGCAAAGGAGGATACCGGAACCGGATATGACGCAAGCAACTGTGATTAAAAATTCAAATAAAAAGATGCGCGCAACAGGGACAAGCTAATATCAGCTATGTGCAAGCTAAGTGGCGGAAAAAATAAAATGACGCTTGAAAACAAGCTATTGGCATAAGCGCTAGACATTTTTAGCTTTAGGTGGCTTTGAAACGCAAAGGAGGATACCGGAACCGGATATGACGAAAGCAACTGTGATTAAAAATTCAAATAAAAAGATGCGTGCAACAGGGACAAGCTAATATCAGCTATGTGCAAGCTAAGTGGCGGAAAAAATAAAATGACGCTTTAAAACAAGCTAGGGCCCAAGGCGCCACGAATTATTAGCTTGATTTAGCAGGGGGTTCTACATACTGTAATGCATAGGTCCTTGAAAAGCAAACCAAGTTGTGCTTAAATATACAAATCTTATTCCTTCCTAAAATCATCACAAAATCAAACTATACAACTACATGATAATGTGGCACACATGAGAATGCATAACAGGTTGTTATGAGCTGGTACGACTGAATGTTAATCATGCAATATGTGGCCATGCACGCTCACAACTACAATGTATTCATTAAGAACGACTGGGGTCGCGGGAAGTGAATTCCTTGCAAATGGCAGAAGGGCACATGTATGAACAGCACAGCGCCGCACAACGCAGCGCAGCGAAGCACAGCGACGCTCGCGCCGCCACATAGCGAATTAAAACAGCGACTGCACAAACTCTGACCACCACAGATTCATCAAGGACAGGGCTGCCGAATAGCTTGGGCGCTGACAATTTCGAAGAGCGAACGTGACCGCCCAACATGACAGGCTAAAAAATAGCTTTACAAGCCCCGTGTGTGGTGAAAACAAGCGATTTTGATGCCAATGAGTTTGGTTGGAGGAGATGCAATTCCCATGTCACTCACAACATTACATTGTAAAAATTAATAAAAACTTCAAAAACATAAAAATAACCAGCCAGATTAATAAAACATATCACTATAAACATGTGTTGAATTTTGTGCCAAAGAAAAGAACGCAAAAACCACTTAAAACAATCATTGCAGCGTCTGCCATTGAAATGTATGGGAGAGCGGTAGGTAGCGCCCGGTCATACCTGTCGCTGTGATGGGATTAGCAGCGGCGCTGTTCGTTGCAGTCGGCTTCATGATGAATGCCGCGCTTGCCGTCGCTCTCGCCGGCGCTAGCCTCATTTAGCTTGATAAATGCGTCATTGTGGCCGACGCCGGGCGTACTTGAGTCGGTAGCAGACGTTAGCTGGGGGGACATGGCGCTCATCAGACACTACCTGACGCTATCGCTTGATGAATTAGGGCCATAGTTGTAAAGCCAGGGCATTTAGGCACTTAGGCACTGCATCCCTAGTTATCATGGCCATAATACATATTTTTATATTTTTACCCTATTGTTATATTCTTATTATATTGTTATATTCTTATATACTTCAAATGGAATGGGGATTTTTTCCAGGAATGTGCTATTACCTGTTTAGTGGCACTAAATATGTGACCCAGTAGTTTCCTCTGTGACCTGCTGCAGCCGGGATGAGTTTGTTTAGTAGGGATTCACTATGGTACTTTGAATAGAATAGTATAAATAATGTAATTACTCCAGGCCCAGAAACATTTCACCAGTCTGCAATCCCACCAAATATGCTTAAAGGAACCCCCACTTGTGCAACCTTGGAAACATACTGATGGGTATGATAATATATGTCTAGTTATCCATAAAGAGGAAGTCTAACCATCCCTCCTTCTCACTGTGCTAAGCACACCTAATTGCCAAAATCCTTCTCTGATGACCAGTACAGTCACATTGCTGCATGGGATTGGGTGACTGACCTGTTATTCAAAGTTTCAGCTTCCATGCAGATTTCTCAACCCTCAGTGGGTTATTTTTTATGTAATTGCTCAAATCGAGCATCGCACAGTGGGAGGGAGGATTTGGTGGAGTGTTACAAAATTGGACTTCCTCTTTAAATGAGCAGTATCGCAAAAAATGGCCCAATGATAAAAATCCATATAAATATGTTGGATGACAGGAGGAGAGGTCACTTATACACCCAGGATCAAGAAATATCCAGCCTAACTTTTTTATTTTAATGGAAGGAAGAGGAAATTAAGGGTAAACCTGTCACCCCTGGATTTTAATCCTACCATTAAAGAATAAACCACACGCTTGATGGGAGTTTTATTCACTTCAGGTGTATAAGTGACTCCTCCTCTCATTAGCCAACGTGTTTATATGGATTTTTAACATTACACAATTTAGCGATAGTGCTCATTTAAGGCACTTCTAGCTATCTCCCAGTGTACTATGCTGGGAGAGAAAATGGTAGTGGATGAGGTATTTAAATTTATAATGGTGGATGAGGAAATTGGATAGAAAAGTATTAGAGTTGTGAAGAGGGGGATCCATGTGCCACAAACCAGCAGTGAGAATTTATGCGGACAAAAAACTGCAGGAATTCAAGATCAAGTCATCTCAATAATGTCAGAACTTCATTTAATTAAGCAGCATCTGAGCTTCCCAAATCAGGGACTGGGTAACAATTATAGAAGAGCGCAGTCCGTGACACCATCTCTGTTTTGTCACTTCACTTGGTGGTGGGACTGTCTAATAACCCACCTGTGTGCTCTCCAGCTAATGGCTCTGTTGTGCTGCTTGGTTAACCCAATTGCCCACTAATGAAGTTAGAGGAGCTACATTTTGAAGTGTTGCTGTGGCAATGATCCGATGCCTAGGCATTAGGTGAGACTATTTGCAAACGTGTTTTGTATCCAGAATTGATCATCCCTGCCATCCTGCTTTTTGCAGCCCTCCTATATCTGCTAAACAATTTGCAGCCATCCTTCCATCTTGTTATCTGTAATCCTGCTATCCATGTTCCTGCTATCATACATTGATACTAGGTGAAACCCTAAATATATTTATTTTCCTGGTCAAAATCACCAATAATTTACCATCAGCAATAAATCCATCCAACCCATCACATTTATAGTTATGTAATTTTCTGCTCATAGCAAAGTAAAGGTTTGAGGCTGTCAACATCATACCATTTATTAGCTAACGCAATAGATTGAAATTATTTCAAACCACAAAGCGGATGTTTTAAAAAGGTTGCCTTTTCAATCTATTGAGTTTGCAAATAAATGTTATTACTTTAACCTCAGATTTTCTGCCTACTGTACATCAATCACACTTTACAAACATCTTTCTATTGGTATATAAAGGTTAAAATTTTGCTGTGTGTTACCATCACATTAGGGTTGATTCAGCCCTGTGAGTACTAACATTTATTGTGTTTTGTGTTTAAGTACCATATTTTTCGTTCCATAAGACACACTTTTATTCCCCCATGAAAAATGAAAAAAAGTAAACTGCATTATGCCAATCTACACCTGAAATTTTGTGCTAGCGTCCTTTTTGCGCACTAAACTGTCTCTGGCACCTGATTTATAGTATGTTTAGAGGGCAGAAAAGCATGTGCAAATGTGGAAATTTGTAAAGTGAATTTCCACCAGCAAATAGGTGGAGTAAACTGCCAATTCCAATGAGTAACAGGCTTATTTAATTCCAAACACATTCTGACTGTGTCCTTCTTGTTGATTAACAATGAAAATGTGATCTGCAAATTCATTTTAGGGATTGATAAAAATTTAAAAAAAACACAAAAATTAAGGTCCAAAAAACAAAAATGTGGTTATTGTGCCCCAAAGTTTAGCAATAACAAAAACAATAAAAAATATTTCAATTATTAAGCATTAATATGCAGATCAAACAGTGATGGCTTAACTGGATTTGGAATATCCCCCCAAATCAACATATCTCTTTAGCTGTTAGTTTGGTCTCTGGCTCCTTTCACTCCTGTTTGCTAAGCTGCAGTATATCAGGATTTCAGATGTTCTTTCCAATATTGTGTTGAGTCAGCTGTAAAAAATATACATTACCACTTGTTTGTCCACATATGTGCCTGCACATGCATGCACATTTATACATACTTATCCAAACTGGTTGACGCATATTTCAGGGGGCCACCCTCCTCTGTGGCACCATCCCTTCTTTCAGGGTCTGTGGAGGGAAAGAATTTAGAGTTAGAATTTATGGGTGGGTGTTGTTTGTGTAATGCTTGGGTATTGTTCTGCTTCTGGTCTCCATACCAGGTGGCCCCATCGCCGTGTACTTACCGTCTGATGTTTTTGTAGAGACAGAGAAGCACAACACACCAGCACTTGCCTTTAGATTACATGCAGCACAACCTTTTTTTTTACCATCGATACACCGGCGGGGAACAGCGGGAAGAACCTTAAAATAGCTGGAAAAACAAAAAAAGGCGCATGCCAGAAAGCCACTGGAGGACATGGCACACCGAGAACAATGTGATCCACAGCAAGTTACGTCCGAAAACAGGTAAAAACTCGGCTTCCAAGACAACTTTGGCTGCAAATAACTTAAATGCTCAGCTAAACCATATGCATACGCAAAGCAAATAAGACTGCTTACAAATGAACAAACTTTTCTCAGGACGCAGCTGTGAATAATATGAGCATTTCCAAGATAAGTTCGCGAAAAAAATGAGCATTCACAGGCAGACTCTGAATCAGCCCCTAGGGTTCCAGCCGTCACATTATAGGTTTTTCCTGATTGCGGATGCATTAACAGCTAGAAATTTTACCTTTCTCCTCGTTCCCCCAGACAAATTCAGCACTCTGATTGGCAGGCGTGTTGGTTGTTGTTCCTGTTTAATGAGCATGAGAAAGTATACTGTTACTATAGGGTAGAACCATGATCAAAAATGCTCAGGTATCCCTGCACCCCGTGCACGCGTGCAGAGCGCACCAAATGGCAAGTGATCAGGAGAAGAGTAATTTGCGCCTTCTGCAAGATAAATCTACTGTTTTGAAGCTCAAATTGCCCTGCCCCATGCGCATTTGGCCGGCTAAGCTTGTAACTGCTCTTGATCCTCCCCCATGTTTCTCCCCTTTCCTTTACTGTTTCCCCATAACGATTTGATCTCTCCAGCGTATGTGTTTTCTGCAAAGATCTATCCGCCATTTTTGAGTGTATTCTCTGGAGAACCTGAGTTCTCCATTCTTTGTCTTTTTTGGGGGGGAGGGAGATGTTCTGATTCCAGTTAACGCTTACATTTTTTGGTTATTTTATTTTATTAATTATTTACCTATATTTTTTATTGTTTTTGTTTTTGCTAAACTTTGGGCCACAATATCCCAATTTTTGTTCTTTTGACCTTAATTTTTGTGTGTGTAGGAACCCAAACCAAAAAAAGGGGGTTCAATCTCTAAAAAGAACTTGCAGCTGACACTTTCATTGTTCATACACATGCTGCTGGCATGTGTTTTTGGAATGAAATAAACTTGTTATCCATTGGAATTGTTAGTTTCCTCCACCAATTTGATGCAATTTCGCCGGAGACAATTTGGAGTGCAAAAAGGACACTAGCGGATAATTTCAGGTGCAAAATGGTGGAGGCTGATTCACTATTAGCAACATGTATTGTCAGATGAGCGTCTGTATAGCGGCACTTAGAGCGACCGCTAGTAGACGCTGTAAGCGGGTATCAGGTGCTGTAACCTAGCGTTGCGGTCGCTGTAGTAACCTGGACATTGATTAATATGATGTGTGTTGGGTGCTCTAACAACAGCACAACGCTGCAGCGAGAGGTAGCACCAGCTCAGTGCGTCCGGCACTCGGTGCCCCACACCATATTTAAGAAAAAACTACATAAACACAGCGTCGGCGCTCTAAAGCTGGTCGCTGTAGCATAGAGCGCCAGACGCTGTGTGATGAAAGTCTGTTTTTGAACACATATACACTAGTAACAAAGCGAAAACACATGGAATGGCATTGTTTTAACACTGGGACTATAATACTTTAGTGCTAGACCTTTAAATACAATTCTGCATGAAAATATAAAAAGTCCAAAAAATGTTTAACAATTTTTAAAAAAATTAAATAGCTAAACACGCAATTTAAACACAAACAAATGAAAGCCCATTGAAAAGTATGGGAGAGCGACACTGAGCAAAAGGTAATATGTGGTGCTCTTGAACCTAGAGCGCCGGCGCTATATGCTGAGCTGCCTGTAGTAATATAATGAATAGTAATGTGACGCTTAAATGTGTTTTTCCGTACAGCGCCCAGCGTTCACCAGTCGCTACCTGCCGCTACGAAGCACTACCTGGCGCTTTCCTTTCTTAAACAGCCCCCCAAGACGCAAATTGACGTTAAAATGAAACCCCATTATGACGGAAACCCGAGCACAACTTGCCGCTCCAAAAAGCTTTTGCAAACTCACCGGTGCACCGACCATGAATCAACCCTTGTGGGACATTAGGGATTTCACATATCTGGCACCTTGTGTTTCAAAAAAACTGTATATTGATTAATGATATACAATGCAACTGTATTACTTATCTGAATTAAATCTCACAAACACTGTCTATATTTTACTGTCTGACATCTGCTTTCCTGGTTGACCTGGCTGCAACAATTTACACTGTAAATCAACCCTACTCATTTTCCAGCACTGCCTGGTTATGAAATGTATGATTTATTTATTGATGCATTCCCAATTAGGCTGGCCACAGTTTATTTTTTCCCCAATCATAATATTCTGTGACAAGGTTGTGCTTTGCGGCACCTTGTTCAATCCGTTTAATTATCAAGTCATTTTTTGTGAGGCACATCATTAACTTTTATTTAGATATAAGTTTATTAGACTTTACATTCTTATGCGCAAAGCATTTCAAAGTAAAAGTATATTAAAGATGCTTAGACACCAGTACGGGGTTCATCACGGCCATTGTGAAACATGTTTCTAATATGGGCAGGCCGATTTATGACTAGCGCCAGGTATCGGCAGATGAGCGTCTGTACAGAGGCGCTTAGAGAGACCGTTAGTAGACACTGTGATCGGATATCGGGCGTTGTTAAAGAGCGCCTCAGTCGCTGTAGTAACCTGGCCGGGATTAATAAATGAGATGTATGTTGGGCATTCTAACACCAGTACAGAGTTGCAGGGAGCAAACCGCAGCGACTGCTCAGTGCGACTGACTCTCAGCGACTCACACCATATTCAACAAAAATCCACAGTCACAGAACGCCGGCGCTCAAAATTGGGTCGTTGTATCTAGGGATGAGCGAATCGATCCGGACGAACCCGGATTCGATCCGAATTTCAGGAAAAATTCGATTCGGATCGAATCCGAATTTCCCCGCGATTCGATCGCTCAAAGTTTTCCTTTAACATCCATTCATTTACATTACAGGCATTCTAAGATGGCGGACGGGACATGTCCAGACATCAACCCCGCGCCAGTGCAAGCTGGGACAGTCACATGCAGCCTATCAGCAGCCAGCAAGCCCGGTGACGTCACAGCGCTATTTAAGGCCGGCCATCTTGCTTTTCCTCATTTCTCTATTGCATTCGTGAGAGACAGGACGCTGCTGTAGGCAGGGAGAGAGACAGTTAGACAGGCAGGGACAGACAGGGACAGGCTGGAAACAGGCAGGAGACAGACAGGAGACAGACAGAAAGTCAGCGAAAAACAGGGAAAGGTAGAAAAATCAGAGGCTGTCAGCCTGTCACAGGGAGTTTTTTTTTTTTTTTTTCATCCAGCCTGACAGGCTTTGTTAGCGTTTTCAGGCTGCTTATACTAACTAACTGCATATATACTGAACTGATCTTAAGTCTGCTGTGAGGCATCCCATTCTGTGACTACAGCAGCCTCTGTTTAAGACCATAATAACCATTTGCACTTATTCTCATAGAAATTAGGCCTGATAAAGACACTTTTGCTGTGCATACTCTCTGGTTTTTGTGGCATCCCATTCTGTGACTACACCAGCCTCTATTTAATACCATAATAACCATTTGCACTTATTCTCATAGAAATTAGGCCTGATAAAGACACTTTTGCTGTGCATGCTCTCTGGTTTTTGTGGCATCCCATTCTGTGACTACATCAGCCTCTATTTAATACCATAGTAACCATTTGCCCTTATTCTCATAGAAATTAGGCCTGATAAAGACACTTTTGTTGTGCATGCTCTCTGGTTTTTGTGGCATCCCATTCTGTGACTACACCAGCCTCTATTTAATACCATAATAACCATTTGCACTTATTCTCAGAAATTAGGCCTGATAAAGACACTTTTGCTGTGCATGCTCTCTGGTTTTTGTGGCATCCCATTCTGTGACTACACCAGCCTCTATTTAATACCATAATAACCATTTGCACTTATTCTCATAGAAATTAGGCCTGATAAAGACACTTTTGCTGTGCATGCTCTCTGGTTTTTGTGGCATCCCATTCTGTGACTACACCAGCCTCTATTTAATACCATAATAACTATTTGCACTTATTCTCATAGAAATTAGGCCTGATAAAGACACTTTTGCTGTGCATGCTCTCTGGTTTTTGTGGCATCCCATTCTGTGACTACACCAGCCTCTATTTAATACCATAATAACCATTTGCCCTTATTCTCATAGAAATTAGGCCTGATAAAGACACTTTTGCTGTGCATGCTCTCTGGTTTTTGTGGCATCCCATTCTGTGACTACTCCAGCCTCTATTTAATACCATAATAACCATTTGCACTTATTCTCATAGAAATTAGGCCTGATAAAGACACTTTTGCTGTGCATGCTCTCTGGTTTTTGTGGCATCCCATTCTGTGACTACACCAGCCTCTATTTAATACCATAATAACTATTTGCACTTATTCTCATAGAAATTAGGCCTGATAAAGACACTTTTGCTGTGCATGCTCTCTGGTTTTTGTGGCATCCCATTCTGTGACTACACCAGCCTCTATTTAATACCATAATAACCATTTGCCCTTATTCTCATAGAAATTAGGCCTGATAAAGACACTTTTGCTGTGCATGCTCTCTGGTTTTTGTGGCATCCCATTCTGTGACTACACCAGCCTCTATTTAATACCATAATAACCATTTGCACTTATTCTCATAGAAATTAGGCCTGATAAAGACACTTTTGCTGTGCATGCTCTCTGGTTTTTGTGGCATCCCATTCTGTGACTACACCAGCCTCTATTTAATACCATAATAACCATTTGCCCTTATTCTCATAGAAATTAGGCCTGATAAAGACACTTTTGCTGTGCATGCTCTCTGGTTTTTGTGGCATCCCATTCTGTGACTACTCCAGCCTCTATTTAATACCATAATAACAATTTGCACTTATTCTCATAGAAATTAGGCCTGATAAAGACACTTTTGCTGTGCATGCTCTCTGGTTTTTGTGGCATCCCATTCTGTGACTACACCAGCCTCTATTTAATACCATAATAACCATTTGCACTTATTCTCATAGAAATTAGGCCTGATAAAGACACCTTTGCTGTGCATGCTCTCTGGTTTTTGTGGCATCCCATTCTGTGACTACACCAGCCTCTATTTAATACCATAATAACCATTTGCACTTATTCTCGTAGAAATTAGGCCTGATAAAGACACTTTTGCTGTGCATGCTCTCTGGTTTTTGTGGCATCCCATTCTGTGACTACACCAGCCTCTATTTAATACCATAATAACCATTTGCACTTATTCTCATAGAAATTAGGCCTGATAAAGACACTTTTGCTGTGCATGCTCTCTGGTTTTTGTGGCATCCCATTCTGTGACTACACCAGCCTCTATTTAATACCATAATAACCATTTGCCCTTATTCTCATAGAAATTAGGCCTGATAAAGACACTTTTGCTGTGCATGCTCTCTGGTTTTTGTGGCATCCCATTCTGTGACTACTCCAGCCTCTATTTAATACCATAATAACCATTTGCACTTATTCTCATAGAAATTAGGCCTGATAAAGACACTTTTGCTGTGCATGCTCTCTGGTTTTTGTGGCATCCCATTCTGTGACTACACCAGCCTCTATTTAATACCATAATAACCATTTGCACTTATTCTCATAGATATTAGGCCTGATAAAGACACCTTTGCTGTGCATGCTCTCTGGTTTTTGTGGCATCCCATTCTGTGACTACACCAGCCTCTATTTAATACCATAATAACCATTTCCCCTTATTCTCGTAGAAATTAGGCCTGATAAAGACACTTTTGCTGTGCATGCTCTCTGGTTTTTGTGGCATCCCATTCTGTGACTACTCCAGCCTCTATTTAATACCATAATAACCATTTGCACTTATTCTCATAGAAATTAGGCCTGATAAAGACACTTTTGCTGTGCATGCTCTCTGGTTTTTGTGGCATCCCATTCTGTGACTACACCAGCCTCTATTTAATACCATAATACCCATTTGCACTTATTCTCATAGAAATTAGGCCTGATAAAGACACCTTTGCTGTGCCTGCTCTCTGGTTTTTGTGGCATCCCATTCTGTGACTACACCAGCCTCTATTTAATACCATAATAACCATTTGCACTTATTATCATAGAAATTAGGCCTGATAAAGACACTTTTGCTGTGCATGCTCTCTGGTTTTTGTGGCATCCCATTCTGTGACTACTCCAGCCTCTATTTAATACCATAATAACAATTTGCACTTATTCTCATAGAAATTAGGCCTGATAAAGACACTTTTGCTGTGCATGCTCTCTGGTTTTTGTGGCATCCCATTCTGTGACTACACCAGCCTCTATTTAATACCATAATAACCATTTGCACTTATTCTCATAGAAATTAGGCCTGATAAAGACACTTTTGCTGTGCATGCTCTCTGGTTTTTGTGGCATCCCATTCTGTGACTACACCAGCCTCTATTTAATACCATAATAACCATTTGCCCTTATTCTCATAGAAATTAGGCCTGATAAAGACACTTTTGCTGTGCATGCTCTCTGGTGTTTGTGGCATCCCATTCTGTGACTACTCCAGCCTCTATTTTATACCATAATAACCATTTGCACTTATTCTCATAGAAATTAGGCCTGTGAAAGACACTTTTGCTGTGCATGCTCTCTGGTTTTTGTGGCATCCCATTCTGTGACTACACCAGCCTCTATTTAATACCATAATAACCATTTGCACTTATTCTCATAGAAATTAGGCCTGATAAAGACACCTTTGCTGTGCATGCTCTCTGGTTTTTGTGGCATCCCATTCTGTGACTACACCAGCCTCTATTTAATACCATAATAACCATTTGCACTTATTCTCGTAGAAATTAGGCCTGATAAAGACACTTTTGCTGTGCATGCTCTCTGGTTTTTGTGGCATCCCATTCTGTGACTACACCAGCCTCTATTTAATACCATAATAACCATTTGCACTTATTCTCATAGAAATTAGGCCTGATAAAGACACTTTTGCTGTGCATGCTCTCTGGTTTTTGTGGCATCCCATTCTGTGACTACACCAGCCTCTATTTAATACCATAATAACTATTTGCACTTATTCTCATAGAAATTAGGCCTGATAAAGACACCTTTGCTGTGCATGCTCTCTGGTTTTTGTGGCATCCCATTCTGTGACTACACCAGCCTCTATTTAATACCATAATAACCATTTGCCCTTATTCTCATAGAAATTAGGCCTGATAAAGACACTTTTGCTGTGCATGCTCTCTGGTTTTTGTGGCATCCCATTCTGTGACTACTCCAGCCTCTATTTAATACCATAATAACCATTTGCACGTATTCTCATAGAAATTAGGCCTGATAAAGACACTTTTGCTGTGCATGCTCTCTGGTTTTTGTGGCATCCCATTCTGTGACTACACCAGCCTCTATTTAATACCATAATAACCATTTGCACTTATTCTCATAGAAATTAGGCCTGATAAAGACACCTTTGCTGTGCATGCTCTCTGGTTTTTGTGGCATCCCATTCTGTGACTACACCAGCCTCTATTTAATACCATAATAACCATTTGCCCTTATTCTCATAGAAATTAGGCCTGATAAAGACACTTTTGCTGTGCATGCTCTCTGGTTTTTGTGGCATCCCATTCTGTGACTACTCCAGCCTCAATTTAATACCATAATAACCATTTGCACTTATTCTCATAGAAATTAGGCCCGATAAACACACTTTTGCTGTGCATGCTCTCTGGTTTTTGTGGCATCCCATTCTGTGACTACACCAGCCTCTATTTAATACCATAATAACCATTTGCACTTATTCTCATAGAAATTAGGCCTGATAAAGACACCTTTGCTGTGCATGCTCTCTGGTTTTTGTGGCATCCCATTCTGTGACTACACCAGCCTCTATTTAATACCATAATAACCATTTGCACTTATTCTCGTAGAAATTAGGCCTGATAAAGACACTTTTGCTGTGCATGCTCTCTGGTTTTTGTGGCATCCCATTCTGTGACTACACCAGCCTCTATTTAATACCATAATAACCATTTGCACTTATTCTCGTAGAAATTAGGCCTGATAAAGACACTTTTGCTGTGCATGCTCTCTGGTTTTTGTGGCATCCCATTCTGTGACTACACCAGCCTCTATTTAATACCATAATAAACATTTGCACTTATTCTCATAGAAATTAGGCCTGATAAAGACACTTTTGCTGTGCATGCTCTCTGGTTTTTGTGGAATCCCATTCTGTGACTACACCAGCCTCTATTTAATACCATAATACCCATTTGCACTTATTCTCATAGAAATTAGGCCTGATAAAGACACTTTTGTTGTGCATGCTCTCTGGTTTTTGTGGCATCCCATTCTGTGACTACACCAGCCTCTATTTAATACCATAATAACCATTTGCACTTATTCTCAGAAATTAGGCCTGATAAAGACACTTTTGCTGTGCATGCTCTCTGGTTTTTGTGGCATCCCATTCTGTGACTACACCAGCCTCTATTTAATACCATAGTAACCATTTGCCCTTATTCTCATAGAAATTAGGCCTGATAAAGACACTTTTGTTGTGCATGCTCTCTGGTTTTTGTGGCATCCCATTCTGTGACTACACCAGCCTCTATTTAATACCATAATAACCATTTGCACTTATTCTCAGAAATTAGGCCTGATAAAGACACTTTTGCTGTGCATGCTCTCTGGTTTTTGTGGCATCCCATTCTGTGACTACACCAGCCTCTATTTAATACCATAATAACCATTTGCACTTATTCTCATAGAAATTAGGCCTGATAAAGACACTTTTGCTGTGCATGCTCTCTGGTTTTTGTGGCATCCCATTCTGTGACTACACCAGCCTCTATTTAATACCATAATAACTATTTGCACTTATTCTCATAGAAATTAGGCCTGATAAAGACACTTTTGCTGTGCATGCTCTCTGGTTTTTGTGGCATCCCATTCTGTGACTACACCAGCCTCTATTTAATACCATAATAACCATTTGCCCTTATTCTCATAGAAATTAGGCCTGATAAAGACACTTTTGCTGTGCATGCTCTCTGGTTTTTGTGGCATCCCATTCTGTGACTACTCCAGCCTCTATTTAATACCATAATAACCATTTGCACTTATTCTCATAGAAATTAGGCCTGATAAAGACACTTTTGCTGTGCATGCTCTCTGGTTTTTGTGGCATCCCATTCTGTGACTACACCAGCCTCTATTTAATACCATAATAACTATTTGCACTTATTCTCATAGAAATTAGGCCTGATAAAGACACTTTTGCTGTGCATGCTCTCTGGTTTTTGTGGCATCCCATTCTGTGACTACACCAGCCTCTATTTAATACCATAATAACCATTTGCCCTTATTCTCATAGAAATTAGGCCTGATAAAGACACTTTTGCTGTGCATGCTCTCTGGTTTTTGTGGCATCCCATTCTGTGACTACTCCAGCCTCTATTTAATACCATAATAACCATTTGCACTTATTCTCATAGAAATTAGGCCTGATAAAGACACTTTTGCTGTGCATGCTCTCTGGTTTTTGTGGCATCCCATTCTGTGACTACACCAGCCTCTATTTAATACCATAATAACCATTTGCCCTTATTCTCATAGAAATTAGGCCTGATAAAGACACTTTTGCTGTGCATGCTCTCTGGTTTTTGTGGCATCCCATTCTGTGACTACTCCAGCCTCTATTTAATACCATAATAACAATTTGCACTTATTCTCATAGAAATTAGGCCTGATAAAGACACTTTTGCTGTGCATGCTCTCTGGTTTTTGTGGCATCCCATTCTGTGACTACACCAGCCTCTATTTAATACCATAATAACCATTTGCACTTATTCTCATAGAAATTAGGCCTGATAAAGACACCTTTGCTGTGCATGCTCTCTGGTTTTTGTGGCATCCCATTCTGTGACTACACCAGCCTCTATTTAATACCATAATAACCATTTGCACTTATTCTCGTAGAAATTAGGCCTGATAAAGACACTTTTGCTGTGCATGCTCTCTGGTTTTTGTGGCATCCCATTCTGTGACTACACCAGCCTCTATTTAATACCATAATAACCATTTGCACTTATTCTCATAGAAATTAGGCCTGATAAAGACACTTTTGCTGTGCATGCTCTCTGGTTTTTGTGGCATCCCATTCTGTGACTACACCAGCCTCTATTTAATACCATAATAACCATTTGCCCTTATTCTCATAGAAATTAGGCCTGATAAAGACACTTTTGCTGTGCATGCTCTCTGGTTTTTGTGGCATCCCATTCTGTGACTACTCCAGCCTCTATTTAATACCATAATAACCATTTGCACTTATTCTCATAGAAATTAGGCCTGATAAAGACACTTTTGCTGTGCATGCTCTCTGGTTTTTGTGGCATCCCATTCTGTGACTACACCAGCCTCTATTTAATACCATAATAACCATTTGCACTTATTCTCATAGATATTAGGCCTGATAAAGACACCTTTGCTGTGCATGCTCTCTGGTTTTTGTGGCATCCCATTCTGTGACTACACCAGCCTCTATTTAATACCATAATAACCATTTCCCCTTATTCTCGTAGAAATTAGGCCTGATAAAGACACTTTTGCTGTGCATGCTCTCTGGTTTTTGTGGCATCCCATTCTGTGACTACTCCAGCCTCTATTTAATACCATAATAACCATTTGCACTTATTCTCATAGAAATTAGGCCTGATAAAGACACTTTTGCTGTGCATGCTCTCTGGTTTTTGTGGCATCCCATTCTGTGACTACACCAGCCTCTATTTAATACCATAATACCCATTTGCACTTATTCTCATAGAAATTAGGCCTGATAAAGACACCTTTGCTGTGCATGCTCTCTGGTTTTTGTGGCATCCCATTCTGTGACTACACCAGCCTCTATTTAATACCATAATAACCATTTGCACTTATTATCATAGAAATTAGGCCTGATAAAGACACTTTTGCTGTGCATGCTCTCTGGTTTTTGTGGCATCCCATTCTGTGACTACTCCAGCCTCTATTTAATACCATAATAACAATTTGCACTTATTCTCATAGAAATTAGGCCTGATAAAGACACTTTTGCTGTGCATGCTCTCTGGTTTTTGTGGCATCCCATTCTGTGACTACACCAGCCTCTATTTAATACCATAATAACCATTTGCACTTATTCTCATAGAAATTAGGCCTGATAAAGACACTTTTGCTGTGCATGCTCTCTGGTTTTTGTGGCATCCCATTCTGTGACTACACCAGCCTCTATTTAATACCATAATAACCATTTGCCCTTATTCTCATAGAAATTAGGCCTGATAAAGACACTTTTGCTGTGCATGCTCTCTGGTGTTTGTGGCATCCCATTCTGTGACTACTCCAGCCTCTATTTTATACCATAATAACCATTTGCACTTATTCTCATAGAAATTAGGCCTGTGAAAGACACTTTTGCTGTGCATGCTCTCTGGTTTTTGTGGCATCCCATTCTGTGACTACACCAGCCTCTATTTAATACCATAATAACCATTTGCACTTATTCTCATAGAAATTAGGCCTGATAAAGACACCTTTGCTGTGCATGCTCTCTGGTTTTTGTGGCATCCCATTCTGTGACTACACCAGCCTCTATTTAATACCATAATAACCATTTGCACTTATTCTCGTAGAAATTAGGCCTGATAAAGACACTTTTGCTGTGCATGCTCTCTGGTTTTTGTGGCATCCCATTCTGTGACTACACCAGCCTCTATTTAATACCATAATAACCATTTGCACTTATTCTCATAGAAATTAGGCCTGATAAAGACACTTTTGCTGTGCATGCTCTCTGGTTTTTGTGGCATCCCATTCTGTGACTACACCAGCCTCTATTTAATACCATAATAACTATTTGCACTTATTCTCATAGAAATTAGGCCTGATAAAGACACCTTTGCTGTGCATGCTCTCTGGTTTTTGTGGCATCCCATTCTGTGACTACACCAGCCTCTATTTAATACCATAATAACCATTTGCCCTTATTCTCATAGAAATTAGGCCTGATAAAGACACTTTTGCTGTGCATGCTCTCTGGTTTTTGTGGCATCCCATTCTGTGACTACTCCAGCCTCTATTTAATACCATAATAACCATTTGCACGTATTCTCATAGAAATTAGGCCTGATAAAGACACTTTTGCTGTGCATGCTCTCTGGTTTTTGTGGCATCCCATTCTGTGACTACACCAGCCTCTATTTAATACCATAATAACCATTTGCACTTATTCTCATAGAAATTAGGCCTGATAAAGACACCTTTGCTGTGCATGCTCTCTGGTTTTTGTGGCATCCCATTCTGTGACTACACCAGCCTCTATTTAATACCATAATAACCATTTGCCCTTATTCTCATAGAAATTAGGCCTGATAAAGACACTTTTGCTGTGCATGCTCTCTGGTTTTTGTGGCATCCCATTCTGTGACTACTCCAGCCTCAATTTAATACCATAATAACCATTTGCACTTATTCTCATAGAAATTAGGCCCGATAAACACACTTTTGCTGTGCATGCTCTCTGGTTTTTGTGGCATCCCATTCTGTGACTACACCAGCCTCTATTTAATACCATAATAACCATTTGCACTTATTCTCATAGAAATTAGGCCTGATAAAGACACCTTTGCTGTGCATGCTCTCTGGTTTTTGTGGCATCCCATTCTGTGACTACACCAGCCTCTATTTAATACCATAATAACCATTTGCACTTATTCTCGTAGAAATTAGGCCTGATAAAGACACTTTTGCTGTGCATGCTCTCTGGTTTTTGTGGCATCCCATTCTGTGACTACACCAGCCTCTATTTAATACCATAATAACCATTTGCACTTATTCTCGTAGAAATTAGGCCTGATAAAGACACTTTTGCTGTGCATGCTCTCTGGTTTTTGTGGCATCCCATTCTGTGACTACACCAGCCTCTATTTAATACCATAATAACCATTTGCACTTATTCTCATAGAAATTAGGCCTGATAAAGACACTTTTGCTGTGCATGCTCTCTGGTTTTTGTGGAATCCCATTCTGTGACTACACCAGCCTCTATTTAATACCATAATACCCATTTGCACTTATTCTCATAGAAATTAGGCCTGATAAAGACACTTTTGTTGTGCATGCTCTCTGGTTTTTGTGGCATCCCATTCTGTGACTACACCAGCCTCTATTTAATACCATAATAACCATTTGCACTTATTCTCAGAAATTAGGCCTGATAAAGACACTTTTGCTGTGCATGCTCTCTGGTTTTTGTGGCATCCCATTCTGTGACTACACCAGCCTCTATTTAATACCATAATAACCATTTGCCCTAAATCTCATAGAAATTAGGCCTGATAAAGACACTTTTGCTGTGCATGCTCTCTGGTTTTTGTGGCATCCCATTCTGTGACTACTCCAGCCTCTATTCAATACCATAATAACCATTTGCACTTATTCTCATAGAAATTAGGCCTGATAAAGACACTTTTGCTGTGCATGCTCTCTGGTTTTTGTGGCATCCCATTCTGTGACTACACCAGCCTCTATTTAATACCATAATAACCATTTGCCCTTATTCTCATAGAAATTAGGCCTGATAAAGACACTTTTGCTGTGCATGCTCTCTGGTTTTTGTGGCATCCCATTCTGTGACTACTCCAGCCTCTATTTAATACCATAATAACCATTTGCACTTATTCTCATAGAAATTAGGCATGATAAAGACACTTTTGCTGTGCATGCTCTCTGGTTTTTGTGGCATCCCATTCTGTGACTACACCAGCCTCTATTTAATACCATAATAACCATTTGCACTTATTCTCATAGAAATTAGGCCTGATAAAGACACCTTTGCTGTGCATGCTCTCTGGTTTTTGTGGCATCCCATTCTGTGACTACACCAGCCTCTATTTAATACCATAATAACCATTTGCACTTATTCTCGTAGAAATTAGGCCTGATAAAGACATTTTTGCTGTGCATGCTCTCTGGTTTTTGTGGCATCCCATTCTGTGACTACACCAGCCTCTATTTAATACCATAATAACCATTTGCACTTATTCTCATAGAAATTAGGCCTGATAAAGACACTTTTGCTGTGCATGCTCTCTGGTTTTTGTGGCATCCCATTCTGTGACTACACCAGCCTCTATTTAATACCATAATAACCATTTGCCCTTATTCTCATAGAAATTAGTCCTGATAAAGACACTTTTGCTGTGCATGCTCTCTGGTTTTTGTGGCATCCCATTCTGTGACTACTCCAGCCTCTATTTAATACCATAATAACCATTTGCACTTATTCTCATAGAAATTAGGCCTGATAAAGACACTTTTGCTGTGCATGCTCTCTGGTTTTTGTGGCATCCCATTCTGTGACTACACCAGCCTCTATTTAATACCATAATAACCATTTGCACTTATTCTCATAGAAATTAGGCCTGATAAAGACACCTTTGCTGTGCATGCTCTCTGGTTTTTGTGGCATCCCATTCTGTGACTACACCAGCCTCTATTTAATACCATAATAACCATTTGCCCTTATTCTCATAGAAATTAGGCCTGATAAAGACACTTTTGCTGTGCATGCTCTCTGGTTTTTGTGGCATCCCATTCTGTGACTACACCAGCCTCTATTTAATACCATAATAACCATTTGCCCTTATTCTCATAGAAATTAGGCCTGATAAAGACACTTTTGCTGTGCATGCTCTCTGGTTTTTGTGGCATCCCATTCTGTGACTACTCCAGCCTCTATTTAATACCATAATAACCATTTGCACTTATTCTCATAGAAATTAGGCCTGATAAAGACACTTTTGCTGTGCATGCTCTCTGGTTTTTGTGGCATCCCATTCTGTGACTACACCAGCCTCTATTTAATACCATAATAACCATTTGCCCTTATTCTCATAGAAATTAGGCCTGATAAAGACACTTTTGCTGTGCATGCTCTCTGGTTTTTGTGGCATCCCATTCTGTGACTACACCAGCCTCTATTTAATACCATAATAACCATTTGCCCTTATTCTCATAGAAATTAGGCCTGATAAAGACACTTTTGCTGTGCATGCTCTCTGGTTTTTGTGGCATCCCATTCTGTGACTACTCCAGCCTCTATTTAATACCATAATAACCATTTGCACTTATTCTCATAGAAGTTAGGCCTGATAAAGACACTTTTGCTGTGCATGCTCCCTGGTTTTTGTGGCATCCCATTCTGTGACTACACCAGCCTCTATTTAATACCATAATAACCATTTGCACTTATTCTCATAGAAATTAGGCCTGATAAAGACACTTTTGCTGTGCATGCTCTCTGGTTTTTGTGGCATCCCATTCTGTGACTACACCAGCCTCTATTTAATACCATAATAACCATTTGCCCTTATTCTCATAGAAATTAGGCCTGATAAAGACACTTTTGCTGTGCATGCTCTCTGGTTTTTGTGGCATCCCATTCTGTGACTACTCCAGCCTCTATTTAATACCATAATAACCATTTGCACTTATTCTCATAGAAATTAGGCCTGATAAAGACACTTTTGCTGTGCATGCTCTCTGGTTTTTGTGGCATCCCATTCTGTGACTACACCAGCCTCTATTTAATACCATAATAACCATTTGCACTTATTCTCATAGAAATTAGGCCTGATAAAGACACCTTTGCTGTGCATGCTCTCTGGTTTTTGTGGCATCCCATTCTGTGACTACACCAGCCTCTATTTAATACCATAATAACCATTTGCACTTATTCTCATAGAAATTAGGCCTGATAAAGACACCTTTGCTGTGCATGCTCTCTGGTTTTTGTGGCATCCCATTCTGTGACTACACCAGCCTCTATTTAATACCATAATAACCATTTGCACTTATTCTCATAGAAATTAGGCCTGATAAAGACACTTTTGCTGTGCATAGTCTCACTGCTGCCAGGTGCACTGCTGGCTGTTGGGGCATCCCATTCTGTAACATAGCATACCCCTCTTTTTTTACACTAAGAAGCTCTCTTATTTACACTAGGCAGGCCTGTTGGAGGCTGAGTGTCACTGCTCACTTTTGGTGTGCATTATATTCTGTTTCATATAGACCCACCGCTGCCTGGGGGTTCTTAAAATATCACCTACTACCACGCCAGTTAGACTATGTCGGGCAGACAAGTGCCTGGAAGTGAAAAGAGGAGTGGCAGAGGCCAAGATTCCACAGGCAGAGCTCGCATCAGACTGGGGGCCAGTAGCAGCAGGAGTCACGCTGAGAGACCTAATCTGCCAGTATCTGCTAGCGGTCGGGTCTCCACCAGTAACGCATCTGCCGTGGTAGATTGGTTGACGCGCTCATCAACAACATCATCACAACTTACGTCTGAGACCCCCAGTCTAGGGTCGGTAGGTTCCTCTGACACAACCCTGAGTTGGCATGCCCCGAGAGCAGTCCCTGTCCTCCCATTGCCTCTGTCCTACGCCGTTCCCTCCCCCAGCGACGTATCCTATGCTTTGGGTTCAGCTCCACTCTTTAGTGAGGAGGACGATCAGATACAGGAGGACAGTCAGCAGCTACTGCCGAGCCAAGAAATGGAGGTGGCTTCTTTAGCTAGGCAGACAAATAGTGATGTGGACAGTGTCGTGGGTGCTGCGAGCGTTCCAGCTCCTGCGCCAGACACTGTTGACGAATCCACGAACATCAGTGACGTACAGCCACAACTCGGTGATGATGATGATGACGATGAAGCCGATCGCACTTGGGAGCCGGGTGAGGAAGGGGCTTCATCGTCATCATCAGGAGAAGAGGGGCGCAGGTTGCCCCGGAGTCAGCAGCTGAGGCAGCAAGGTGGTAGCAGTCAGCATGGGGGCACAATTCCAAATGCTGGATCCGGCCGGGGCCGGGGCCGGGGTAGAGCACCTGCTGTGCGGCAGTCTACCTTATCAGGAGGTAGTGGAGCAGGGGTTCCTGGAGTTGGCAACAGCAGCAGTGAATCAGTGAGGCCAGGGGGTGGGAAAAGTAGCTACTCGGCAGTGTGGCAGTTTTTCCTGAGGCATCCGCAGGAGGGTAACATGGCCACATGCAAGATATGTAGGCAAAAGGTGAAGCGTGGCCAGGGTCCAAATGTTGGCACCACGGCCCTGCGTCAACATATGATGCGTCACCATAAAGCGACCTGGGAGAACCGAGGCTCCCAAGGGGTGGTCCAGTCTGCTTCCTCACCAAGTGAGCTCCCAATTTCTGCCAGCCAAGGCTCCAGCACCTCAGCCGAAGGCAGCTGTGCGTCATACCCATCCTCTGTCGCTATTGCTCCTCCTCCTCCAAGTCATGCATCCCGCCAGCAATCCATCAGCGAAGCCATGTCCAAGAGACAGCAGTATGCGCCCACTCATCCTACGGCGCAGAAGCTGAATGTGCTCCTGTCCAAGTTGCTGGTGCTGCAGTCGCTCCCTTTTCAGGTGGTGGAATCTGCACCTTTCAGAGAACTGATGGCTTGTGCCGAGCCGAGGTGGAGAGTCCCAAGCCGTCATTTCTTTGCCAAGAAGGCAGTACCAGCGCTGCACACTTTTGTTGAACAGAAGGTGGGCCAGTCCTTGAGCCTGTCGGTGTGTAGCAAAATACATGGCAGCGCCGACATCTGGAGCTGTAACTACGGTCAGGGGCAGTACATGTCGTTTACGGCCCACTGGGTGAATGTGGTCCCTTTGCAGCAGCAGCAGCAACTTGGACAGGTCACGCCGCTTCGGCCTCCGCGCTCTCTGCCCATTGGGCCTGTGACACCGTGCGACTCGGCCTCCTCATCCTCCGCCATCTCCTCACCCTCCACTGTAGGCTCAAGTCTCAGTGCCCCTCCAGTCTACCATGTGTGCAGGGCAGGGAGGTGTCACGCAGTGCTTCACATGGTTTGTCTTGGCGAACGGAGTCACACAGGGGAGGAACTGCTTAAATGTATTCATCAGGAAATCCAAACATGGCTTACTCCGAGAAAACTTAAAATGGGAATCATGGTTACCGACAATGGGAAGAACATTTTGTCTGCGCTGCGCCAAGGAAGCCTGACCCATGCCCCCTGCATGGCTCACGTCTTCAATCTGGTTGTCAAGCGGTTTCTGAAGTGTTCCCCCCATCTGCAAGACATCCTAACAACTTCAAGGAAACTTTGCATGCACTTCAGCCACTCCTACACCGCCAAACACACCCTTCTTGAGCTACAGCGTCAGAATGGTATCCCCCAACATAGTCTGATTTGCGATGTTTCCACCCGTTGGAATTCCACCCTTCACATGTTGGACCGATTATATGAACAGAGAAAAGCCATCACGGATTTCCTGATGATCCAAGCAGATAGGGGGACTCCCCTGTGTAACTTCAATGTCAACCAGTGGCAGCTCATACATGACACCTGCCGTTTGCTCAGGCCCTTTGAGGATGCCACTTTATTTGTCAGTCGGCAGGATTACGGGATGAACGACGTGATTCCACTGCTTCATGTACTACAGCACATGTTGGAAACCATGGCTGGTCAGGGCACTGGAGACATGGCGTTTACATCTTACGGCCACATGAACCCCGCTGGAGCTGAACTGGAGGAGGAGGAGGAAGAGGAGGAGGAGGAGTTGCCCAGCGAAACACAGTTTAGGCTTGGCGAAATGGCTGGTTTATCTAGTCAGCGGACAGGAGAGGAGGAGCAGGAGCAGCCAGAGGAGCTAGAGGTTTTTGAGGAAGGCGAGACAGAGGACCCGGGCACACCGTGGCAGTATGCAGTGGAGATGGAGACAGGTAGTCCATCCGAGTCACTTGCGCAAATGGCACGAAGCATGCTCACGTGCTTGCGTAGTGACCCAAGAATTGTTTCCATCTGTCGGCGGGATGACTTCTGGCTGTCCACCTTATTGGACCCTCACTTCCGGCACAAAATGGGGGCATTTTTTAAACCCACCGAGAGGGAGGACAAACTCAACTACTACAAAGACATTCTACGTAGGCAGTTGGCCGATGCCTATCTGCGCCATGGTCCATACTCTCGCAGGTCTGACTCGAGGGGACCTCTGCGCTCACCTTCCACTGCCATGGCCGCTGGGGGGGTTGGCAGCAGCAGCAGCAGAAGCTCCATCAGCAGCAGCAGCCTCAGTCTTCAGTCGCTAATGAGTAGCTTTCTACACCCGCATAGTGAGGCCACTCATGAGCAGCAGGAAGACCTGGAGCAGGACCTGAACCAGCAGGTCATGTCATACTTTGACATGACCATGCCAACACACCTTGAGGATCCGCTGGACTTCTGGGCAGCCAAACTTGATTTGTGGCCGCAACTAGCAGAGTTTGCCCTGGAAAAGCTGTCCTGCCCGGCAAGTAGCGTGCCATCTGAGCGGGTGTTTAGTGCGGCGGGGGCCATAGTTACGGCGAGGAGAACTCGTCTGTCAACAAAAAATGTGGAGAGACTCACCTTTGTCAAAATAAATCAGGGATGGATCAGCCAGGATTTCCACCCACCAATGCCTGATGCATGCGACTAGATTCAGCATGGTGCCACGTTTTACACTTTCCAAATGGTGCAAAACATATTTATGTCTTTAGGCCATTTTTTGGGCTCCTGCTGCTGCTGCTGCCAACTTCTGCCAACTCCAGGGTGTGATTCATCCAATTTTTGGGCTCCTGAAGCCTACTCCAGTGTATATTTGGGCTCCTGCTGCTGCTGCTGCCAACTCCAGGGTGTGATTCATCCAATTTTTGGGCTCCTGAAGCCAACCCCAGGGTCTCTTTAAAGTAATGTTTGGGCTCCTGCTTCTGCTGCTGTTAACTCCTGCCAACTCCAGGGTGTGATTCATCCAATTTTTGGGCTCCTGAAGCCAACCCCAGGGTCTCTTTAAAGTAATATTTGGGCTCCTGCTGCTGCTGCTGCCAACTCCAGGGTGTGAATCATCCAATTTTTGGGCTCCTGAAGCCAACCCCAGGGTCTCTTTAAAGTAATGTTTGGGCTCCTGTTGCTGCTGCTGCCAACTCCTGCCAACTCCAGGGTGTGATTCATCCAATTTTTGGGCTCCTGAAGCCAACCCCAGGGTCTCTTTAAAGTAACATTTGGGCTCCTGCTGCTGCTGCTGTCAACTCCTGCCAACTCCAGGGTGTGATTCATCCAATTTTTGGGCTCCTGAAGCCAACCCCAGTGTCTCTTTAAAGTAATGTTTGGGCTCCTGCTGCTGCTGCTGCTGCCAACTCCAGGGTGTGATTCATCCAATTTTTGGGCTCCTGAGGCCAACCCCAGGGTCTCTTTAAAGTAATATTTGGGCTCCTGCTGCTGCCAACTCCAGGGTGTGATTCATCCAATTTTTGGGCTCCTGAGGCCAACCCCAGGGTCTCTTTAAAGTAATATTTGGGTTCCTGCTGCTGCTGCTGCTGCCAACTTCTGCCAACTCCAGGGTGTGATTCATCCAATTTTTGGGCTCCTGAAGCCAACCCCAGTGTCTCTTTAAAGTAATATTTGGGCTCCTGCTGCTGCTGCTGCCAACTCCAGGGTGTGATTCATCCAATTTTTGGGCTCCTGAAGCCAACCCCAGTGTCTCTTTAAAGTAATATTTGGGCTCCTGCTGCTGCTGCTGCCAACTCCAGGGTGTGATTCATCCAATTTTTGGGCTCCTGAAGCCAACCCCAGGGTCTCTTTAAAGTAATATTTGGGCTCCTGCTGCTGCTGCTGCCAACTCCAGGGTGTGAATCATCCAATTTTTGGGCTCCTGAAGCCAACCCCAGGGTCTCTTTAAAGTAATGTTTGGGCTCCTGTTGCTGCTGCTGCCAACTCCTGCCAACTCCAGGGTGTGATTCATCCAATTTTTGGGCTCCTGAAGCCAACCCCAGGGTCTCTTTAAAGTAATATTTGGGCTCCTGCTGCTGCTGCTGTCAACTCCTGCCAACTCCAGGGTGTGATTCATCCAATTTTTGGGCTCCTGAAGCCAACCCCAGTGTCTCTTTAAAGTAATGTTTGGGCTCTTGCTGCTGCTGCTGCTGCTGCCAACTCCAGGGTGTGATTCATCCAATTTTTGGGCTCCTGAGGCCAACCCTAGGGTCTCTTTAAAGTAATATTTGGGCTCCTGCTGCTGCCAACTC
Source organism: Gastrophryne carolinensis (assembly GCA_027917425.1). Classification (NCBI taxonomy): domain Eukaryota; kingdom Metazoa; phylum Chordata; class Amphibia; order Anura; family Microhylidae; genus Gastrophryne; species Gastrophryne carolinensis. Next base: position 161,015,187 of record CM051234.1, read on the forward strand.
CAGGGTGTGATTCATCCAATTTTTGGGCTCCTGAGGCCAACCCCAGGGTCTCTTTAAAGTAATATTTGGGCTCCTGCTGCTGCTTCTGCTGCTGCCAACTTCTGCCAACTCCAGGGTGTGATTCATCCAATTTTTGGGCTCCTGAAGCCAACCCCAGTGTCTCTTTAAAGTAATATTTGGGCTCCTGCTGCTGCTGCTGCCAACTCCAGGGTGTGATTCATCCAATTTTTGGGCTCCTGAAGCCAACCCCAGGGTCTCTTTAAAGTAATATTTGGGCTCCTGCTGCTGCTGCTGCCAACTCCAGGGTGTGAATCATCCAATTTTTGGGCTCCTGAAGCCAACCCCAGGGTCTCTTTAAAGTAATGTTTGGGCTCCTGTTGCTGCTGCTGCCAACTCCTGCCAACTCCAGGGTGTGATTCATCCAATTTTTGGGCTCCTGAAGCCAACCCCAGGGTCTCTTTAAAGTAATGTTTGGGCTCCTGCTGCTGCTGCTGTCAACTCCTGCCAACTCCAGTGTGTGATTCATCCAATTTTTGGGCTCCTGAAGCCAACCCCAGGGTCTCTTTAAAGTAATGTTTGGGCCCCTGCTGCTGCTGCTGCTGCTGCTGCTGCCAACTCCAGGGTGTGATTCATCCAATTTTTGGGCTCCCGAGGCCAACCCCAGGGTCTCTTTAAAGTAATATTTGGGCTCCTGCTGCTGCTGCTGCCAACTTCTGCCAACTCCAGGGTGTGATTCATCCAATTTTTGGGCTCCTGAAGCCAACCCCAGGGTCTCTTTAAAGTAATATTTGGGCTCCTGCTGCTGCTGCTGCCAACTCCAGGGTGTGAATCATCCAATTTTTGGGCTCCTGAAGCCAACCCCAGGGTCTCTTTAAAGTAATGTTTGGGCTCCTGTTGCTGCTCCTGCCAACTCCTGCCAACTCCAGGGTGTGATTCATCCAATTGTTGGGCTCCTGAAACCAACCCCAGGGTCTCTTTAAAGTAATATTTGGGCTCCTGCTGCTGTCAACTCCTGCCAACTCCAGGGTGTGATTCATCCAATTTTTGGGCTCCTGAAGCCAACCCCAGTGTCTCTTTTAAGTAATGTTTGGGCTCCTGCTGCTGCTGCCAACTTCTGCCAACTCCAGGGTGTGATTCATCCAATTTTTGGGCTCCTGAAGCCAACCCCAGGGTCTCTTTAAAGTAATATTTGGGCTCCTGCTGCTGCTGCCAACTCCAGGGTGTGATTCATCCAATTTTTGGGCTCCTGAAGCCAACCCCAGGGTCTCTTTAAAGTAATGTTTGGGCTCCTGCTGCTGCTGCCAACTCCAGGGTGTGATTCATCCAATTTTTGGGCTCCTGCTGCTGCCAACTCCAGTGTCTCTTTAAAGCAATGTTTGGGCTCCTGCCCCTCATAGTGATGCCACTTCAACTCTCTTGAATTCAATTGTGCCGCTCTGCGATTCTATTAGCGATGCCTCTGATCTGCATGTGATATTTCTTCAAAGTATTATTTAACTAACCCAGCACGCATCCTGTGCGTGTTACAGCAAGGCAGAATGGTTTACAACCCTATTGAGGCTCTAGGAGGCTCAGAAATAGCCGTTTTTAATAGCGATTCGTCGCGAATTTATTCGGGTCGAAACGATTTTTGTCGGAAAATTCGGCGAATCAGTCGAATCGAATTTTTCAAAAGTTCGCTCATCTCTAGTTGTATCCCATAGCGCCATACGCTGTGTGATTGAAGTCTGTTTTATAACTTATATCCACTAGTAACCAAACGAAAACATATGACATTCTTATAAAATTGTGACATTAACACTTTACTGCCAGACCTGTAATGACATTTCTGCATAAAGATATAAAAAATCAAAAAGGTTTTCAAAAATGACTTTTAATTGGCCAGGAGAGGTTACACAATTATTTCATTAAAAAAAATAAATAAATAAATAAAAGAAAACCCTGTTTAACCCTGTTTAAAGAGAAGAAAAGCACCTGGTGCTGTGGAAGCAAGAGCTCCGACGCTATACGCTGAGCCGCCTGTAATGATGGCACTGTTAGCGGCGCTCACCAGAATTGCTTTGATATATGTGTTTTTTCGTACAGTGCCCAGCGTTCACCAGACACTGCCTGCCGCTTACAAGGCCCTCCCTGCCGCTATCCCTTGATGAATAAACCCCATAGTGGCAAAATGTGCTGGGGCCATGGTGCAAACATTAAATGGGGCCCTTTCAAGTCTCATACAGAAATGTTTTTTTCAGTTTTTTTGAGACTGCAACAACTGAGACACATTGTGCTTCCTTTCTCTAAATGATGTCAAGTGAGGGCAGCTATGATAAACAAGGTGGAGGAGCCACAATGAGGGTGCCCCCTTACCTACTGGGCCCACCTGACCTTCTGGACCCCTGTGCAGTCGCACCCCCTGCACCCTCTCATGTTATGCCCCTGCTAACACATCAGAGCTGTTAACAACGGGGAGGCCGATTCATTAATAGCGCCAGGTAGCGACAGATGAGCGACTGTAGCGTGATTTTTTCAGCGCCAGCCAGTATTCGCTGTGCTTGGCCGGCGTTAGCTTGATGACAGCGACTCAGTCGGTGTGCGGTAATGTTGAATACGGGCTGGGGGGTCGCTGTTTCACAGGTCCAGCGTTGTATGTGAGCGCCTGACAACGAATGGCCAGAGCGAACGGCTAGCTTCATATTCATCAACAAATCACGCTCCGAATGTGCTGGCACTGTCCATTCCTTGTTTAAACCCCAGAGCGCTTGCGGCGATGTGTATTAACTAGTTTTTAACCCCTAAACAACCATATTTTTTGAATGTAACATTATACATGTTTTTAGAATCATTTTGTAATATGAATACATTAATCTCAGACCTGTTAGATCAATTCTGCACATATTTTTTTTAATTTTTTTTTTGACTTAAAAATAAATCCTAACATTGCAGAAGTGGTCTCCGATTTTTTGACATTAAAAAAAATAAATAAATAATAATACCAATTAATTATGAATAATTATAGATTGCTCCATTGAAATGCATTGGACATCACCAGGGAGCGACAGCTCATACCTGGCGCTGTGAGGGAATTTGCAGCGGCGCTGTTCGGTCCAGGCGGCTTCATGATGAATGCCGCGCTAGCCGTCGCTCTCGCCGGCGCTAGCCTCATTTTGCTTGATAAATGCGTCATTGTGACCGCCGCCGGGCGTACTTGAGTCGGTAGTGGCCGTTAGCTCCCGCTACTTGGCGCTCGTCAGACACTACCTGGCGCTATCGCTTGATGAATAAGGGCCAGAGAAAACACAAATTAATTAAGCCGTGTTGCAAACTCTAAAATACTAATTTACTATTTATAAACTAAAAGTGTCATTAGTATGTGAACATTGATCAGGATCTCATCTTTTGCAGTGTAACCCTCTGAATTGGTAGCGAGAACTTAGCATGGTATAAAGCACATCGTGGAATTATTTGATTGCTGATACTTGGTAAGGCTGTAATCATGCCCATTCTTATCAAATACTTTTTTTTACATTTTTGAGGACAGAAAGGTTAGGTCATATTATTGCTCTTTTTGCTGTCTCTGACTACTTTGCAATATCTATGCTTACATCTGGTGAAGTTTATTAAACAGAAAAGCAAATCATGTGACCAGTACATATTACAGTATGCAGTCCATTTTTGTAGGACAAACTTTGCTAATACAATGTTATTATTTACAACCCCAGTTTCCATAAATGTTAAGGAAACAACCAAAAAATAACCATTTATAGAATCATATAAGAATATAATCATATAAGACTCACGTAGCTGACTTAAACCCCACAGAATAAAAAATATAAAAGTTAAAAACTCACCTGACCTCTTGGGGGCGGGGCCGGATGACATTATCGGTGACCCGGCACCTGTCACCCAGCAGCTGGGACCTGAGAAGCTTAGTCGCTGTTGGAGATCGGAGGAGGAAGGTTGGTTACCAGCCCTCCTCCACCGATCTCCAGCAGCTGTCATCAGAGACATCGTGGGACAGGATCGGGACATCGGAGGTGAGTAGAAAAAAAAAATAATAAATGTCATTTTTTCTAATGTGTGTGTGTGGTTTATTTTTACTGCTAACCCCTTGTGAACTGGTAAGGGGTCCATGAGACCCCTACACCAGTTCACAAGGCTGGGGGCTGGCAAGTCACCTGCAACTAGTGAGTGACTTGCCATTAACCCCCGGCACCCCAATTACCTGCCTCCCCAAAGCTCGGGGGGCAGAAGAGCCCGGGCCCACACAGGGTAAGTGGGCTTGTAGGCTGCAGGGTTCGGGGCCACAAAAGCTGGCCCATGCACCCTGTTCTTACAAGCCCCCATAGCTGGTCCCTGGTTATGAGGGGTATGGAGACCCTACGTCATTTATTCTTGGATTTTTAAGGGTTAGGGTAAGGCTAACCCTAACCCTTAAAATTCCCTCAAAAAATGGGGTCCCTCCGCCCTGGGATCCATATACCAGTACACAAGGCTGGGGGCTGGCAAATCACTTGCGGCTAGCGGGTGACTTGCCATTAATCCCCGGCACCCCCAATTACCTGCCTCCCCAATGCCCGGGGGGGGGGGCAGAAGAGCCCGGCCCACGGAGCTTGTAGCCCGCAGGGCGGGGGGCCACCAAAACTGGCCCCTTCGCCCTGTTCCTACAAGCCCCCATAGCTGGTCCCAGGCTGGTTATGATGGGTAAGGGCGACCCCACGTAATTTTTTTTTTGATTTTTAAGGGTTTTTAACCCCCAGGAGGGGGGACCCTATGTAATTTTTTTTAATTAACCCCTTATGTTTATAGTGAGGATAGTAGTATTTTATTTGTAAATGTTATAAAGTGCTCTTTTCAGTTTGGGGGTTCCCTGGGCAAGAATGGGGGGGCTACCGATACATATGTGGTATAATTTCTTTAGGGAAACCCTGTGCAACCTAAGAATTCTTCAAGGGATTACTTCCAGAAAGATGAGCCCACTACAACAAGCTGGGTATGGTTAGAAAGCTTAACATGTGTACTTTCAGGGAATATATGGTTTATGGGGGATATTCTAAATGTAAAGGGTTGTTTTGGTTGAAAAATTGCAAGGTGTGCACTTTGTCTGCAGAGCTGAAATTTTCAAGTAAAATTACCGTTATGTGCATGCTTTACTTTGGGGTGTTTGACAACTCTTCCCTTGACAGTAGCTATGCATGTTTTTTCTTGTTTGCATATATTTTTTTTTTAGAAAAATGTGGCTTTGATTCTTCTTTTTTATTCTTTTTTAGTGAAACTCTGTGCAACCAAAGAATTGATTGAGGGATTACTTCCACAAAACTACACCCACATAAACAAGCCTGGTATGCCTAGAAAGCTTGAGGTGCGTACTTCCAGAGAATATATAGTTTGTGGGGGGTATTTCAATGTAAAGGGTTGTTTTCCTGAATAATCTGCAAGGTACGCATAGCGCATATCGCAGTTGTATTTTATCTGAAAATCCCCTAAAGCTCTGTTTCAGTTTGGGGGAGTCTCCTGGGCAGGAAAGGGTGTCTACCAATACATATGTGGAACTGCTGTAACCGGGAGAAATTGGGGTTTCAGACGCAATAAGATTTTATTGACAAACTTACATTTCTTATTACAAAAAACACTACAAATTGCAAAAAATAGATTTTTTTTTTTTGCACATATTTCACCCAAAAGTATTGAGAATACACTAAAAAAAAGGCCAAACAAGACATTTCATGTTAAAGCTCTGACTCTGCTTAAAAAAAACAATATATAATTTTCCTGGAAAATCCCTTGAAAAATCAAAGTTGAACATATGTAGCGCAAAATAGTGAAAAGTGGTCTGGCAACAAAGGGTGACAAAAATTCTAGGAAAGCTGGAACTTAAAGGGTTAGAGGAAGTTTAATGCAATGATACTCGCCTCCCGTCTTCATAAAATCAATATTTTCCATCATAAGACTAGGAAAATCAACAATTATTCTCTATAATAATGATTTACGTAGTCTATCCTTTTTTATAAAACAATGTTAAGATGACTCTTAATGGAGGGGTATAATATCTGACATCTATAACTTTTTGACATTAACTTCAGCAAGTCATCCTCCTGTGTATGTACAAAAATGGCATATGGAACCCGGTGCTGAATGTGATTCCAAAAACTGGAAAGATATGTGGTATGCTGCACTACATAGTTCTTCTGGTATCTGGTGCCAGCATCTAGTCCCAAATGATCCTGAATCATGCCTCTCTCCAGTATGTAATAAACATATGTGGTGGCAATGCAACATAGCGGGGACAAGACTTTTTGATTCTGGGGACTATTCTAGGTGGCCAAGTTGGAAAGAACCCTAGGATAGTTTTATTTAACAAAAAGATTCTGGATTGCACTACATTTCAAAGTTAGTGCATCACCTTTTTTCTGCTGCTATGCAGGTTTCAGCAAAATCCTGTAAATCTTTGATTGTTAGTTTTCGGGAGTTTCAAAATCACAATGCTATGTGTATGGAAAAAATGACAGTGATTAACAATAATATAATGGATAATTTCATCAAGCGTCCCCTCCCCTTCCTTACCTTTCTTCCTTCCCCTTTTCTTTTTTCTTTCTTTTCGTCCCTTTCTCTTTTCCTTATTTCATTCTTCTTCCGTATTTTCATGTGTATGGTATTGTTAGTTCCACATATATAATCACATACCAACTTTTGTACGGAAGCTTCTAAGGCTGTAAACTGCCGATTGTGACTCCCTAATTATGATTCTTTAACATGCATTTTTGTCTATTGTAGTTCCCCGGAAGTAGAAGTGTTTTTTTCTTTTATTCTTAATAAAAATATTGAAACTACTTCAGGGGCTGTTTTCGGGTTGAAGTTGAGTATCTTTTTTTCTTTTATTACATGAGCATAATCACTATTTAAAAGGGGATGGGGTGGGGGTTATGTTTATTTTGTAAGAAGGAGATGGAGTGGCCCTTTAAGAGTGCAGAAACTGGAGAACAGATAGCAGGATATTATGTGACCAAGAATGCCGGCTGAAAGGTAGGTTCCATTTATATTTTATCTTTCTGAAGTTGCTACTCCTTACCTTATTGTCAATGTAACTATTAATACAAAGAATCTTCCTTGCTCCAGTGCTAGGCATTTGCATGAATGGTTTGCCCTAAGCTAAGCAACCTAAATGTCTTTTGTAAGAATAAAATTGGTTTTATCGTTTTTGCATGTGCTTGTCTTCTGTTTTGTTTTTGTATAATTTATTATACCTGCAGCAGCCTGTGGAAGCATTTAAAATAATATGATTCATTTCAAGTGCTTTATGCTTCTGAGCAAAATTTTAATTACCCTGTTTCCCATTTTCTTACTGGCATAGCCTGAACACTAGCAAGGTTAATTCATCTGCTAACACTGCTCTTGTAGCAATCAAAACTGCAAGGAGTGACTTCATGAGAAATGTTTAACTTCCAAACATATACATAAATGAAAAGCGGTACTTAGATTAACACTATCTTCACATTCACTTCATCACCATGATCTCCTCTGATCATTCAGGTTCATTATTGTATCAAACATACTTACTGCCACTAAAGCCTAGCAGTCCTATGAAATAAGTTGCAGTGAGACTTCTGGTCATGAGGTACCCGGATGACTGTAGTGCAATAAATTATCTCCAACAGAAAAAATAAAATTGCTCTCAAAAGTTTGAGATAGGTACCTGTAAACAATAAGGTCCATGGTCCCATATGACTCCAAATCTGAGCAATATTCTTTGCTCTACTCTCCCTTGGCTAAATCATGATCCACAAAACCCACAAAAACACAGATGAGCACCCACACAGCAGAGGGGATGATCTGTCACAGATAAAACTAGCAAGCCTATACTCTTTCCTGGATCTAACAGCTAGCATAGATGATGGTACTCACAAAGATGATGATACTATGATACTCATAGATACTCAGTCTAGAAAAGAAGCTTGTATGGCATAAATGTTGTGGGAGCTGACCATAATATTATTATAAATAATTATTATTATAAATATTGTAGCCAAATTCTTATCATATTGTCTCTTATTCCCTGTGAGGAAGCCGATAATGTTGAAACGTCAAGGACCATTCTGTCTATATTTGTCTGTGGACACCCACACCAAACTTTTATCTCTGCAACACAGTGAATGAGATTAAACTTTTGTTTGTCACCGACCAGAGCAGCTGATGTTCTGAACAATGACATTTTTTAAAAAGCGTGTATCATTTGTAAGACTAGCTATCTGAAGTGATCAATGTGATGTGTGTTTAATTGGTGAGATTATGTTTGTCCTCAGCACCTAATAAGTAAAGACAAATGTTATGTACAATTTTGTGGTATTTGCCTTGAAAAAGTATTCATACCCCTTGACTTGTTTCCACAGTTTTATATTACGGCCACACACTTTAATGTATTTTATTGAGATTTTAATTGATAGAGCAATACAATTGTATCTGTGGTGTATGAAGACAATGATACACAAATGTTTAAAAAATTTAAAACTAAAAAGTGTGGTGTGCCTATTGTGAGGATCAGCTCTGGTAGACAGCAGGATGTTAGCAGTATAGAGGCTCAAAGGCGAAAAGTTCGACTTAAAGTCCTTGTTTATTCACACAAAAAGTCCATAACACAAAATATCCTTTTTGGGTTACATCACCTTTTCAGGAAAAGTGCCACAGAATTGCATCAGACAGGCAATGGCCTTTCTTAGTTTTTGTCCAAGCTTGCACACTTGTAGCCGAATCCACCTCGGGTCCACATGAAATAGCCTGTATAAGAGCTTCCAGCCAGGCAGCTGATGCTGGAGAAAACTGTACAGCTTTACTGCACCAAGGCCAGGTACCTTGGTGCCAAATACCTACCGTCAATGATGGCACCTTGCACCTTACCACATACCCCCCCTTTGTTCAACCCTGAGGGGGTGGACACATGACAAACAATGTGCCTGGGACAGGGCATCCGCATTACCCAACATCCGTCCCGCTCTGTGCTCTACTGTGAATTTGAAATTTTGTAAGGACAGGAACCACCGGGTGACCCTGGCATTCCTGTCCTTAGCCTCGCACATCCACTTGAGGGGAGACTGGTCCGTAATCAAAGGAACTTTCTCCCCAGCAAGTAGTAGCGAAGAGACTCAAGGGCCCACTTAATGGCCAAACACTCTCTCTCCACTACACTATATCGGGTCTCTGCGGGTGTCAGCTTGCGACTCACGTAGACAACGGGGTGTTCTTCCCCGTTGACTTCCTGAGATAGTACAGCACCGAGACCTACCTCGGAGGCATCGGTCTGCACTATGAATTCCCTTTTAAAGTCGGGCGTCACCAACACCGGAGACCCACACAAGGCAGACTTCAAAGCGGAGAATGCTTTTTTGGCCTGTTCATTCCACTTCACCATGACAGACTTGCGTCCCTTTAACAGGTCTGTCAATGGTGCCGCTACGGTGGCAAAATTGGGAATGAACCTCATGTAATACCCTACCAACCCCAGAAATGACTTCACTTGGCGGGTAGTATTAGGACGTGGCCAGTTACGGATGGCTTCTATTTTATTAACCTGGGGATTGACCACTCCTCGCCCAATCACATAGCCAAGGTATTTCGTCTCTTCTAAGCCTAAGGCACATTTTTTCGGGTTTGCTGTCAAACCAGCCTTCCTGAGGGAATCCACTACGGCCTGGACTTTGGGTAGATGAATTTCCCAATCCGTGCTATGGATAATTATATCGTCCAGATATGCCGAAGCATACCGACGATGTGGCCGGAGGACAAAATCCATTAACCTTTGGAACGTAGCGGGAGCGCCATGTAAACCAAAGGGTAATACCTTGTACTGGAACAGTCCCTCCGGTGTGATAAAGGCTGTTTTCTCCTTGGCAGCCTCAGTCAAGGGTACCTGCCAGTACCCTTTTGTGAGGTCCAAAACAGAAAAATACCTGGCTTGGCCTAGCTTCTCAATAAGCTTGTCTACTCGGGGCATAGGGTAGGCATCAAACTTAGAAATTTCGTTGAGTTTGCGGAAATCATTACAGAACCGCAACATACCATCGGGTTTGGGAATCAAAACTATTGGGCTGGCCCACTCGCTCTTTGATTCTTCAACCACGTCTAACCGGAACATTTGCTGCACTTTTTCTGCGATAGCTTGTCGCCGGGTACCCGGTAAGGCTTCAACCGGATCTTGACCTGAGGTTCCGTGACAACGTCATGTTGGATGACAGAAGTGCGCCCAGGGAGATCTGAAAACACATCCGTGTTTCTGCTGACAAATTCCCTGGCTTCCTGGGCCTGTTTAGAGGAGAGGTTGTCGCCGGCTTTCACCTCAACTACCGCTTCTCTAACAGCAGACTGAGGGACCGGAAGCTCCACCTCTAACATACCTGGTCGGGGACTGTCACCCACACTCTTTCCACAGCTTCAGAAGGTTTACATGGTACACCTGCTCTGGCTTTCTTCGCCCGGACTGATGTACCTTGTAAGTTACTTCCCCAACTTTCCCAATCACCTCGTAGGGACCCTGCCACCTAGCCAGAAATTTACTATCCACTGTGGGTACCAGAACCACAACCCTGTCACCTGGGTTAAAGTTCCGTACCCTGGCTTGCCGGTTATAAATCCTGCTTTGGGCCCGCTGTGCTGCTTCCCTATGTTCCCTCACCAGCGGCAACACGGTCTCTATCTGTTCCTGTAATTGAGTAACATACTCTACCACACTTTTGTGGGTTGCTGTTCCCAAGCCTCCTTGGCTATATCCAACAGGCCCCAGTGGATGCCGACCGTATAAGAGCTCGAAGGGCGAGAACCTCGTAGAGGCCTGGGGCACCTTTCGCAGGGCAGAAGCAAGTCCCAATTCTTCCCATCCTTGGCAACCACCCGTTTTAACATGGTTTTTAAAGTTTGGTTAAATCTTTCTACCAGGCCGTCTGTTTGCGGGTGGTAAATGGATGTTCTCAATTGTTTCACCTGCAACAACTTACAGAGCTCTTTCATCACCTTAGACATAAACGGGGTACCTTGATCAGTCAGGACCTCTTTAGGCAGGCCTACTCGGGAAAACATTTCCATAAGCTCCTTAGCAATGAGCTTGGCTGAGGTGTGTCGCAGGGGTATGGCCTCGGGGTACCGTGTGGCATAGTCCAAGATTACCAGAATATGTTGATGCCCTCTAGCGGATTTTGGCACTGGACCCACCAAATCCATGGCAATCCGCTCAAAGGGCAACTCAATAACTGGGAGAGGAACTAGGGGACCACGGTAATGAGGCTGGGGGCTGGTCATCTGACATGTTGGGCAGGACTCACAATATCTCTCCACCTCCTTGTACACACTGGGCCAGTAGAATTGTTGTAAAATTCGGTCCAGAATTTTCTGCTGGCCTAGGTGTCCCCCCAGAACATGTTGGTGGGGCAAATCCAACACCAGCTTGCGATAAGGATTGGGTACCACCAATTGTTCCACAACCTCTTCACGTACTTTGTTTACTCAGTACAGCATATCCTGGTGAACCACAAAGCGAGGAAACTGTAAATCCGCCCCTGGCTGTTGTGGCTCACCTTCCATCTCAAGTACATTCTCCCAGGCCCGAGATAGAGTTGGGCCCTGGTGTTGTGCTGTACCAAAACTACCCGTGGAGACATGGAGATCGGCCAACTCTGGACCTGTTGACAGATCTTCCACATCTCCAACCATAACACTCAGTGGGGTTGACTCCCCCTCTTCCACCGTAGTGGCGGTCACCCCTACTGTTGTGCCTTCTGACTCCAGCTCACCCCTGAGTAGGGCCAGTCTATTGGGGACACACCCGCCTCGCGGGTTTCCGGAACTCCTAGCTTGGTCCACAGTGACATGAACCCCGGAAAGTCTCTCCCAATAATAAGTTCATACGGAAGTTTAGCGCTGACGGCGACTTCGTGGTTCCAGCTGCCGGACACGGTGGTTAGAGTCACTTGTGCTGTGGCATAGTCTCTCAAGTCCCCGTGTATGCAACAGACCCCGGTTTTCCACCCCGTGTATTCATCGGGCAGTACCAGGGCAGGTCTCACCAGGGTAACCATACTTCCCGAGTCCAAAAGGGCCACAGCCAGGGTATCCCCCACTTTCACCTGACAGAGGTGACTTTGCCCCACAAGCTCAGGGACACCAGCAGCACACAGCCTCCTGGCATACATTGACAGGCGGTAACCAAAGTTCACGTCCATGGGCTCCCCCTGGTGGGGACAGTTGGCTCTGATATGTCCCGGCTCCTTACACCCCCAACACAACACCGGGGCAGGGACTTTGGGGGGTAGGTCCTGAGGGGGTTTAGGGAACACCACTCGCCTGGGCTGGGGCGGGGACCTCCGGGGTTTCCCCAAATCCTTCCCCGTAGAACCCCCTTGCAAGTTCCTGGTGGCCTCGTATCGCCCCACTAGGTCCACCATCTCTAGAGCGTTGCCGGGGGATACCTGGCCAACCCAGTGCTGGAGAGGATGCGGTAAAGCCCTCCAGAACATGTCTGCCAGCAAGCTGGCTGCAGCCATTTTTGCAGTAGGTGCAGCAGTTTATAGTACTGGGTTCTGGTGGGCTCTGCCGACTCATAGCTCCACTGATGCACCCGCTGAGCCCGAACCCACACATTCACCCCAAGTCTGGCCAGTATCTCACCCTTCAGAGTCGGGTAGTCAGCGGCTTGGTCGTCTGGAAGATCAAACAACACCTGCTGGGGTCCAGATGCCAGAAATGGAGCGATGACGTCAGCCCACTGGTCACAAGGCAGTTTCTCCCTTGCAGCCACCTTTTCAAACACCGCCAGGTAGGTCTCGACGTCATCCGAAGGGGTCATCTTTGTAAGCGCCAAGCGGACAGCTTTCCGGGCATCAGGGACACTTTTGGGCGCTCCTGCAGCTTACAGTGCCATCACATGTTGTAAAAGCAGCTGGTGGGTCTCCTGCTGCTGCTTGTTGGCCTCGCGCTGCTGCAGATTCGCCTCCATGAGCGCTTTCACGACAGCCTCCATTTTGTCTGCAGTCTCAGGTAGCAGCCTGGCAGGCTTAATGTAGGACATGCACAAAAAAAAACATTTCCGTCGGTTGCTCCTAGCAATGGCCTCACTGCTTTGCCCGCATCTGACACCAAATGTGAGGATCAGCTCTGGTAGACAGCAGCAGTATAGAGGCTCAGAGGCGAAAAGTTAAACTTAAAGTCTGTGTTTATTCACACAAAAAGTCCATAACACAAAATATCCTTTTTGGGTTACATCACCTTTTCAGGAAAAGTGCCACAGAATTGCATCTGACAGGCAACAGCCTTTCTTAGTTTTTGTCCAAGCTTTCACACTTGTAGCCGAATCCACCTCGGGTCCACATGAAATAGCCTGTATAAGAGCTTCCAGCCAGGCACACAGAGTCTCACTCCACAAGTGAGCTCTAGACACAGCCAGTGCACAGCTGACTCCCCAGGCTATTTATGCAGCCCCAAAAAAATGTTTATTTACAGGCGTTGCATGAAGGGGGCCTATGTGGTTGTATGGTGCCCAAAAATTTGTGGTAGCGGCCATGCGTAAATGGAAAGGGTGTGGTACAGCTGCAAACCTACCAAGTTATGGCCATCCACCTAAATTGACAGCCCAGATAAGGGAAGAACTAATAAGAGAAGGCAGCAAAGAGGCCCAGGGTCACTTAATGTCGCTGCAGAGATACAAAGATCAGGTGAGAGAATCTGCCTACAGGACAACTATTACTTGTGTGCTCCACAAACAAAAAAAAGTAAATGCATCCTTAAAGCATGCCTATAGTCCTGCATTTTAGCTTACAATCTGCTTCAGGGCACCGAGTCTCATGGGCAAGATTGTTTAACCGAATTATAAAATAGCAGTCAGAATTTTAATCACATTATACAACCAAATGACGTGCTAGGAAAATGCATTTTACATAACATTAATTATTATAACTCAACAGAAATAGAATGCATTCCAAAGCAAAATAGCATGTGTAAATGGGATATATTATTATTCCCTTACTGAATGGTAATAGTCAAGAAAGGAACAATAAGCCTTTGCAGCTTCAGAGTTTTTATTGCTTTTATTAGTAGAGTAGTTGTGTTCCACGTGGCGTTGAACATAAACAAAAAATTGCCACGAAATGCAATGACCAGGGAGAACTTTTGAAAAATTTGATTCGACTGATTCGCAGAATTTTCCGACAAAAATTGGTTCGACCCGAATTTATTCGCGACGAATTGCTATTAAAAACGGCTATTTCTGAGCCTCCTAGAGCCTCAATAGGGTTGTAAACCATTCTGCCTTGCTGTAACACGCATAGGATGCGTGCTGGGTTAGTTAAATAATACTTTAAATAAATATCACATGCAGATCAGAGAATCGCAGAGCGGCACAATTGCAGAGAGTTGAAGAGGCATCACTATGAGGGGCAGGAGCCCAAACATTGCTTTAAGGAGACACTGGAGTTGGCAGCAGCAGGAGCCCAAAAATTGGATGAATCACACCCTGGAGTTGCAAGCAGCAGCAGGAGCCCAAACATTGGCTGAAAGAGACACTGGAGTTGGCAGCAGCAGGAGCCCAAAAATTGACTGACACACCCTGGAGTTTAAAGCAGCAGCAGCAGCAGCAGGAGCCCAAACATAGCTTGAAAGAGACACTGGAGTTGGCTGCAGGAGCCCAAAGATTGGATGAATCACACCCTGGAGTTGCAAGCAGCAGCTGCAGGAGCCCATACATAGCTTGAAAGAGACACTGGATTTGGCAGCAGGAGCCCAAAAATTGGATGAATCACACCCTGGAGTTGGCAGCAGTAGGAGCCCAAACATTACTTTAAAGAGACACTGGAGTTGGCAGCAGGAGCCCAAAAATTGACTGACACACCCTGGAGTTGGCAGCAGCAGCAGCAGGAGCCCAAACATTACTTTAAAGAGACACTGGAGTTGGCAGCAGGAGCCCAAAAATTGGATGAATCACACCCTGGAGTTGCAAGCAGCAGCAGCAGGAGCCCAAATATTACTTTAAAGAGACACTGGAGTTGGCAGCAGGAGCCCAAAAATTGGATGAATCACACCCTGGAGTTGCAAGCAGCAGGAGCCCAAACATAGCTTGAAAGAGACACTGGAGTTGGCAGCAGGAGCCCAAAAATTGGATGAATCACACCCTGGAGTTGGCAGCAGCAGGAGCCCGGACATTACTTTAAAGAGACACTGGGGTTGGCTTCAGGAGCCCAAAAATCAGCAGCAGCAGGAGCCCAAAGATTACTTTAAAGAGACACTGGAGTTGGCTTCAGGAGCCCATAAATTGGATGAATCACACCCTGGAGTTGCAAGCAGCAGCAGGAGCCCAAACATTACTTTAAAGAGACACTGGGGTTGGCTTTTGGAGCCCAAAAATTGGATGAATCACACCCTGGAGTTGCAAGCAGCAGGAGCCCAAACATAGATTGAAAGACACACTGGGGTTGGCTTCAGGAGCCCAAAAATTGGATGAATCACACCCTGGCGTTGCAAGCAGCAGCAGGAGCCCAAACATTACTTTAAAGAGACACTGGAGTTGGCAGCAGGAGCCCAAAAATTGGATGAATCACACCCTGGAGTTGGCAGCAGCAGCAGCAGGAGCCCAAACATTACTTTAAAGAGACACTGGAGTTGGCAGCAGGAGCCCAAAAATTGAATGAATCACACCCTGGAGTTGGCAGCAGCAGCAGCAGGAGCCCAAATATTACTTGAAAGAAACACTGGAGTTGGCAGCAGGAGCCCAAAAATTGGATGAATCACACCCTGGAGTTGCAAGCAGCAGCAGGAGCCCAAACATTACTTTAAAGAGACACTGGAGTTGGCAGCAGGAGCCCAAAAATTGGATGAATCACACCCTGGAGTTGGCAGCAGCAGCAGGAGCCCAAACATTAACTTAAAGAGACACTGGGGTTGGCTTCAGGAGCCCAAAAATTGGATGAATCACACCCTGGAGTTGGCAGCAGCAGCAGCAGGAGCCCAAACATTACTTTAAAGAGACAGTGGAGTTGGCAGCAGGAGCCCAAAAATTGACTGACACACACTGGAGTTGGCAGCAGCAGCAGCAGGAGCCCAAACATTACTTTAAAGAGACACTGGAGTTGGCAGCAGGAGCCCAAAAATTGGATGAATCACACCCTGGAGTTGCAAGTAGCAGCAGGAGCCCAAACTTTACTTTAACGAGACACTGGGGTTGGCTTCAGGAGCCCAAAAATTGGATGAATCACACCCTGGAGTTGGCAGCAGCAGCAGCAGGAGCCCAAACATTACTTTAAAGAGACACTGGGGTTGGCAGCAGGAGCCCAAAAATTGTATGAATCACACCCTGGAGTTGGCAGCAGCAGCAGCAGGAGCCCAAACATTACTTTAAAGAGACACTGGAGTTGGCAGCAGGAGCCCAAAAATTGAATGAATCACACCCTGGAGTTGCAAGCAGCAGCAGCAGGAGCCCAAATATTACTTTAAAGAGACACTGGAGTTGGCAGCAGGAGCCCAAAAATTGGATGAATCACACCCTGGAGTTGCAAGCAGCAGCAGGAGCCCAAACATTACTTTAAAGAGACACTGGGGTTGGCTTCAGGAGCCCCAAAATTGGATGAATCACACCCTGGAGTTGCAAGCAGCAGCAGCAGGAGGCCAAACATTGGCTGAAAGGCACACCCTGAAGTTGGCATCAGCAGGAGGCCAAAAATCGGTTGAAAGGCACACCCTGAAGTTGGCATCAGCAGGAGGCCAAAAATTGGTTGAAAGGCACACCCTGAAGTTGGCATCAGCAGGAGGCCAAAAATTGGTTGAAAGGCACACCCTGAAGTTGGCATCAGCAGGAGCCCAAAAAGTGTCCTAAAGACATAAATATGTTTTGCACCATTTGGAAAGTGTAAAACGTGGCACCATGCTGAATCTAGTCGCATGCATCAGGCATTGGTGGGTGGAAATCCTGGCTGATCCATCCCTGATTCATTTTGACAAAGTTGAGTCTCTCCACATTTTTAACTGACAGACGAGTTCTCCTCGCCGTAACTATGGCCCCCGCCGCACTAAACACCCGCTCAGATGGCACGCTACTTGCCGGGCAGGACAGCTTTTCCAGGGCAAACTCTGCTAGTTGCGGCCACAAATCAAGTTTGGCTGCCCAGAAGTCCAGCGGATCCTCAAGGTGTGTTGGCATGGTCATGTCAAAGTATGACATGACCTGCTGGTTCAGGTCCTGCTCCAGGTCTTCCTGCTGCTCATGAGTAGCCTCACTATGCGGGTGTAGAAAGCTACTCATTAGCGACTGAAGACTGAGGCTGCTGCTGATGGAGCTGCTGCTGCTGCTCCTGCCAAACCCCCCAGCAGCCATGGCAGTGGAAGGTGAGCGCAGAGGTCCCCTCGAGTCAGACCTGCGAGAGTATGGACCATGGCACAGATAGGCATTGGCCAACTGCCTACGTAGAATGTCTTTGTAGTAGTTCAGTTTGTCCTCCCTCTCGGTGGGTTTAAAAAATGCCCCCATTTTGTGCCAGAAGCGAGGGTCCAATAAGGTGGACAGCCAGAAGTCATCCCGCCGACAGATGGAAACAATTCTGGGGTCACTACGCAAGCACGTGAGCATGCTTCCTGCCATTTGCGCAAGTGACTCGGATGGACTACCTGTCTCCATCTCCACTGCATACTGCCACGGTGTGCCCGGGTCCTCTGTCTCGCCTTCCTCAAAAACCTCTAACTCCTCTGGCTGCTCCTGCTCTTCCTCTCATGTCCGCTGACTAGATAAACCAGCCATTTCGCCAAGCCTAAACTGTGTTTCGCTGGGCAAATCCTCCTCCTCTTCCTCCTCCAGTTCAGCTCCAACGGGGTTCATGTGGCCGTAAGATGTAAACGCCATGTCTCCAGTGCCCTGACCAGCCATGGTTTCCAACATGTGCTGTAGTACATGAAGCAGTGGAGTCACGTCGTTCATCCTGTAATCCTGCCGACTGACAAATAAAGTGGCTTCCTCAAAGGGCCTGAGCAAACGGCAGGTGTCACGTATGAGCTGCCACTGGTTGACATTGAAGTTACACAGGGGAGTCCCCCTATCCGCTTGGATCATCAGGAAATCCGTGATGGCTTTTCTCTGTTCATAATCGGTCCAACATGTGAAGGGTGGAATTCCAACGGGTGGAAACATCGCAAATCAGACTATGTTGGGGGATACCGTTCTGACGCTGTAGCTCAAGAAGGGTGTGTTTGGCGGTGTATGAGTGGCTGAAGTGCATGCAAAGTTTCCTTGAAGTTGTTAGGATGTCTTGCATATGGGGGGAACACTTCAGAAACCGCTTGACAACCAGATTGAAGACGTGAGCCATGCAGGGGGCATGGGTCAGGCTTCCTTGGCGCAGCGCAGACAAAATGTTCTTCCCATTGTCGGTAACCATGATTCCCATTTTAAGTTTTCTTGGAGTAAGCCATGTTTGGATTTCCTGATGAATAAATGTAAGCAGTTCCTCCCCTGTGTGACTCCTTTCGCCAAGACAAACCATGTGAAGCACTGCGTGACACCTCCGTGCCCTGCACACATGGTAGACTGGAGGGGCACTGAGACTTGAGCCTACAGTGGAGGGTGAGGAGATGGCGGAGGATGGGGAGGCCGAGTCGCACAGTGTCACAGGCCCAACGGGCAGGGAACGCGGGGGCCGAAGCGGCGTGACCTGTCCAAGTTGCTGCTGCAAAGGGACCACATTCACCCAGTGGGCCGTAAACGACATGTACTGTCCCTGACCGTAATTACAGCTCCAGACGTTGGCTGCCATGCACTTTGCTACACACCGACAGGCTCAAGGACTGGCCCACCTTCTGTTCAACAAAAGTGTGCAGCGCTGGTACTGCCTTCTTGGCAAAGAAATGACGGCTTGGGACTCTCCACCTCGGCTCGGCACAAGCCATCAGTTCTCTGAAAGGTGCAGAGTCCACCACCTGAAAAGGGAGCGACTGCAGCACCAGCAACTTGGACAGGAGCACATTCAGCTTCTGCACCGTAGGATGAGTGGACGCATACTGCTGTCTCTTGGACATGGCTTCGCTGATGGATTGCTGGTGGGATGCATGACTTGGAGGAGGAGGAGCAGGAGCGACAGAGGATGGGTATGACGCACAGCTGCCTTCGGCTGAGGTGCTGGAGCCTTGCCTGGCAGAGATTGGGAGCGGCGTGCCACTTGGTGAGGAAGCAGACTGGACCACCCCTTGGGAGCCTCGGTTCTCCCAGGTCGCTTTATGGTGACGCATCATATGTTGACGCAGGGCCGTGGTGCCAACATTTGGGCCCTGGCCATGCTTCACCTTCTGCCTACATATCTTGCATGTGGCCATGTTACCCTCCTGCGGATGCTTCAGGAAAAACTGCCACACTGCCGAGTAGCTACTTTTCCCACCAACAGGCCTCACTGATTCGCTGCTATTGTCGCCAACTCCAGGAACCCCTGCCCCACTACCTCCCGATAAGGTAGCCTGCCGCGCAACAGGTGCTCTACCCCGGCCCCATTTGGCTCCAGGCTTTACAATTGTGCCCCCATGCTGACTGCCAACCATGCTGCTAACACCTTGCTGCCTGAGCTGCTGACTCCGGGGCAACCTGCGCCCCTCTTCTCCTGATGATGACGATGAAGCCCCTTCATCACCCGGCTCCCAAGTGCGATCGGCTTCATCGTCATCATCATTATCACCGAGTTGTGGCTGTACGTCACTGATGTTCGTGGATTCGTCAACAGTGTCTGGCGCAGGAGCTGGAACGCTCGCAGCACCCATGACACTGTCCACATCACTATTTGTCTGCCTAGCTAAAGAAGCCACCTCAATTTCTTGGCTCGGCAGTAGCTGCTGACTGTCCTCTATTTGATCGTCCTCTTCACTAAAGTGTGGAGCTGAACCCAAAGCATAGGATACGTCGCTGGGGGAGGGAACGGCGTAGGACAGAGGCAATGGGAGGACAGGGACTGCTCTCGGGGCATGCCAACTCAGGGTTGTGTCAGAGGAACCTACCGACCCTAGACTGGGGGGTCTCAGACGTAACTTGTGATGATGTTGTTGATGAGCGCGTTAACCAATCTACCACGGCAGATGCGTTACTGGTGGAGACACGACCGCTAGCAGATACTGGCAGACCAGGTCTCTCACCGTGACTCCTGCTGCCACTCGCCCCTAGTCTGCTGCGACCTCTGTCTGCTGAATCTTGGCCTCTGCCACTCCTCTTTGAACATTCTGGCACTTGTCTGCCTGACATTTTTATGTATTTGCTTATTCAGTATAAACAGATAGGGTTCAAGGTGCAGCTTTGGGGTGCCCTGCTGCCTGGTTTATTAAAAGCAGTCAAAAACAAATGGGATGGCCCCACAGCAGACTTGAGATCAGTATATATGCACACAGCAACAGTGTCTAAGCAGGCTCATACAGGCCAAATTACTTTAAATAAGTTTGCAGCTTAGAGTAAATACAGAGGCCAATGGTATGTTACAGAATGGGATGCCCCCACAGCAGACTTGAGATCAGTATATATGCACACGGCAACAGTGTCTAAGCAGGCTCATACAGGCCAAATTACTTTAAATAAGTTTGCAGCTTAGAGTAAATACAGAGGCTAATGGTATGTTACAGAATGGGATGCCTCACAGCAGACTTGAGATCAGTATATATGCACACAGCAACAGTGTCTAAGCAGGCTCATACAGGCCAAATTACTTTAAATAAGTTTGCAGCTTAGAGTAAATACAGAGGGTAATGGTATGTTACAGAATGGGATGCCCCCACAGCAGATTGAGATCAGTATATATGCACACAGCAACAGTGTCTAAGCAGGCTCATACAGGCCAAATTACTTTAAATAAGTTTGCAGCTTAGAGTAAATACAGAGGCTAATGGTATGTTACAGAATGGGATGCCTCACAGCAGACTTGAGATCAGTATATATGCACACAGCAACAGTGTCTAAGCAGGCTCATACAGGCCAAATTACTTTAAATAAGTTTGCAGCTTAGAGTAAATACAGAGGCTAATGGTATGTTACAGAATGGGATGCCCCCACAGCAGACTTGAGATCAGCATATATGCACACAGCAACAGTGTCTAAGCAGACTCATACAGGCCAAATTACTTTAAATACGTTTGCAGCTTAGAGTAAATACAGAGGCTAATGGTATGTTACAGAATGGGATGCCTCACAGCAGACTTGAGATCAGTATATATGCACACAGCAACAGTGTCTAAGCAGGCTCATACAGGCCAAATTACTTTAAATAAGTTTGCAGCTTAGAGTAAATACAGAGGCTAATGGTATGTTACAGAATGGGTTGCCCCCACAGCAGACTTGAGATCAGTTTATATGCACACAGCAACAGTGTCTAAGCAGGCTCATACAGGCCAAATTACTTTAAATAAGTTTGCAGCTTAGAGTAAATACAGAGGCTAATGGTATGTTACAGAATGGGATGCCTCACAGCAGACTTGAGATCAGTATATATGCACACAGCAACAGTGTCTAAGCAGGCTCATACAGGCCAAATTACTTTAAATAAGTTTGCAGCTTAGACTAAATACAGAGGCTAATGGTATGTTACAGAATGGGATGCCTCACAGCAGACTTGAGGTCAGTATATATGCACACAGCAACAGTGTCTAAGCAGGCTCATACAGGCCAAATTACTTTAAATAAGTTTGCAGCTTAGAGTAAATACAAAGGCTAATGGTATGTTACAGAATGGGATGCCCCCACAGCAGACTTGAGATCAGTATATATGCACACAGCAACAGTGTCTAAGCAGGCTCATACAGGCCAAATTACTTTAAATAAGTTTGCAGCTTAGAGTAAATACAGAGGGTAATGGTATGTTACAGAATGGGATGGCTCACAGCAGACTTGAGATCAGTACATATGCACACAGCAACAGTGTCTAAGCAGGCTCATACAGGCCAAATTACTTTAAATAAGTTTGCAGCTTAGAGTAAATACAGAGGCTAATGTTATGTTACAGAATGGGATGGCCCCACAGCAGACTTGAGATCAGTATATATGCACACAGCAACAGTGTCTAAGCAGGCTCATACAGGCCAAATTACTTTAAATAAGTTTGCAGCTTAGAGTAAATACAGAGGGTAATGGTATGTTACAGAATGGGATGGCTCACAGCAGACTTGAGATCAGTACATATGCACACAGCAACAGTGTCTAAGCAGGCTCATACAGGCCAAATTACTTTAAATAAGTTTGCAGCTTAGAGTAAATACAGAGGCTAATGTTATGTTACAGAATGGGATGGCCCCACAGCAGACTTGAGATCAGTATATATGCACACAGCAACAGTGTCTAAGCAGGCTCATACAGGCCAAATTACTTTAAATAAGTTTGCAGCTTAGACTAAATACAGAGGCTAATGGTATGTTACAGAATGGGATGCCTCACAGCAGACTTGAGGTCAGTATATATGCACACAGCAACAGTGTCTAAGCAGGCTCATACAGGCCAAATTACTTTAAATAAGTTTGCAGCTTAGAGTAAATACAGAGGCTAATGGTATGTTACAGAATGGGATGCCCCCACAGCAGACTTGAGATCAGTATATATGCACACAGCAACAGTGTCTAAGCAGGCTCATACAGGCCAAATTACTTTAAATAAGTTTGCAGCTTAGAGTAAATACAGAGGGTAATGGTATGTTACAGAATGGGATGGCCCCACAGCAGACTTGAGATCAGTATATATGCACGCAGCAACAGTGTCTAAGCAGGCTCATACAGGCCAAATTACTTTAAATAAGTTTGCAGCTTAGAGTAAATACAGAGGCTAATGGTATGTTACAGAATGGGATGCCTCACAGCAGACTTGAGATCAGTATATATGCACACAGCAACAGTGTCTAAGCAGGCTCATACAGGCCAAATTACTTTAAATAAGTTTGCAGCTTAGAGTAAATACAGAGGCTAATGTTATGTTACAGAATGGGATGGCCCCACAGCAGACTTGAGATCAGTATATATGCACACAGCAACAGTGTCTAAGCAGGCTCATACAGGCCAAATTACTTTAAATAAGTTTGCAGCTTAGACTAAATACAGAGGCTAATGGTATGTTACAGAATGGGATGCCTCACAGCAGACTTGAGGTCAGTATATATGCACACAGCAACAGTGTCTAAGCAGGCTCATACAGGCCAAATTACTTTAAATAAGTTTGCAGCTTAGAGTAAATACAAAGGCTAATGGTATGTTACAGAATGGGATGCCCCCACAGCAGACTTGAGATCAGTATATATGCACACAGCAACAGTGTCTAAGCAGGCTCATACAGGCCAAATTACTTTAAATAAGTTTGCAGCTTAGAGTAAATACAGAGGGTAATGGTATGTTACAGAATGGGATGGCTCACAGCAGACTTGAGATCAGTACATATGCACACAGCAACAGTGTCTAAGCAGGCTCATACAGGCCAAATTACTTTAAATAAGTTTGCAGCTTAGAGTAAATACAGAGGCTAATGTTATGTTACAGAATGGGATGGCCCCACAGCAGACTTGAGATCAGTATATATGCACACAGCAACAGTGTCTAAGCAGGCTCATACAGGCCAAATTACTTTAAATAAGTTTGCAGCTTAGAGTAAATACAGAGGGTAATGGTATGTTACAGAATGGGATGGCTCACAGCAGACTTGAGATCAGTACATATGCACACAGCAACAGTGTCTAAGCAGGCTCATACAGGCCAAATTACTTTAAATAAGTTTGCAGCTTAGAGTAAATACAGAGGCTAATGTTATGTTACAGAATGGGATGGCCCCACAGCAGACTTGAGATCAGTATATATGCACACAGCAACAGTGTCTAAGCAGGCTCATACAGGCCAAATTACTTTAAATAAGTTTGCAGCTTAGACTAAATACAGAGGCTAATGGTATGTTACAGAATGGGATGCCTCACAGCAGACTTGAGGTCAGTATATATGCACACAGCAACAGTGTCTAAGCAGGCTCATACAGGCCAAATTACTTTAAATAAGTTTGCAGCTTAGAGTAAATACAGAGGCTAATGGTATGTTACAGAATGGGATGCCCCCACAGCAGACTTGAGATCAGTATATATGCACACAGCAACAGTGTCTAAGCAGGCTCATACAGGCCAAATTACTTTAAATAAGTTTGCAGCTTAGAGTAAATACAGAGGGTAATGGTATGTTACAGAATGGGATGGCCCCACAGCAGACTTGAGATCAGTATATATGCACGCAGCAACAGTGTCTAAGCAGGCTCATACAGGCCAAATTACTTTAAATAAGTTTGCAGCTTAGAGTAAATACAGAGGCTAATGGTATGTTACAGAATGGGATGCCTCACAGCAGACTTGAGATCAGTATATATGCACACAGCAACAGTGTCTAAGCAGGCTTATACAGGTCAAATTACTTTAAATAAGTTTGCAGCTTAGAGTAAATACAGAGGCTAATGGTATGTTACAGAATGGGATGGCCCCACAGCAGACTTGAGATCAGTATATATGCACACAGCAACAGTGTCTAAGCAGGCTCATACAGGCCAAATTACTTTAAATAGGTTTGCAGCTTAGAGTAAATACAGAGGCTAATGGTATGTTACAGAATGGGATGCCCCCACAGCAGACTTGAGATCAGTATATATGCACACAGCAACAGTGTCTAAGCAGGCTCATACAGGCCAAATTACTTTAAATAAGTTTGCAGCTTAGAGTAAATACAGAGGCTAATGGTATGTTACAGAATGGGATGCCTCACAGCAGACTTGAGATCAGTATATATGCACACAGCAACAGTGTCTAATCAGGCTCATACAGGCCAAATTACTTTAAATGATTTTGCAGCTTAGAGTAAATACAGAGGCTAATGGTATGTTACAGAATGGGATGCCCCCACAGCAGACTTGAGATCAGTATATATGCACACAGCAACAGTGTCTAAGCAGGCTCATACAGGCCAAATTACTTTAAATAAGTTTGCAGCTTAGAGTAAATACAGAGGGTAATGGTATGTTACAGAATGGGATGGCCCCACAGCAGACTTGAGATCAGTATATATGCACGCAGCAACAGTGTCTAAGCAGGCTCATACAGGCCAAATTACTTTAAATAAGTTTGCAGCTTAGAGTAAATACAGAGGCTAATGGTATGTTACAGAATGGGATGCCTCACAGCAGACTTGAGATCAGTATATATGCACACAGCAACAGTGTCTAAGCAGGCTCAAACAGGCCAAATTACTTTAAATAAGTTTGCAGCTTCGAGTAAATACAGAGGCTAATGGTATGTTACAGAATGGGATGGCCCCACAGCAGACTTGAGATCAGTATATATGCACACAGCAACAGTGTCTAAGCAGGCTCATACAGGCCAAATTACTTTAAATAAGTTTGCCGCTTAGAGTCAATACAGAGGCTAATGGTATGTTACAGAATGGGATGGCCCCACAGCAGACTTGAGATCAGTATATATGCACACAGCAACAGTGTCTAAGCAGGCTCATACAGGCCAAATTACTTTAAATGAGTTTGCAGCTTAGAGTAAATACAGAGGCTAATGGTATGTTACAGAATGGGATGCCCCCACAGCAGACTTGAGATCAGTATATATGCACACAGCAACAGTGTCTAAGCAGGCTCATACAGGCCAAATTACTTTAAATAAGTTTGCAGCTTAGAGTAAATACAGAGGGTAATGGTATGTTACAGAATGGGATGGCCCCACAGCAGACTTGAGATCAGTATATATGCACACAGCAACAGTGTCTAAGCAGGCTCATACAGGCCAAATTACTTTAAATAAGTTTGCAGCTTAGAGTAAATACAGAGGCTAATGTTATGTTACAGAATGGGATGCCTCACAGCAGACTTGAGATCAGTATATATGCACACAGCAACAGTGTCTAATCAGGCTCATACAGGCCAAATTACTTTAAATGATTTTGCAGCTTAGAGTAAATACAGAGGCTAATGGTATGTTACAGAATGGGATGCCCCCACAGCAGACTTGAGATCAGTATATATGCACACAGCAACAGTGTCTAAGCAGGCTCATACAGGCCAAATTACTTTAAATAAGTTTGCAGCTTAGAGTAAATACAGAGGGTAATGGTATGTTACAGAATGGGATGGCCCCACAGCAGATTTGAGATCAGTATATATGCACGCAGCAACAGTGTCTAAGCAGGCTCATACAGGCCAAATTACTTTAAATAAGTTTGCAGCTTAGAGTAAATACAGAGGCTAATGGTATGTTACAGAATGGGATGCCTCACAGCAGACTTGAGATCAGTATATATGCACACAGCAACAGTGTCTAAGCAGGCTCAAACAGGCCAAATTACTTTAAATAAGTTTGCAGCTTTGAGTAAATACAGAGGCTAATGGTATGTTACAGAATGGGATGGCCCCACAGCAGACTTGAGATCAGTATATATGCACACAGCAACAGTGTCTAAGCAGGCTCATACAGGCCAAATTACTTTAAATAAGTTTGCCGCTTAGAGTCAATACAGAGGCTAATGGTATGTTACAGAATGGGATGGCCCCACAGCAGACTTGAGATCAGTATATATGCACACAGCAACAGTGTCTAAGCAGGCTCATACAGGCCAAATTACTTTAAATGAGTTTGCAGCTTAGAGTAAATACAGAGGCTAATGGTATGTTACAGAATGGGATGCCCCCACAGCAGACTTGAGATCAGTATATATGCACACAGCAACAGTGTCTAAGCAGGCTCATACAGGCCAAATTACTTTAAATAAGTTTGCAGCTTAGAGTAAATACAGAGGGTAATGGTATGTTACAGAATGGGATGGCCCCACAGCAGACTTGAGATCAGTATATATGCACGCAGCAACAGTGTCTAAGCAGGCTCATACAGGCCAAATTACTTTAAATAAGTTTGCAGCTTAGAGTAAATACAGAGGCTAATGGTATGTTACAGAATGGGATGCCTCACAGCAGACTTGAGATCAGTATATATGCACACAGCAACAGTGTCTAAGCAGGCTCATACAGGCCAAATTTCTTTAAATAAGTTTGCAGCTTAGAGTAAATACAGAGGCTAATGAGATTTTACAAAATGGTAATGTTCCCACAGCAGACTTGAGATCAGTTCAGTATATATGCACAGTAAAAGTGTATAAGCAGCCTGAAAACGCTAACAAAGCCAGTCAGCCAGCCAGTAACACTCAGGCTGGATGAAAAAAATAAAAATCTCCCTGTGACTGCCTCCGATTTTTCCTAACTTTCCCTGCTTCTCGCTGACTTCCTGCCTGTCTCCTGCCTGTCCCTTTCTGTCCCTGGCTCTCTAACCTTCTCTCCCTGACTACAGCAGTGTCCTGTCTCTCACGAATGCAATAGAGAAATGAGGAAAAGCAAGATGTCCGCCGCCTTAAATAGCGCTGTGACGTCACCGGGCTTGCTGGCTGCTGATAGGCTGCATGTGACTGCCCCAGCATGCACTGGAGCAGGGTAGATGTCTGGACATGTCCCGTCCGCCATCTGAGAATGCCTGTAATGTAAATGAATGGATGTTAAAGAAAAACTTCGAGCGATCGAAGTACGGGGAAATTCGGATTCGATCCGAATCTAATTTTTCATGAAATTCGGATCGAATCCGGGTTCGTCCGGATCGATTCGCTCATCCCTAATTATATGCATAATATTTATATTGGGCAGGGCTGATATGTTTAGGTAAAATAAAGCTAAAAATAACATTGTCCTGGGATTGAAGATTTATTTTATGAAGATTTTATTTGCCTATGATTGAATAGATCCTGTATAGCTGGCAGAAACATTTATGTGAACACAACAAGGCAGGAGTTAATTATACTAAAGCTCAATGTGTAAAACTAGATGTCAACTTGAAGCGCATGTTTTCAAATGCAAGCAGTCTGCCAAGTAAAGTTGGGAAGCTTGAGGCTGTGGTACTAGAAGAAAAGATTGATGTTATTGGTGTGGCTGAGATATAGCTGGACTCCAAACATGATTGGAGTAGCCTTAAATGTTTTACTGTCTTTCAGGAAGAAGGATAAAATAGGAAAGGGGACAGTTTGTCTATGTAAAATACAGCCAGAGGCATCCGCCCTAGTGCTGATGAGAGCCTAAAGCTCGAAACACGTGTCCACTAGTTGGATGTGTCTGGCTGTGTAAAATTTAAAGCTAATCTTTGGCATTGCACCCTTAGCGTTTCTAAGGGCCTTGGATGGCACAGAGACATAAAGAGATGATTTGCATAGCTCCACCTACTTCAAGGGTAGATGGGTAATGCTATCTGTCCTTGGACTGGGTACTGTGCAAATACTTTCCGTTCTAGGAAAGCGACTCTTTTACTTTACCTAAGCAGAGGGTTTTTTTGGTCTCTTTAGCCCCCCTATATTAAGCCTAACATGGGTCTCTCCACATACTGGCTTGCGACTATGTCTATGTAAAACAAGAATTTAAAGCACAGATTTTATTCTGTGAGGATGGAGAATCCTTGTAGGTAGAGGTAAGGGAGGTATAGACAATGCTAAAATACATTTAGTGTAATCTTTAGACCCCTAAACATAACTGAGGAAATAGGGGGTCAACTGCACAGTGTTGATAATAGGAAATTTCAACTACTCCAGTATTGACTGGAGCCATGGTTCTACTTCAAAGTCAAGGGGGACAGCATTCCTCAGCTTGCTGCAAGATAATTTGAGCCAGATTGTGGAGGTGACTACTAGGGGTGATACTCTGCTTGATCTGGTAATATCATATGATGACCTTGTAGGGGCTCTATTAGTCAAAGAAAACATTGTTACCAGTGGCCACAGCCTAGTTGTATTCAACATACACTGTAAAATAAATTCAGTCTGGGAGGGCAAAAACACTCAATTTTAGAAAAGCCAACTTACCTAGGTTCTTGGCTACTCTCCAGGACATAGACTGAGACTTCTGTTAAAGCAGACCGAACCCCACATATTTAACTAACATCCCCTGAATTGCTCCCCCCATGAAGAGTATATTTTTCCAATATTTACTGCTCCTACTTCACTCTCATCTCAGATAATGCCTCCTGTTTTAGCTGTAAAGCTCCATTGATTGGCACTGTTGTGTGTGGCAGTGATATTGCCATTGCCACACCTATGCAATTGCTGATCTCCTGTCATCTTACGGAGAGGGACAGCAAACAAACAGTGTTCCAGAACTATTTGAAAAGCAAAAAAGTCCATTTCTAGTTCTACACTCTATGAAGGTAGTATCGGCAAGGGCTCTCGCCAAATGTAATTCCCAAGTTAGTGGGTTTTGGTCCACTTTAAGGAATACAGATGCCATTTGGGTGTGATTTTAATCAATTGTGAGTACTAACGTTGCAAAATGTATTCATAATAATGTTATAAGTGACAATCAACATGGTTTTACTAAGGACAGAAGCTGCCAGACAAACCTGATTGTTCTTTTATGAAAAGGTGAGTAAAAGCCTGGTCAGGGGGGTGGCTCTAGTTTTTCTGGATTTTGCCTACTGGAGAAATTGAGGTCTTCGGGGGTTAGAAAATGTGCCGAGAGTTGTGGTTAACAATTCCTACTTTGAATCATTCTCGGGTTGTAAGCAGTGTACCCCAGAGTTCAGTGCTGGGTCCACTATAGGGTCGATTCAAAGAAACATGTAACAGCTTTGATTTTGGTGCCGATCATCCTATTTTTCCCGTACGCTCGTGCGTTCGTATGAACTTGCAAGTGATTCTATAAGCAAATACGTTTCTATCCTAAAATGTACGTCCGTTCGTATGGCAGTTCGGGAATCAGACCTATGTCAGTTTCCATCCTGAATTTTCCGTTTCATTTCTCAGGTTGCAACATTGGTTTTGCCCTTTTTCCTTTTTTGTCTGGACGTAAATCCTTCTGATCTTGTGGCTGTGCACTACAAACTTACCTCATTAAAGTGCATTCTAAATATTTGGTCTTTTATTTTTCTTTATTTCATTCATTTTGTAGTAACCAACCATTAATGAATGCATTTGCATAAGTAAATCTTACTTTGTTTAATTTTTAGTTAACTTGCATTTTTTACTTGAGGATTTAATTTAAATATTTTGGCTTCAGATGGTACAACTTAAAATTTTGGGTGTGGTTACCCACACCCTCTACATACAGATTTGCTCTCAAAAATTAAAAAACACCCAGCAACTTCAGCATGTTATGAGCCTAGAAACAGCCAAGATGGCGGCTCAGGTATTCTCGGGCAGCCTGCAAACGGAAAGGGCCTTGTGACTGTGTTGCTCTGCATTCTTTGATTTCTGACCTTTCCGTGCCCCCAGCTCTGCTGTGTCTGTGCAAAATACAGAAGTAACCCACATCCTGCACTTTATCCCGCTCTCCTCTCCTCAGTAAGTGTGATGCATCTGACCAAAGATGTGCTTAAATAATTAAACAAAGCAAAGGTAAACAACTACACCAATAAATTCAATCTAAAAATATTAGACTAGTACTAGAATAAGACTAGTACATCAATTTAAAAATAAATAACATACATAAGTTTTTTTAATTAACGCAAATATATTGCAAAATAAAGGTTGACATGCAAAGGACTAATTAAGGTCCACATTAAAATGCTTTTATAAGGCATACATGAATCAGGTATGCATTGCCATACAATTTATGGCCTCGGCCATGCTGATACATGCAGTTCATTGGAGCTCAAGACGCACAGACTCCTCCACATAGCCAAAAAACCTGTTCAAGAACAGCAATCCGACTGCTAAAAGGTGTCGGCAGTGGCTTTGTTTTAAAACGTATTTAGAGGTTTAAAAACTGTTCTCTGAATCACACCTAAACACATCCGATTATCCTAAGTTTTACGTTTTGATCCTAAGTTTTAGGATTTGATCCTAAGTTTTACGTTTTGATCCTAAAATTTAGGAACGAACTTCCGATGATCGTAAGAGCATATACGCATTCGTACGTAGGCTCGTGCGAGTCGGAAATGGCCAAAAAAACAGGAAAAAATGACTAACACCCACCCAAACTTACGATTCTCGATCCGAAATCAATTAACTTTTGCTCTTTGAATCGAGGGGTATATGTCCCCCTCTATGCTCTCATCTCCCTACCTCTCCGCTCATGAATTTCTTTCACTGGCACAATCACTTACCCCCTCTATCCAAGCACTCCCTCCCCACATTTCCCTGCCACGGTCACCTGTGTACTTTGGCATGCACACATGCACACAAAAAACATGTCTATATCCATGACCTGTTTCTCTCCCTTTTACCCTTGTGGGATTCACAGAAACATGACTTACTCCATCAGACACAGCCTCAACCACTGCCCTCTCACATGGGGGTTTACATCTCAGCCACACTCCTAGATCCAAGAGCAAACAGGTTTTGGGCATTCTTCTACCTGAACTCTCAGCCTTTAACCCAATTCCTGCCCTCACTATCCTTCTTGTCTTTTGAAGTTAATTGTGTCCATTTATATTCTCCCTGTAACCTAAAAATTGCCGTTATCTATTGCCCTCCTGGAACTACTACCCTTATCCTTGACCACTCTTGACCACTCTTCCACCTGGCTCCTTCAGTTTCTGTCCACAGACATCCCCACAATTATCATGGTTATCATGGGTGACTAACCTCCTCTTTCGGACTCAAACAATGGTCTGCCGCCCCTACCCACAGAGACGGCCGTACAATAGACCTACTCTTCATTAACCTCTGCTCTGCATAACCCCCCCCCCCCCCCACACACACACACACAAACCTAGAATTCAGTGCAGGGACTTAAGAAACCTAGATCTTCAGACTCTCTTCAACCTCTTCAGACCTTGACCTCATTCACTGACATATCAAAATACTCAGGGGGCAGTGGATAATTGATCCACTTCCACCCTAAAAAGGAGCAATAAATCGCCACAAAATTATGTAAAATACATGAGTTTATTATACAAAAAGCAAAATCACAAAACACAATGACATAAAGACAAAATACAACACAATTAAAAACACTGCACAGAACTCCCCTAGTACATCCAGTGTTGCCAAAACCAGGCAAACAATAATATCTGGGAATCAATGTATTAAGGTGGAACGGAAACACCAGTAATTATAATGTTTGTGCCGGCACAAAACTATCCAATCTCTATTGTGAATCAAAACGCAAAATACATTCTCAATCAGACAATCCAATCAATATATAAAGTGACCAGTGCAACAATACATATATTTATATTACTACTACCTAAGGTAGAAAAAACATATTCTGAATGCCAGCCTGAAAGCATATATATTTAAAGTGCAAAAAAATGTGCAACTCATCAAACTATAAATGTGCAAATAGTCATGGACCCAAAAAGTGCAAATGCATGAGTAAAGGACATGTTAAAGAACAAGAGAAATAAATATTGCACCATGAACCATGGCAGTACAACCGTTCCACAAGTATTCAAGAAAAGGGGGGGGGGCTGCATGGGGAACAGCTGCGTACGCGGCCGCCTGTGCCGCTTCAGCTGGGTGCCGCTTCACTGACATAGACGCCGCATCATCACACTACCACAATACACTTACTTCACCTCTAGACTCTGCCGCCCCCCTCACTTATAGCTACCCCAACCCCTAATAACAGCAACCCTGGCTAAATGCAAAAACGGCTGTCTAGAGCAGCTAAAAGCATATATATTTAAAGTGCAAAAACATGTGCAAATCATCAAACTATAAATGTGCAAATAGTCATGGACCCAAAAAGTGCAAATGCATGAGTGGCAATGGAGGAAAACCAAAGCCAGTCCTGACTTTCTGTTCTATAAACAAGCCAGGAACTCAGGATTGCCCTTTCATCTGCTAAGCAAGCATATTTTTCTTTACTTTCTCCACCCACCACCTCCTCCTCCAACCTCCTAAATAATAGCAGAAGATTTTTCAACATTCTATAAAGAAATACATTACAGCATCCTACTTGGCTTTGCCCCTCAGAATCCCTCAACACACCAAACAATCCTGCTGCCTTACTCTCTTACTTTCTTCACTCCAATAACTGAACTTGGACTAATATCTCTAATTTCTAGGGCCCATCTGACTACTTGCCCCCTCGATCTTATTCCATCTTCCCATCTATCAGTGTGCCACAAGGTTCCGTCCTAGGTTCTGTCCTACTTTTCTCATTCGATACCTATGGTGTTGGCGAATGTATAACTTCACTAGGCTTTCAATACCACTTCTACATGGATGACTCTCAAATATACCTATCTGACCCCAATCTCTCCTCTCTCCTATCTCGCCTCCCCAACTGCCTTGCTGCTATTTCTTCATTCATGTCATCTTGTTACCTCAGGATAAACATGGACAAGATAGAACTGGTCATTTTCCCATCATTGTACTTCCCTCCCCTCTCTAAAAAGATTCAATTTCTTGAAGCACCATTTGAAATATAAATCTGTGGAATATCCTTTGTTCAATATGCAAACAATGAGTCGTGGTCAGATGGAAAATTAAGGCAACTCTGAAGGATCAAGGAGAAAGCACAGCAAGATGGAGACATACAGAAATACAATGAAGCAAGAAACTGCCTGGATAAGGAAACCAGGATATCCAATGCAAGTGTGAGACATTACGAACATCAAAGGTCCTTCTTCACACCCAACAAAAATACTGCTGAGCAGCTCAACTCCTTTTACTGCAGATACACCACAGAACACATGGAGGACCAAGTTTCTCCATTAATATTTCACAATTCTGAACGGTTTTGAAATCAACCAGAAATAAAAGTCTTGAAGAAAAAACTATTGTTCAATAGTGTAAACCACAGGTGAGTGAACCAAAAAATTTGGCACAGCTTGAACTTGAGTTTTCCACAAGTTCGTTCAAAATTAGGTTTCAATTGGCTGTTTTAAGTGTATTTGAGTGCCAGAAAGCGAAGAGGACACGTGCAGAAGAAGCAGAGGTCACACATGATACATTGCAGCTGGCCAATACGCTGCTAGACACCTCCTAGCCGCATCCCTGTGATTCCCTGGTACATAAAAAAGAGCGCTCACAAGACAGCTGTTAATGCTCCTAAACACAGAATTGAGCAGAGCGGAGGCAGACAGTAGTTAGAGATAGGGAAAGCTTATGATTCACTAAAAGCAATAGTGGACAGGGCTAATGTAGTGTGCATGTTAGCACTATAGATAGGAATGGGAAGACTGCTTTCTTTTAAGAGAGAGCACTCTATCACTCTGAGTACTCCTAGCTTATTTTTTGGGCGTCATTAGCTGTTTGGGTCTGAATAATACTACAGTCTATTGCAGTCACCTATTTCACTCAAGGTTAAAAAGAACACACTGTGTACCCCTAGTTTTATTTTTTGGTTGTCATTAGCTGGTTGTAGGTGTTATTTAAGTGTGTAATACAGTCAGTTCATTTAGACAAGATTATACAGAACACCCAGTTTCCTTTCCAATGGTGTTTTCAGCAGCAGGTGTGGCAACAGGCTGGATCTCCCTTTAACATCCATTAGTAATGTATTGACCAACCAGCAGTCTTGGACTGGTTGACACAGACCTCAAGCTTCACAGTGGACAGAATCCACTCACGTAGCAAGGCATTAGGTGTTTATTCGAACACCCCACGATTCTGTGGCAAGAGCAGTCATATTCCTCTGGGTCCTCTCCTGTCCTGAATTTACCTCTCTCCTTCACTGCATTTGTCTAGTGCTATTGGCAGGTTTCTCCTCTACTCTTAACGACTGTTTAGTGATGCAAACGGTTGGGAGAATCAGCAGTTGGAGGCCAGCAGTGATTTTGAGGTAACCACTAGGCCTCAAAGCACTCATGAGAGCCAGGGAGGGGCACTACTAGTCAGCAGACTAGTTTATAGGTAAACATTAGCAGTGAAAATGCATCCTTAAGCTGCAGCAGCAAACAGCCTGTACACTGTGTACATGGAAAACATGGAAAACTGCTGCTAGTGCTGTCCTCCTTCACTGGTTGTCACAGGCTTCAGGAGGGCAATGACACTGTTGCTACGACTGCTGCTGCTAACCTTCTTCACTGTCTGTCACTTGTCTTAGGGGCTCAGTGACACTGTTGCTGCTGCTGTTACTCTCCTCCACTGGTTGTCACAGGCCTTAAGGATTCAGAGAGACCGCTGCTGCTTTCCTCTCCTCCACTGGTCTTTGGGGCTCTTCAGCTGTCTGTCATAGGCCCTGTGGGTTCACCGTTGAGACATCGTTGAGTTTTTACAGCTGCTGAGCCTGTCATGGGGCAGTTAATCTCATTTTTTTCATTTTTACATTCTTGTCACCCTCAGCTGTCTGTGTGAGGATGTACAGATGTAGTCACCCTTACTGTTTCCCATGTCTTAGCACAACTGGTTATGTGAAACTGGTAAACATATCCCATCTGGCTAGTGTTGAAATTCAATATCCTGGCATTTAAGGATAGGCTGCTATTCAGTGTTGCTGACACCAGGAGGAGCATGGGACCCTGACCTATCACAACTACAACAGACGCACTGGCCTTAATTTAGAAACCGTTTGAAACAAAATCTCCTGGTATAAAAAATGCACTTTATCTACAAAAATCATAAGAATGTCACTGTTACTGAATTACCCCCTGGGAAGACAATGAAAGTCAATGACACTTTTTACTACAAAGTAAAAAGGTGTAAAAAGTTTCCTACTTTTTTTAGATCTAAAAAGTGCCATTGACACTCGCCATCTTCCTAGCTGGTGATTCAGCAACAGGAGAACCTCTTCAATAATTTATTTTTCTTTCCATTGGCGAACACTCCCCCGATCATCACTAACTCACATGCAGTGGCTTAACTAAATGTGATGGGGCCCTGGTGCAAACATTAAATGGGGCCACATTGGGATATCTCCCAATGTGCAATGGCCATGGCACCTGCCTGGGGCAATGGCCATGGCACTTGCCTGGGGCAATTATGCCCAGTGCTGACACCTGCCAGGGGCAAAATGCATTTGTGTTATAGATTAACAATACAAAAAGTCACATGGCCACAGCAATAAAGGGGAGAGGATGAGGCTGCAGACTGCCTTTAACCCATTGCGCCCTGTCCCCCCTCTACACACACACGCACGCACTGTGGGGGAGCATTTGTAAGTAGGCATTAACGTGCCAACATCTTTTTTTTTTCTACTATAGCAGTAATGTCAGCACCTCCCCCCATAGGTGCCACCCTAGGCACAGGCTTAGGTTTTCCTAATGGTAAATACAATGAACACTGACCTATCACCAGGATAGTAAAAATTTGGGGTCCACCCCAGGGCCACTCTCTCCGGGGCATCCTGATTTGACATGTGAAATCCCAGTAAAATCCAACCCAGTAAAATCCAACCCAGTAAAATCCAATACAGTAAATCTCCAATGGCTTACGTGTGGGCTGAATTTGGGATGCCAAGAGGTAGACCGGCATCAACACTTCCCAAAAGTGGAACAAAAGTGGAGTGTGACTAGCCCTGAAATCTAAAAATATCCCCCTGCGGCATCCTGGATTGGGATCCCCTGCTATCTAACACCCCTCAGATTGCCAGTATTCACTCACCTATCCTTGGTCCAGCGGCGCATTTGAGGGCTCTTGTCCAATCAAAGATATTTGCTGTGTCTGTGTCAGGCAGCAAACCAAAACATGGTCATCAAACATATGCCCTTATTCATCAAGCGATAGCGCCAGGTAGTGTCTGACGAGCGCCAGGTAGCGGCAGCTAACGGCGACTACCGACTCAAGTACGCCCGCGGCGGTCACAATGACGCATTTATCAAGCAAAATGAGGCTAGCGCCGGCGAGAGCGACGGCTAGCGCGGCATTCATCATGAAGCCGCCTGGACCGAACAGCGCCGCTGCAAATTCCCTCACAGCGCCAGGTATGAGCTGTCGCTCCCTGGCGATGTCCAATGCATTTCAATGGAGCAAGCTATAATTAATCATAATTAATTGGTATTATTTTTTTAAATTTTTTTTTTAATGTCAAAAAATCGGAGAACACTTCTGCAATGTTAGAATTTATTTTTAAGTAAAAAAAAAATAAAAAAAAAATATGTGCAGAATTGATCTAACAGGTCTGAGATTAATGTATTCATATAACAAAATGATTCTAAAAACATGTATAATGTTACATTCAAAAAATATGGTTGTTTAGGGGTTAAAAACTAGTTAATACAGATCGCCGCCAGCGCTCTGGGGTTTAAACAAGGAATGGACAGCGACAGCACATTCGGAGCGTGATTTTTTGATGAATATGAAGCTAGCCGTTCGCTCTGGCCATTCGTTGTCAGGCGCTCACATACAACGCTGGACCTGTGAAACAGCGACCCCCCAGCCCGTATTCAACATTACCGCACACCGACTGAGTCGCTGTCATCAAGCTAACGCCGGCCAAGCACAGCGAATACTGGCTGGCGCTGAAAAAATCACGCTACAGTCGCTCATCTGTCGCTACCTGGCGCTATTGATGAATCGGCCTCATAATTTTCTAGCACAGCTGAATCTAATGAAGAACAGGAAACAGTTGCGTACATGTGCAACAGCTCTGTCTCCTACAATAGGGTATAAGGTATAATATTTAATATAGGTAAATATATATATATATATATATATATATATATATATATAAGTTTTTTATTGCATGGAATGGTAACAAATTATACTATACCACTCTTTGATTTATAAGTGAGGGAATGTATGTCTGCTTTAATGTTTTAATTTTTAAGGCAGTGTTTAAAGTGGACCTCTCACCAGAATTTAGACTATGCTGGTGATAGATCAATTTTCCTGGGGCATCCCATGTGAAAAAAAAAAGGATGTGCGCAAGGTGCTTAGCTGTTCTAGCATTTTTTTCTTATGTTGGTACATATGGGATTTTTGGAAACGGTTTTCACTATATGCAATCTGTTGTTATTGTCAACGTACACCAAGTCGGTACACCAAGAAGAGAGAATGGACCCTGTACACACAGAACTCTGCTGCTGGTCATGTGCGTAAGGGTAAGTGAGCTCTCTCACCTCAGCAGCAGTCATATCAGTAGTGTTCTGTTTGTACAGGGACATGTTTCTCTTTTTGAAGATTTTAGGCTGGGATGGGATCATGCACATTGCCTGGGATGCGACGGATGCAGCAGTGTGTGCTCCCCAATCAGAGCCCTTTGCTGAAAGATCTAAACACAGCAAAGGACAAGAGCCCGCGTATGTGCCATTGGACTTAGGAGAGATAAATTTTACTGGGCGAACTAGGGGGTTTCACACAGTGGGGCATTCCAATTTAGGAGCACAGAACAAAGGCCGGGACCCGGGGCTTTCAGGTAAGAGTCCAGTTCCTAATGAGCAAGAGGAACCCCTCTAATGAGAAGATGGTCCCCCCGATTAGCGGCACCACAGAGGCGTATTTTGATAAAGTGGCTAGAGGACATGGAGCAACATTTGGAGGTGTGGTTTGGTCATCATCGTCATCTAATTCTTCTTCTATAACGGTAGGCACAGCGGAGGTCTCGGATACAGCTTTCGTGTTCAGACTGATGGATGGATGAACTACTGCTCTCCTCAGTATTCTGTGAAGCTCATGTATTTCTGGCTGTTGGGGGTTTGCTGGGAGTTGTAAAATTCAAGTGCACCCAGCACAGCCTGGGGAATTGTCTTCTGCTCCTTCACGGTGATGTTCGGGCATCCCAGTGAACTTCCCAGTGACAGGATCAATTATGACATGGACGGGATGTTTAAAGTCACAGGAGTCAGAGATCTCTGGCCTCTTCTTCTCTTTGTCTTTCTTTTTAGCTGATTTGTCTCCTGCTCCAGCTTTCTTTTTCTTCTTCTTATCGGGGTTTGGTGGCAGTCGCTTGGAGCCATGGTTTACAGGGCTGAAATCTTTGACAGCGGACCCAATGAAAGTTTTGTTGTTCCTCAGGGGAGGAGCTGGGGGTGGTCAATAGGGATTCTGTGTATTGTAATCCCACCTTTTCATTTACTCATTGGGTGTATCCCCTTATCCCACAAGAAGCTGTGAGCAATGGGGAGTGTGTGTACTGTAATCACACCATTTAAGCACTGGAACCTGATTATTGTAATTGTTCAGCTTGGCCACTAATATTTTAAACTTGGATCTGCTGGCCATTATGCCTCCTTTATCAGTATAAACAGTCTCTTACTTGTATGCAAGAGATGTCTCTGGAAACGTCCTTATACCAATCTGCTCATTTAGCTGCATTGTCTCTTGACATGGGTTCTATCTCATCCTGGGATTTCTCCGGTCTCTGGGCTGCATTTGGTCCTGGGATTTCTCTCATTCGGAGCTGTGCCTTGTCCTGGGTTTTAGCCTGTCAATGGGCCCATAACCTATTGCAGAGTTTGAGTGCTGGGTGTGGTGGAGTCATTTGTAGATAGACATTGGGAGAGAATTAACTGCTTTAACGTAACATGTGGAGAGTGAGCTTTATCTCCTCAACATGGAGGATCACATACAGGAAGAATCAAAAAGTAAACTACAATACATGAAATACAATGCAGATCAGAGGAACAGCACATTAGTATAACACCACTGTCTGCTACAGTAAGGAGGGGAAGGGAAATAGGAAAAAAAGGACAGACAAGACAGGTGCTGATGGTGGGTTACTCTATTATAAGGGGAACAGACAGGGCAATCTGTCACAAAGACCTGGATCACAGAACAGTGTGTTGCCTTCCTGAGACAGAAGTTTGGCATGTCATGGATTGGGATGATAGATTATTGGGAGGGACAGTTGAGAACCCAGCAGTCATGGTGCACATTGGCACCTATGATATAGGAAGAAGTAGGTGCAAGTTCTATAAAAAATATTTCAGGGACTTAGGCCATAAGCTTAAGGCAATGACCTCAACTGTAGTATTCTCGAAAATAGTACCCATACCAAAAGCCACACCAGAGGGGAAGAGAGAGATTAGGGGGTAAACAGGTGGCTCAAAAATTGAAGTAAGGGGGTTTGGGTACCTAAAGAACAGGGACGATTTTTTGGTGCGCTGCAGGTTCTTTGGCAGGGATGGGTTGCACCTAAATAGGGAGGGTACATCTATTCTGGGGGAAGGGATGGCTAAAATATTCAAGGAGTGTTTAAACTAAGCACGGGGGGGGCGGTATAAGCACATATACAGGGAAAGGCAGAAAAGAAAGAGACAGTGGGTGTAGAAATGAAACCGGGGATGGAGAGGGGGGGGAGTATATATAGCAGGCTTAAAGTCAATATACAAAATAACCAGATATAAAACCCATGCTCACCAACTCTAGCTTGACAAATAAAATGGATGAACTAGAACTTATAATAGCAGGAACAATATGACATAGTGGGGGTAACAGAGACGTAGATAGACGAAATCTATGACTTGGCAGTAAACCTACAGGGTCACTGTGTGTTTTGGAGGGACCGCCAGCGAGTAAATCTGCTCATTTGTAAAAATCCTCTCTACCGCCCACACTGCGGGAGGATATATGTGAGGGAAATGAGCAAGTGGAGTCTTAAAGGGTTAAAATATATGGAGGAAAAAAAAAAAATACTGATCAATACTGACTGCTACAAACCTCCAAATATACTGAAATCCACAGTGCACTTGCTGCTAAGGCAAATAGATAAAGCCACTAAGTAAAGTGCTTATTATGGCGGACTTTACCTACTCATATATAGATTGGGAAGCTGAAACCTATGAATCTCATAAAGGTTAAAGTGGAAGCTTCAACAAGGGGTGGTGGTGCAAATTTGACTTAATAGTAACCAATGTACCAGACAAAGTAACAAAGTTACAGGTTGGGGGCCACCTTGGAAACACTGATCATAATATTGTTAATTTAGTGGGGAATGAAAAGAAAGCCAATTTACTAAACATTCTCTTTGCTTGATATGTCAGGTGAAATGTAGAGAAATATAGCAAACTCTCCATTAATTGTCACTTGTCTAAGTGGACAAGAGTGTCGTAAAAGTCATGACAGAGAAGATATTCCATCAGTGATTTAGCAGCTGGATTGCCATAGGTAAAAAGCTGTACTTGAAACTATTTGCTTTTAATGACAGGGCCCTAAATCAACAGTGTTGAAGATAGAGTGTCCATTATGGGTGTTGTACTCAGTAATTTTGGCTGCCCTAGTTTTCAGTTTACATCGAAAAAGGTGGTGCAGGGATATGCCCCATTTAATTTCTCCTGCATTTGGAGCAGGTGCTGCTTTGCTTTCTTGGTGGCACCACTAAACCAAAGACGCCAGCAAACGTAAATACGCCAAAAAATTCTACTATTTAAGTTTCACACATTGAGATCTGCCAACCAGTATATGTTTATTCATTCCAGTCACACATGCTGGTGGAAATTTACCGTTGCTTCAACTTATCATGCAGTATGTTAGGATTTATGATATTAAACTGTCAACATACAAAATCCTTACATTTGAGTTTGATCTGTCCATGTGCTCAAGTGTATGCATCACTGCCAGATTCACCACATCCTCTAATAATTGGTTTGTCCTATAAGCAAACTGGTAAGGATCTCAATAAATCCCTAGTGGCCCATTTCAGGTAACCCAACACAGTCTCTCAAAGACCTTTATCACTATAGAGGAGATTGATTTGAGGACAGTAGGAGTAATGCCATCTGGGCCCTGAGCTTTCCTGGTATGTAGACTCAAAATAAGATGATTGAAAGCAGGCTCACGGGTCTCTGGAATGCAATCACTTTAGGGTCGATTCAGAACAGTGAGAAATTTTCACTTGTGCAAAATCATTCTCACATGTGAGATAT
This sequence comes from Gastrophryne carolinensis, assembly GCA_027917425.1. Classification (NCBI taxonomy): domain Eukaryota; kingdom Metazoa; phylum Chordata; class Amphibia; order Anura; family Microhylidae; genus Gastrophryne; species Gastrophryne carolinensis. Next base: position 161,056,871 of record CM051234.1, read on the forward strand.
TTTTCTCATGCCAGAATTTCTCTTGCATGAGAGGACACATGCAAATCAACCTCGCACTTGCGAGGGCATGTGAGGAAGCCATGCGCCCATTCAGTGAGAGTTTCCCTACTCACATGAGAGTTTTGGTGTGATTGGGGACATTCTGCACACTGCCTGTTATGGGGTGTTCTGCCACACTGCCCTCCCAGGATTGGGAGGGGGAATTCTGCAAACTCACTGTTATAGGGTGATTGGGGAGGATTCCACACACTGCCTATTATCTGTTTTTTTGTGGGGGAGGGGCTTTGCACACTGCCTGTTTTCTTGGGGGGTATTTTAGCACACCATTTGGTGAATGGCAAGGCATGCTGATAGGATGCAAATAAATTGGTCAAACCTAATGAATCACACAATTATATTGAACACAAGGGCAACAAGTCTGTACAGCTGTAAACAACAGCTAATATTTATAGTTACATGCAGAACAATAACTATATTCAAAAACATGATGGGTACGGTACCTGTAGCAACCCTGCTTTAGTGATTCTTTCCCATTTCTCCCTGTTTCCATCCAAGGTTGTTTATACTGGCCTAGGGTAATACTTACCTTTGGCTTGACACCTTTGGTGTTAATCTTAAACCAGGCCCACAGTCTGAAATAGTTGATAGCAGCCATTTTAGAGCTTCCTCTTCCAGCACCTCAGCCATGCTGCTGTCTGGATTCAACTGACATACTGACAATGCACAGTAACAGGAAGCCCAGCAGCACTTCCTTTTTGCAGGTGGCCTGCAAATGCATGAGCCTCTATTTTGTTTCTAATATTTACTACAGCAGGAGTTAGAAAAAGATAAAAGCAATGTGTACAGCAATATAAATTGCTCCCTGGAAACCTGTGTTGACTCATGACTACAGACCTGTTGGCATGACTCCTGAGACAAATTGGAATGACACCTACATCCATAGCTTACTGAAAGGAAGAAACAAGTCAGACTAGGTCCTCTGCTGTCAAGTGTTAAAGCAGACCAACACCCGTGAGGATGGGGGTGTTGGTCCCCACTGCTATAAGACAGGTTGAGGGGATCAGGAATGCTCCCCATGCACATTCTTACTATAGCTTCGATCCTCCGCTGGGAATACAATGCTGCGATTGGCTGCCTGGCACTCATGTGGGTAGTAATGTTCCAACCGCAGGGAAGCCCAGCCCACATGAGTGCCAGTGGCCAATGGCGGTGCTGTATCTTTGCCAGGTGATCGAGACTAAGGTCAAATTTACAGGCATTCTGGGGAGTTATGTACAGGGGAGATCCAGAATTATTGATTCATCTCAGCCTGTCTTATAGAGGTGGTGACCAACACCCACTCTGGTGTTGGTCCACTTTAAAACCATAAGTGAAGGAGCCCCACAAGGATGATTTCTTTCACCAATCGTTTCTCACTTTATGCAAGTTAATGCTGTCCAATCGATAAATCTGTCAAGATCCTAAGAATGCAGCTGATATTTATTTATAAAGCACTATCATGTTCCAAAGCAATGTACAAAAGGGTTATTACAAACAGGGTAGAGCATACAGTACATAGATTACAAATGAGACACTACAGAGTTTGCGGGGAATATGCCCAATACAAGATACAATATGAGAGAGCCTTACCCTTACAAAAGTACAGTCTAAAGGTTACAGGGACTTATATTCATGAGGAGGAAATTGATGGTAGTAGTGGAAACTTATTTTCTGGGTATCACAATCTCCAAGAATCTTAAATTGGATAAAAACTTTGCTACAATACAAGGATTTGACAGAGCATATACTTTCTGCGGCACAATCTATTGTGCATGCCTCACAACACTACCTTCAATCCACGTTCTTCATTTCAAGAGAACAAGAAAGCATGCAGAGAACATTATCACGTGCCTGTTCTACCCTGATCAGAGCCCCCTACACCAGAACTAAGCGATAGGATAGTTTTTACCAACATGCAATTTCCCTACTTACTTAGGCATATGAAGATTCTAATAGCAGAAAATGTATTTACAATAGTTTGTTCCTCTTTTAGAAAATTGTTGAAAAGTGTTCTGTATACAGTATGTACACTCTATTCTAAATGTCTCTATGCTACCTACAGTATATACAAAATGTCAAGAAAAATTCCATATATATAATGTATGTGGCAGAATAAACTAATTACTGAATAATGAAGGTTAAAGCTGCATCGGTGCAGCCAGATGCATCAAGGTAGTTGTGTTAGCTGCTTTATGGGAGTAGGCCATTTTAGGCATGCACCCTGACTACCCACACTACATTGTCTATTTAAGTGGTGGTCGATGGATTTCTAAGCTAACGGAATTCACATGGGGACTCCCTAGCCAATTCTTCGAGTCCTGCATGTCTGGAAATCTGGGTATCCAATCAATTTTAGCAGCACAGTTTAGAGGTACTGGAAGTCTGTATGGTTTCTCTCATGTATCTGTCAATTATCCATCTACATTTCCACTGAACTGTATTAGAAAAATGTAATCGTAAGCATAATTATTGGGTGGTTAATTTATAGGAATGAATATTTATATCAATCACTTTAACATCTGCTTGCATATGTTATCGCAAAAACAAAGGAAGCATAACTTCATATGTATAAATTAGAAATAAATATTCATTTGCCTTTCTTTAATTAGATTTTTATAACTTTCAGTCAAGCTTTACCCTCACTTAAGATTGTTAGCCTGAAACAACACAAAAATTATTTACTCTGACATTATTCATAAACTGAAAAATATTTTCTATATGTTCCAAGTTAATGTAAAATGTAAATTTAAAAAATGCTCATCATATGGCTAGGCCTGCAGAAATCCAAAAAGCTCTCCCATGGTTCATGGAAGCCAACGTCCTTACCTGGTCAAGTTGGTGTTCAACTTTCCCTTCTAGCTGCAAGTTATATTTTGCATTGTCTCCTTTAGAGATTCAGCACTTGGCAGTCGGTTATTTCAGCATCACAATACTGCAGATGCTATGAAGTACAAAAGATTATAGGGGGGAAAACCTCCTGTTAATATGTGAGCAAATGTGAAATATTCGTGTAAACTAGTTTTTTTTCCATATTTGATTAATTACCCAGGGCTGTATTTGCCTTTTCACTGTTGTAGGTTTTTGCCAGGGGAGGCAGGCTGCAAAGGGCAGCAGCATAGTGCTGGGTAATAAAAATGGCAAAATGGCACACATATATATTTTGTCCCAAGAGCTGTTAATCCCCCCCCCCCCCCCCCAATAGAGTTTTAGGAGATTTTCAGATAAAATACAACTGCTATGGGCTATGCGCACCTTGCAGGTTTTCAAAAGAAACAACCCTTTACATTTGAAATATCACCCACAAACTATATATCCTTTGGAAGAACACACCTCACGTTTTCTAGGTGTACCAGGCTTGTTTACATGGGCATAGATTTCTGGAAGTAATTCTTCACTGAATTCTTCGGTTGCACAAGGTTTCCCTGAAAAAGAATAAAAAAGCAGAATCAAAGCCCCATTTTCCAAAAAAAAACTATATGTAAACAAGAAAAATAAATTAAATCTACAAAAGCAAGGTCCCCTGAACAGAACAATACCAACGCTGGTATACCCCGACGCTGAACCTTTGCCGCCTGCCCCGACCTTGGTTACTCACCTTTACTACGAACCTCTGCTGCCTGCCCTGACCTCTGCCTGTGTCTACTACGCCTTTTGCCTGCCTCTTGTGTACCCCGCTGAGCCTCAGCTAGCCGTGGGACTGGGCCGCTGTTTGTGGGTAGTGACCTGGGGGGTCACTTGCCGCACAAGACCAACCTGCCTTGCGGTGGGCTCTGGTGAATATCGGTGGCCTCTTAGACTCCGCTCCCCTGACGCGGTACCTGCAATCTGTTCCACAGTTAAAGCGGATCCACACCCGAGTCGCTCCACCCGGTCCGTGACAGTAAGATCCGGCCATGGATGCCGCTGAGGTGCCGCTGCCTGATGCCACTGAATTGCCTGCTATTGTGGCTATGCAGTCCCGCAAAATTAATCAGCTCTCGGCTATGATGCAGCAGTTACTATCAATTTAGCAGCAGCAAGTGCCACCGGCCCCAGCTTTGCCGCCACAGCCACCTGTAGCATCTACAGCTAGAATCCGTCTCTCCTTGCCGGCTAAATATGACAGGGAAGCCAAGTTATGCCGAGGCTTCCTTGCCCAGTGCTCTCTACATTTAGAGTTGTTGGCAGATCAATTCCCCACTGAACGAGCTAAGGTGGCCTTTGTCATTAGTTTGCTTTCTGGAAAGGCCTTGGCCTGGGCCACTCCTTTGTGGGATCGCCCTGTCACTTCTAGTATTCACACCTTTGTTTCAGAGTTTCGCCAGGTCTTTGAGGAGCCTGCCCGGGTTTCATCTGCTGAATCGGCCCTATTGAACTTGGTTCAGGGCGAATTGTCCGTTGGTGAATACGCCATCCGGTTCCGTATCTTAGCATCCGAACTGTCTTGGAATAATGAGACCTTGTGTGCCTGCTTCAAGAAAGGACTTTCTAGTAAAATTAAAGATGCTCTAGCTGCACGTGACTTGCCTTCGTCTCTCACTGATCTCATTCATCTGGCCACACGCATTGATGTGCGTTTTATTGAAAGGCGTGAGGAATTCCACCAAGAAAGAGATACTCATCGCCCTAGGAGGGCATCCTGTCTGGCCCCTGTGTTTCAACACCCTTTGTCCGCGCATGTACCTCCCAGTGAGGAGGCCATGCAGGTCGACCGATCCCGTCTGACCCAGTTGGAGAGAACTCGTAGAAGGAACGAGAATCTTTGTTTGTGCTGGCTCTGAGCATTTTTTGAAAGACTGTCCTATTCGCCCTCCTCATCAGAGAAACGGACGCACCTAGTGGATGTGGGAGAGGCATCCCTGGGTGTATGTGCTTCCTCTCCACGTCTCACGGTTTCTGTGAAACTTACCATCGCACCTACCACCTCTTTGAATTTGTCCGCCTTTTTGGATTCGGGCTCTGCAGGAAACTTTATAGAGGCCTCCTTGATTAACAAATATAATATCTCTGTGGACTGCCTCGCAAAGCCCTTTTTTATCGCCTCAGTCAATGGTGACAGGCTGGTCTGTGCCATGCGTTATCGCACCGTTCCCAGTCTTCTAAAGGTTGGACTTTTCCATCAAGAGTATTGAGTTCTACGTCTTCCCTAATTGTACATCTCAGATTCTTATCGGCTTACCTTGGCTTCGACGTCATGATCCCACGCTTGATTGGAACACCGGTGACATCAAGACTTGGGGTGCGGATTGCTTTAAGAGGTGTTTGAGGTCAGTTCCTGTTCGACTTATTCCTGCTTCAGCTCCATTACGTGGCCTGTCTGAGGTCTACCGGTCCTTTTCCGATGTATTCTGCAAAAAACAAGCAGAGATACTTCCGCCTCATCGCCCTTACGATTGCCCTATAGACCTCTTGCCGGGTACCACTCCACCTCATGGTCGTATTTACCCCCTCACGGCTCCGGAGACACAAGCTATGTCGCAGTATATTCAAGAAAACCTTCAAAGAGGGTTCATATGGAAGTCTTCCTCTCCAGCAGGTGCGGGTTTCTTCTTCGTGGCAAAAAAACATGGCTCTCTACGCCCCTGTATTGATTACCGTGGCCTCAATAAGATTACCGTCAAAAATCGTTACCCTTTGCCTTTGATTGCTGAATTATTTGACCGTCTGCGTGGGGCCAAGGTTTTCACCAAACTTTATCTGCGAGGGGCCTATAATTTGATACGTATACGTGAGGGCGATGAATGGAAGACAGCCTTCAATACCCGCGATGGCCACTTTGAATATTTAGTGATGCCTTTTTGTCTTTGCAATGCACCCGCTGTATTTCAGGAATACTTAAACAACATTTTTCAGGACTTGCTTTACTCCTGTGTAGTTGTATATTTGGATGATATACTCATCTTTTTATCTAATCTGGAAAAACATCACCGTCATGTCCGGCAAGTTCTGTCTCGCCTCCGTCAACACCACCTTTACGCCAAGTTGGAGAAGTGTCTTTTTGATCAGACCACCTTACCCTTTCTTGGATATATTGTCTCTGCTCGTGGTCTCCAGATGGACCCCAGCAAATTGAAAGCAGTTTTGGACTGGTCACATCCTATTGGCCTACGAGCTATTCAACGCTTCCTGGTCTTCGCCAATTACTATCAACAGTTTATTCCCCACTTTTCTACTGTAGTGGCGCCCATTGTGGCTCTCACGAAGAAGAACGCCAATTCTAAGTCTTGGCCTCCTCAGGCGGAAGAGGCCTTCATTGCCTTGAAAAAAGCCTTCTCCTCTGCTCCGATGCTGTCTAGGCCAGATCCATCTAGGCCTTTTGCACTTGAAGTAGATGCCTCCTCCACTGGAGCCGGAGCTGTGCTCACTCAAAAATCTTCTAATGGCAGAATTCTCACCTGCGGGTTCGTTTTGAAGACCTTTTCTCCGGCTGAAAGGAATTACTCCATTGGAGATCGGGAGTTACTCGTCATCAAGTTGGCATTGGAGGAGTGGAGGCATCTCTTAGAAGGTTCTGCCCATCAAGTGTCCATCTATACTGATCATAAAAATCTGTCTTATTTAGAAACTGCCCAGCGACTGAACCCACGACAAGCTCGTTGGTCGTTGTTTATCGCCTGTTTCAACTTTCAAATCCACTTCCGGCCAGCCACCAAGAACATCAGGGCGGACGCCCTTTCTCGCTCCTCAGACATCTCTGGTGTTGAATCCACTCCACAACATATTATCTCGCCTGAATGCCTTGTCCACTGTCCAGAAAGACTTTCATGCCAGCTCGCCAACGTCGCAAAATATTAAGATGGGGTCATTCTTCACATGTAGCCGGCCATGCCGGCGTCAGAAAATCCTGTGCTATAATTTCTAGATATTATTGGTGGCATTCTTTAGAAAAGGATGTGACGGAATTCATTCAGGCCTGTACCATCTGTGCACGTGACAAAACTCCTCGCTAAAGACCTGCTGGCCTACTCCTCCCTCTGCCTATTCCAGATACCCCATGCACACACATTGCTATGGACTTTATTACTGACCTCCCTTCTTCGCATGGCAATACTGTTATTTGGGTGGTAGTGGATAGGTTTTCTAAGATGGCGCACTTTGTTCCTTTGCCTGGCCTCCCGTCGGCTCCTCAGTTGGCGAAATACTTCCTGATGCATATCTTTCGACTTCATGGGCTTCCTACACACATTGTGTCTGACAGAGGTGTGCAGTTTGTTTCCAAATTCTGGAGAGCCCTTTGTAAACAAATGAAAATTAAACTGGACTTTTCCTCTGCTTATCACCCCCGTCAAACGGCCAGGTGGAAAGAGTTAATCAGATTCTCGGGCATTATCTTCGCCATTTTGTTTCTGCCCGTCATGACGATTGGATCGATCTTCTGCCCTGGGCGGAATTCTCGTATACTTTCACGGATTCTGAGTCTACGAGGAAGTCCCCATTCTTGGTGGTATACGGTCGGCATCTTCTTCCGCCTCTGCCCTTGTCCATGTTCTCTGGAGTACCCGCCGTGGATGACATCACACAGGATTTCTCTACCCAACGTGCCCTTTGTCAAGCTTCCGCCCGTATGAAAATTAGCGCTGAAAAGAGGAGAAGAGCTCCTCCTGTCTATTCTCCAGGAGATAAGGTGTGGCTGTCGGCGAAATACATCCGCTTCAAAATTCCTAGCTACAAATTGGGCCCCCGTTACCTGGGTCCTTACAAGATCAAGCAACAGATCAATCCAGGTTGTTATAAGCTACACCTACCAACATCACTGCGAATTCCCAATTCTTTCCACATTTCCCTGTTGAAGCCTGTAATTGTCAATCGATTCTCTCCTAAAACCTTGGTGCCTTCTCCAATCTCTGGTACCGAGGATGCCTTTACGGTGAAAGAGATTCTGGCCTCTAAGCTCTCCAGAGGTAAAAGATATTTTTTAGTCGACTGGGAAGGCTGTGGACCTGAAGAAAGATCTTGGGAACCCGAAGAGAACATGCTGGACCGTAGTCTCATCTCGTATTTTCATGGTCCCAAGAAGAGGGGGAGACCCAAGGGGGGATACTGCACGCCCATCTCGCAGCACTTCACTTACCTCCATGGCTGCATCCAGCCGTCATCCATCTCACAGCAATTCCCTCACGTCCATGGCTGCTCCCAGCCATCTCCCTTCCCCCCATGTTTCCTCCTCGCATGGTCAGGTGCGCGCACGCCCCCGTCCACTAGAGGACGAGCGCACTGGATTCCTGAGATTTAAAGGGCCTGTACAGCACTGATTGGTGCCTGGTCATCCAATCCTGCATCCACTTCCCTTATTTAAAGAGGCACTTCCTTTCCTTCAGTGCCGGATCTTGGTCTTTCCATGCCAGTTGTAAATCAGTTGCTTTTGGATTGCTCATCCGTGTACCGACCTCTGCCTGTCCCCGACGCTGAACCTTTGCCGCCTGCCCCGACCTTGGCTACTCACCTTTACTACGAACCTCTGCTTCCTGCCCTGACCTCTGCCTGTGTGTACTACGCCTTTTGCCTGTCTCTTGTGTACTCCGCTGAGCCTCAGCTAGCCGTGGGACTGATATGAGGAAGGGCACAGGATGTTGCCTGAAACGCATAATATGTGAACTATTCTTGGAATGGAAACCATGTAACTTTTAACTTGACCAATAAATGGAGAAATTTTAAGGAACACTTGAGTGCTGGACAATGGAAATTTTTCATGTATATGAACCTTGCTGGTGAGTCCTGAGCCTCAGTGCATCTGTGGAAGCTGCGGTGGGATTGAGCTGGCCGTCTACACTTTCATCATACCCGTGGGACTGGGCTGGGGGTAGCGATCTGGGGGTCACTCGCCGCACAAGACCAACCTGCCTTGCGGTGTGCTCTGGTGAATACCGGTGGCCTCTTAGACTCCGCTCCCCTGACGTGGTACCTGCCATCTGTTCCACAGTTAAAGCGGATCCACACCCGAGTCCGCTCCACCCAGTCCGTGACACACAAGGTCCCCCGAACAGAACAATTACCAACATGCCTAGGTACTTTTAACCCTTTTAACTGTCACCCTACTTGAAATATTTCACCCTCTGTTGAAAGGTCAGTTTTCACCATTTTGTGGTATGTTTAACTGTGATTTTTGCAGGAATTTCCAGGAAAGTTATATATTTTTTGTGGCAGGGTTCATGCTTTAATGTGAAATATCTTGTTTGTAATTTTTCTAGTTTTTTAAAAAATATTTTTGAGTAAAAAAAATTTAAAAATGTTTAAAAATTGTCTCCTTTATCTAAAATAAAACTAAAATGTTAAGACAAAACATCCTAGGTCTTGGTACTTGCCCTGCTTTGTGAAACCACTCCAGTTTGCCCCAAAACCTCACAGGGAGTAGAAGGCCAGTAGAAGGGCACCTCAACTACAGGTGGGTTCGGAAGAGGAGAACCCCCGGAAAAGGTGAGTGAATGTGAGGCGATCTAGAGAGCTCCCACAGCAGAACATCCCAAATTGGGATGCCCCAAAGTTGCATTATCATCTGGCCCTGGAGTCCACTTTAAGTAAATGTAGTCTACATCATGGTTCACATTAGGAATTAGCTGGGACAACCAGCTAGAGGATTCTCAGTTACAACTTAGAATAGGAGACTAGCTGCAGGTAGCTAGTAAATATACCCCTTTATCTAAACCAATGTCAAATATCAAAACTGAGCCATCAGGAATCTTCATTTCAGAATGTGTATCCTCCCACTAGGCATACATATCCTCCCGCTAGGCATACATATCCTCCCTCTAGGCATACATCTCCTCCCCCTAGCCATACATATCCTCCCTCTAGGCATACATATCCTCCCCCTAGGCATACATATCCTCCTACTAGGCATACATATCCTCCCCCTAGGCATACATATCCTCCACCTAGGCATACATATCCTCCTCCTAGGCATACATATCCTCCCCCTAGGCATACATATCCTCCCTCTAGGCATACATCTCCTCCCCCTAGCCATACATATCCTCCCTCTAGGCATACATATCCTCCCCCTAGGCATACATATCCTCCTCCTAGGCATACATATCCTCCCCCTAGGCATACATATCCTCCCCCTAGGCATACATATCCTCCTCCTAGGCATACATATCCTCCCCCTAGGCATACATATCCTCCTCCTAGGCATACATATCCTCCCACTAGGCATACATATCCTCCCCCTAGGAACACATATCCTCCCTCTAGGCATACATATCCTCCCCCTAGGCATACATATCCTCCCACTAGGCATACATATCCTCCCCATAGGCATACATATCCTCTCCCTAGGCATACATATCCTCCCCATAGGCATACATATCCTCCCTCTGGGCATACATATCCTCCCTCTAGGCATACATATCCTCCCCCTAGGCATACATATCCTCCCCATAGGCATACATATCCTCCCTCTAGGCATACATATCCTCCCTCTAGGCATACATATCCTCCCCCTAGGCATAAGTATCCTCCCACTAGGCATACATATCCTCCCTCTAGGCATACATATCCTCCCACTAGGCATACATATCCTCCCACTAGGCATACATATCCTCCCCCTAGGCATAAGTATCCTCCCACTAGGCATACATATCCTCCCTCTAGGCATACATATCCTCCCCCTAAGCATACATATACTCCCTCGCATACATATCCTCCTCCTAGGCATATATATCCTCCCTCTAGGCATACATATCCTCCCTCTAGGCATACATATCCTCCCCCTAGGCATACATATCCCCCTCTAGGCATACATATCCTCCTCCTAGGCATACATATCCTCCCACTAGGCATACATATCCTCCCACTAGGCATACATACCCCCCCCCCCCCCCCAGGCATACATATCCTCCATCTAGGCATACATATCCTCCACCTAGGCATACATATCATCCCCCTAGGCATACTTATCCTCCATCTAGGCATACATATCATCCCCCTAGGCATACATATCCTCTCCATAGGTATACATATCATCCATCTAGGCATACATATCCTCCCTCTAGGCATACTTATCCTCCCCCTAGGCATACTTATCCTCCCTCTAGGCATACATATCCTCCTCCTAGGCATACATATCCTCCCTCTAGGCATGCATATCCTCCCCCTAGGCATAATATCCTACCCCTAGGCATACATATCCTCCCTCCAGGCATACATATCCTCCCCATACGCATACATATCCTCCCCCTAGGCATACATATCCTCCCACTACGCATACATATCCTCCCCCTACGCATACATATCCTCCCACTAGGCATACATATCCTCCCCCTAGGCATACATATCCTCCCCCTAGGCATACATATCCTCCCTCTAGGCATACATATCCTCCCCCTAAGCATACATATACTCCCTCTAGGCATACATATCCTCCACCTAGGCATATATATCCTCCCTCTAGGCATACATATCCTCCCCCTAGGCATAAATACCGCCCCCTAGGCATACATATCTTCCCTTTAGGCATACTGATCCTCCTCCTAGGCATACATATCCTCCTCCTAGGCATACATATCCTCCCCCTAGGCATACATATCCTGCCCCTAGGCATACTTATCCTCCATCTAGGCATACATATCCTCCCCCTAGGCATACTTATCCTCCATCTATGCATACATATCCTCCCCCTAGGCATACATATCCTGCCCCTAGGAATACTTATCCTCCATACAGGCATACATGTCCTCCCCCTAGGCATACATATCCTCCCCCTAGGCATACATATCCTCCCCCTAGGCATACATATCCTGCCCCTAGGCATACTTATCCTCCATCTAGGCATACATATCCTCCCCCTAGGCATACATATCCTCCTCCTAGGCATACATATCCTCCCTCTAGGCATTCTTATCCTCCCCCCAGGAATACATATCCTCCCCCTAGGCATACATATTCTCCCTCTAGGCATACATATCCTGCCTCTAGGCATACATATTCTCCCCCTAGGCATACATATCCTCCAACTAGGCATACATATCCTCCAACTAGGCATACATATCCTCCAACTAGGCATAAATATCCTCCCCCTAGGCATACATATCCTCCCTCTAGGCTTACATATCCTCCCCCTAGGCATACATATCCTCCCTCTAGGCATACTTATCCTCCATCTAGGCATACATATCCTCCCCCTAGGCATACATATCCTCCTCCTAGGCATACATAACCTCCCCATAGGCATACATATCCTCCATCTAGGCATACATATCCTCCCCCTAGGCATACATATCCTCCCTCTAGGCTTACATATCCTCCCTCTAGGCATACATATCCTCCCTCTAGGCATACATATCCTCCCTCTAGGCATACATATCCTCCCCCTAAGCATACATATACTCCCTCTAGGCATACATATCCTCCCCCTAGGCATATATATCCTCCCTCTAGGCATACATATCCTCCCCCTAGGCATACATACCGCCCCCTAGGCATACTGATCCTCCCCCTAGGCATACATATCCTCCTCCTAGGCATACATATCCTCCCCCTAGGCATACATATCCTCCCTCTAGGCATACATATCCTCCCCCTAAGCATACATATACTCCCTCTAGGCATACATATCCTCCCCCTAGGCATATATATCCTCCCTCTAGGCATACATATCCTCCCCCTAGGCATACATACCGCCCCCTAGGCATACATATCTTCCCTATAGGCATACTGATCCTCCCCCTAGGCATACATATCCTCCTCCTAGGCATACATATCCTCCCCCTAGGCATACATATCCTGCCCCTAGGCATACTTATCCTCCATCTAGGCATACATATCCTCCCCCTAGGCATACTTATCCTCCATCTATGCATACATATCCTCCCCCTAGGCATACATATCCTGCCCCTAGGAATACTTATCCTCCATCTAGGCATACATGTCCTCCCCCTAGGCATACATATCCTCCCCCTAGGCATACATATCCTCCCCCTAGGCATACATATCCTGCCCCTAGGCATACTTATCCTCCATCTAGGCATACATATCCTCCCCCTAGGCATACATATCCTCCTCCTAGGCATACATATCCTCCCTCTAGGCATTCTTATCCTCCCCCTAGGAATACATATCCTCCCCCTAGGCATACATATTCTCCCTCTAGGCATACATATCCTGCCTCTAGGCATACATATTCTCCCCCTAGGCATACATATCCTCCAACTAGGCATACATATCCTCCAACTAGGCATACATATCCTCCCCCTAGGCATACATATCCTCCCCCTAGGCATACATATCCTCCCTCTTGGCTTACATATCCTCCCCCTAGGCATACATATCCTCCCTCTAGGCATACTTATCCTCCATCTAGGCATACATATCCTCCCCCTAGGCATACATATCCTCCTCCTAGGCATACATAACCTCCCCAAAGGCATACATATCCTCCATCTAGGCATACATATCCTCCCCCTAGGCATACATATCCTCCCTCTAGGCTTACATATCCTCCCTCTAGGCATACATATCCTCCCTCTAGGCATACATATCCTCCCTCTAGGCATACATATCCTCCCCCTAAGCATACATATACTCCCTCTAGGCATACATATCCTCCCCCTAGGCATATATATCCTCCCTCTAGGCATACATATCCTCCCCCTAGGCATACATACCGCCCCCTAGGCATACTGATCCTCCCCCTAGGCATACATATCCTCCTCCTAGGCATATATATCCTCCCCCTAGGCAAACATATCCTGCCCCTAGGCATACTTATCCTCCATCTAGGCATACATATCCTCCCCCTAGGCATACATATCCTGCCCCTAGGAATACTTATCCTCCATCTAGGCATACATGTCCTCCCCATAGGCATACATATCCTCCCCCTAGGCATACATATCCTCCCCCTAGGCATACATATCCTGCCCCTAGGCATACTTATCCTCCATCTAGGCATACATATCCTCCCCCTAGGCATACATATCCTCCTCCTAGGCATACATATCCTCCCTCTAGGCATTCCTATCCTCCCCCTAGGAATACATATCCTCCCCGTAGGCATACATATTCTCCCTCTAGGCATACATATCCTGCCTCTAGGCATACATATTCTCCCCCTAGGCATACATATCCTCCAACTAGGCATACATATCCTCCAACTAGGCATACATATCCTCCAACTAGGCATACATATCCTCCCCCTAGGCATACATATCCTCCCTCTAGGCTTACATATCCTCCCCGTAGGCATACATATCCTCCCTCTAGGCATACTTATCCTCCATCTAGGCATACATATCCTCCCCCTAGGCAAACATATCCTCCTCCTAGGCATACAAAACCTGCCCATAGGCATACATATCCTCCATCTAGGCATACATATCCTCCCCCTAGGCATACATATCCTCCCTCTAGGCTTACATATCCTCCCTCTAGGCATACATATCCTCCCTCTAGGCATACATATCCTTCATCTAGGCATTCTTATCCTCCCCCTAGGAATACATATCCTCCCTCTAGGCATTCTTATCCTCCCCCTAGGAATACATATCCTCCCCGTAGGCATACATATTCTCCCTCTAGGCATACATATCCTGCCTCTAGGCATACATATCTTCCAACTAGGCATACATATCTTCCAACTAGGCATACATATCCTCCCCCTAGGCATACATATCCTCCCTCTAGGCTTACATATCCTCCCTCTAGGCATACATATCCTCCCTCTAGGCATACATATCCTTCATCTAGGCATTCTTATCCTCCCCCTAGGAATACATATCCTCCCTCTAGGCATTCTTATCCTCCCCCTAGGAATACATATCCTCCCCGTAGGCATACATATTCTCCCCCTAGGCATACATATCCTCCAACTAGGCATACATATCTTCCAACTAGGCATACATATCTTCCAACTAGGCATACATATCCTCCCCCTAGGCATACATATCCTCCCTCTAGGCTTACATATCCTCCCCCTAGGCATACATATCCTCCCTGTAGGCATACTTATCCTCCATCTAGGCATACATATCCTCCCCCTAGGCATACATATCCTGCTCCTAGGCATACATAACCTCCCCATAGGCATACATATCCTCCATCTAGGCATACATATCCTCCCCCTAGGCATACATATCCTCCCTCTAGGCTTACATATCCTCCCTCTAGGCATACATATCCTTCATCTAGGCATACATATCCTCCCCTTAGGCATACATATCCTCCCTCTAGGCTTACATATCCTCCCTCTAGGCATACATATCCTTCATCTAGGCATACATATCCTCCCCTTAGGCATACATACCCTCCCCCTAGGCATACATATCCTCCCTCTAGGCATACTTACCCTCCCCCTAGGCATACATATCCTCCCCCAAGGCATAAGTATCTTCCCACTAGGCATACATATCCTCCCTCCAGGCATACATATCCTCCCCCTACGCATACATATCCTCCCCCTAGGCATACATATCCTCCCTCTAGGCATACATATCCTCCCCTTAGGCATACATATCCTCCCCCAAGGCATTAGTATCTTTCCACTAGGCATACATATCCTCCCTCTAGGCATACATATTCTCCCCCTAGGCATACATATACTCCCTCTAGGCATACACATCCTCCCCCTAGGCATACATATCCTGCCCCTAGGCATACTTATCCTCCATCTAGTCATACATATCCTCCCCCTAGGCATACATATCCTCCTCCTAGGCATACATATCCTCCCTCTAGGCATTCTTATCCTCCCCCTAGGAATACATATCCTCCCCGTAGGCATACATATTCTCCCTCTAGGCATACATATCCTGCCTCTAGGCATACATATTCTCCCCCTAGGCATACATATCCTCCAACTAGGCATACATATCCTCCCCCTAGGCATCCATATCCTCCCTCTAGGCTTACACATCCTCCCCCTAGGCATACATATCCTCCCTCTAGGCATACTTATCCTCCATCTAGGCATACATATCCTACCCCTAGGCATACATATCCTCCTCCTAGGCATACATAACCTCCCCATAGGCATACATATCCTCCATCTAGGCATACATATCCTCCCCCTAGGCATACATATCCTCCCTCTAGGCATACATATCCTCCCCTTAGTCATACATACCCTCCCCCAAGGCATACATATCCTCCCTCTAGGCATACTTACCCTCCCCCTAGGCATACATATCCTCCCCCTAGGCATACATATCCTCCCCCTAGGCATACATATCCTCCTCCTAGACATAAATATCCTCCCCCTAGGCATACATATCCTTCCTTTAGGCATACATATCCTCCCACTAGGCATACGTATCCTCCCACTAGGCATACATATCCTCCCTCTAGGCATACATATCCTCCCACTAGGCATACATATCCTCCCTCTAGGCATACATATCCTCCCCCTAGGCATACATATCCTCCCTCTAGACATACATATTCTCCCTCTAGGCACACATATCCTCCAACCAGGCATACATATCCTCCCTCTAGGCATACATATCCTCCCTCTAGGCATACATATCCTTCATCTAGGCATTCTTATCCTCCCCCTAGGAATACATATCCTCCCTCTAGGCATTCTTATCCTCCCCCTAGGAATACATATCCTCCCCGTAGGCATACATATTCTCCCTCTAGGCATACATATCCTGCCTCTAGGCATACATATCTTCCAACTAGGCATACATATCTTCCAACTAGGCATACATATCCTCCCCCTAGGCATACATATCCTCCCTCTAGGCTTACATATCCTCCCTCTAGGCATACATATCCTCCCTCTAGGCATACATATCCTTCATCTAGGCATTCTTATCCTCCCCCTAGGAATACATATCCTCCCTCTAGGCATTCTTATCCTCCCCCTAGGAATACATATCCTCCCCGTAGGCATACATATTCTCCCCCTAGGCATACATATCCTCCAACTAGGCATACATATCTTCCAACTAGGCATACATATCTTCCAACTAGGCATACATATCCTCCCCCTAGGCATACATATCCTCCCTCTAGGCTTACTTATCCTCCCCCTAGGCATACATATCCTCCCTGTAGGCATACTTATCCTCCATCTAGGCATACATATCCTCCCCCTAGGCATACATATCCTGCTCCTAGGCATACATAACCTCCCCATAGGCATACATATCCTCCATCTAGGCATACATATCCTCCCCCTAGGCATACATATCCTCCCTCTAGGCTTACATATCCTCCCTCTAGGCATACATATCCTTCATCTAGGCATACATATCCTCCCCTTAGGCATACATATCCTCCCTCTAGGCTTACATATCCTCCCTCTAGGCATACATATCCTTCATCTAGGCATACATATCCTCCCCTTAGGCATACATACCCTCCCCCTAGGCATACATATCCTCCCTCTAGGCATACTTACCCTCCCCCTAGGCATACATATCCTCCCCCAAGGCATAAGTATCTTCCCACTAGGCATACATATCCTCCCTCCAGGCATACATATCCTCCCCCTACGCATACATATCCTCCCCCTAGGCATACATATCCTCCCTCTAGGCATACATATCCTCCCCCTAGGCATACATATCCTCCCCCAAGGCATTAGTATCTTTCCACTAGGCATACATATCCTCCCTCTAGGCATACATATTCTCCCCCTAGGCATACATATACTCCCTCTAGGCATACACATCCTCCCCCTAGGCATACATATCCTGCCCCTAGGCATACTTATCCTCCATCTAGTCATACATATCCTCCCCCTAGGCATACATATCCTCCTCCTAGGCATACATATCCTCCCTCTAGGCATTCTTATCCTCCCCCTAGGAATACATATCCTCCCCGTAGGCATACATATTCTCCCTCTAGGCATACATATCCTGCCTCTAGGCATACATATTCTCCCCCTAGGCATACATATCCTCCAACTAGGCATACATATCCTCCCCCTAGGCATCCATATCCTCCCTCTAGGCTTACACATCCTCCCCCTAGGCATACATATCCTCCCTCTAGGCATACTTATCCTCCATCTAGGCATACATATCCTACCCCTAGGCATACATATCCTCCTCCTAGGCATACATAACCTCCCCATAGGCATACATATCCTCCATCTAGGCATACATATCCTCCCCCTAGGCATACATATCCTCCCTCTAGGCATACATATCCTCCCCTTAGTCATACATACCCTCCCCCAAGGCATACATATCCTCCCTCTAGGCATACTTACCCTCCCCCTAGGCATACATATCCTCCCCCTAGGCATACATATCCTCCCCCTAGGCATACATATCCTCCTCCTAGACATAAATATCCTCCCCCTAGGCATACATATCCTTCCTTTAGGCATACATATCCTCCCACTAGGCATACGTATCCTCCCACTAGGCATACATATCCTCCCTCTAGGCATACATATCCTCCCACTAGGCATACATATCCTCCCTCTAGGCATACATATCCTCCCCCTAGGCATACATATCCTCCCTCTAGACATACATATTCTCCCTCTAGGCACACATATCCTCCAACCAGGCATACATATCCTCCCTCTAGGCATACATATCCTCCCTCTAGGCATACATATCCTGCCCCTAGGCATACATATCCTCCCTCTAGGCATACATTTCCTCCCTCTAGGCATACATATCCTCCCTCTAGGCATACATATCCTCCCCCTAGGCACACATATGCTCACTCTAGGCATACATATACTCCCCCTAGAAATACATATGCTCCCTCTAGGCATACATATACTCCCCCTAGGCATACATATCCTCCCCCTAGGCATACATAGGAATACATGTCATCCCCCTAGGCAGCCTGTTAAGCCTTTAGATGAGCGGTTCAAAGGCTGCTCGCATCCCTCTGCTTTCTGTCTTAGCTAGGGCAGAGCACTGAATATCACTCCTCATAGCCAGGGGTGGACTGGCCATAGGGAAACCTGGGAGAATTCCCGGCGGGCTGCACAGCTTTGTGGCCAGTTTGGCTACAGCATCTTCCACCTCCAACTAATTCTTTCATCCCTGATGTCAACCCAGCACTTCTGTACCTGCCTCCACATCACCCCCCAAGCCAAGAACCCCCTCATTGGAGGACACTCAGATTAATGCTCAGTAGGGATGTTGCAGGCTGGTCATAGGCTGACTGGGCCAGGCTGATTTTTATCCCCAGTCCACCAGTGCTCATAGCCATATGCCTCACTGTTTGTAATTGATATAAATGTGTATGTGCAATTGGTTGTACATGCGATTGGCTGTGTGCATGTGCGATTGATCGTGTGTGTGTGTGTGTGTGTGTGTGTGTGTGTGTTCGACTGTGTGTATGACTGGCTGTGTGTGTGTTTGCGCTACTGCGTGTGTGTGTGCGATTGACTGTGTGTGCAATCAGCTGTGTGTGTGTATGCAATTGGCTATGTGTGTGTGTGTGGGATCAGCTGTGTGTGTGTGATTGAGTGTGTGTGCGATCGGTTGTGTGTGGGATTGGCTGTGTGTGAGCAATCAGCTGTGTGTGCGATTGCCTGTGCATGTACACACAATTGGCTATGTGTGTGAGTGTCTGCAAAATTGGCTGTGTGTGTGTGCAATTGGCTGTATGTGTGTGTGCGCGATTGGCTGTGTGTGCAGTGTGTGCATTTGGAGGTGTGCACATGTGCTTTGGGGATGTGTGCATGTGTTTTGGGGGTGTAATTTGGAAGTGTGTCTGGGAATGCTGATTTAGTCTCCAATGTCGCCTAGCAACAGGGGGGAAGGGGAGAAGCACAGCCAGGGTGCCCTATTCAAGTTCTGGGAATCTTACAGACCCCCCCTCCCCAATAATTCTGATTATTATGTAGCATTAGAGATCCAAGGAGAAATCATGAGGTAATAGTGTGACCCTGAATATCTTGGCCATTTCTTCTTCAATTTAAAAAGGGAAAACAGTTTAGGACAGTGCCAAATGTAGCCAGACGCAGTGGTGTAATAATTATGTCTGGTTGCAGTGGCACTTTAATTAAATAAAAACAGGAAACTGCTAATTAGAAATGTTTCATATGATTGTAGTCTTTTTTTCTGTCTGGAGATCATTATTAACCATTTGCTAGTAGAGCCTCACATCCAGTATTACATTACAGTACCTGAGGACAGGTTAGTTTAAAAGAATCATGGCAGCTCTCCTTACTGTGCTATAAATAAAAGTAGTCTGCACTGATAAATCAGCAAAAACCAATATGTGCAATAACCAGCATCATCAAGAAATGTCTGTAGGATTTATGCCTGGCAATAAAAAGACTTCAGATACAAACTTGATCTTGTTTACTATAAAGTCAAGCTTCAAACTAGCCCAATATTATTGCAGCCTCTTGCAATTCAGGTAATAGACTTTTGCTGTAACTTGTCTTTGAAACCCCATAGAATACTGTGTTTATATATTTTGTGCTAATTAGAAATGTTGGTGTTATGGTGGCTTCTACTAAAATGCTAGGGCACGTGACAACATATCTTGATAATTAAGGATAGGCAAATCGGAACCCCAAAGTTCGAGTGCGTACCGAACTTTGCGAACACAGATTTCAAATTTAAATCTGTTCACACGTAACCCCACTGTAAAAAACGCAGGGTCCATCTCCTGGTGTGCTCACTAGTGCTCTGCAGTTGATAGGGAGAGATGCTGGCTGCTGCTGCTGAGGGACAGAACGGGTTTTATCTTTTTAAAAAACTGTCCATTTAGGAAATGTATTTAGGGAAAGTGGCTGGAGTGAGGGCTAGATAGATTGTTAAGCATGATATTGTCCTTTTCAGGGCATATATTAAGGGAAAGCAACTGAACTGAGGGCTAGATAGGTTGGGTATCAGTAGTGTTTAATACCACTTGCTGAAAGCACTTGTGTCACTACTGTTTAATACCAATTATTCAGGGCACTTGGGTGTCACTTATCTTTAACACCAATTTTTAGTGGAATATCCACTGGTTCAGGGCACTTGTGTGTCACTACTGTTTTATACCACTTGCTCAAACCATTTGGGGGTCACTGCTCTTTAACACCAATTGTTCAGGTCACTTGGAGGGTCACTAATCTTTAATACCACTTGCTCTAACCACTTGGGTGTCACTAATCTTTAATCCCACTAGCTCCAACCACTTGTGTGTCAGTACTCTTTAATACCATTTGCTCAAACCACTTTTGTGTCACTACTCTTAATACAAATTGTTAGTAGAGCCCTAATCCCTCAGATGCCATCAATTAGTTTGGATGACTTTTCTCAGAAAATCCTGCATTTCACATAGTGACCAGTAAGGGGAGCAGTGTACTGCAAAGGTTTTATTCAGTTGCAAATACTGTACATACTGTAAACTCTGGGCAATTCTGGAAAAATGCACTTCTCAATTCCCTGCTGTATCTTTTCCTGCTGCTTATATACTGCAATGTTCTTATTTCATACAATAAATGAAAATGATTTTTTTCATTGAATTTTATTTTTTTAAATGTAGCTGCCCTTTAAAGCAGACCTAAACCCAGTCAGAAGCTCTTTGCCATACCTTTAAATAGGAGCACCCTAGAGTCTTTGAGTCTAGGCACAGTGGTTTCCCTCTTTATGGGGCATCCCACATTGGGATGTCCATTGTGTGAGACTCTGGGGGTCACCCAATACACTCATGATTTGGTTAGTTCTGGCCGGAGTCGCTGCGGAAGACACCCATTGCATTTTTGTTTGAAAATATGAGGCTCTCTTTCTGTTGACATCCCCACTGCACCCTGTGACACCCATGGCATTTCTGTTAGATCAATGTAGGACTCTTGTGCTTGACCTTACAATCTATAAGGGTATTATGCAAGCCTGCGCAGTGGGCTCACACAGTTGGGCATCCTGATTCGGGATGCCCAATGGTATGCCCAAATTATTTGTGCCAAAAATTATGTTCTTAAGGTGCTTAGCCTATCTAGCGTTTTGTTTTTATGTTAGTAAATGTGTGTTTTATAGAAGCCGTTTACAGTACTACCATCGGTTGCTACTGGCAACTGTACACCAAGATTTACAAGAAGAGATATGTGAGCCCTGAACACACAGAACACTGCTGCAGGCCATGTGTAAGTTTGAGCAAGCTTACTCACCTTAGTAGCGGCCATAGCAGCAGTGTTTGTGTGTACAGGATTGTCTTCTAGTAGGTCTTGATATACAGTTGCCTACAATAGCAGGGAGTGAAAACTGCTTCCAAGAAAACATTTTCAAAGCGGAACAAAGCCAGGGATTTTGACTATCCTGGGTTTAGTTTATTGTCCCAGAGGCATCCCAGTTTGGGATGCCCTACTGTGTGAAACCCCCCAGATTGTCAGTATTTACTCACCTCTGCTTGTTCCAACATTGCATGCATAGGCTCTTGTCAAATCAGAGCCGTTTGCGAACAGCTCTGATTGGAATTAATGGGAGCACAAGCATCCGCATTCCCAGCAGCACCGTGCTCCCTTCCCAGCTTATCTGAATGCATGCACAGGCCAAAGATGCACCTGCTGAATGACATAATCACGGCAAACAGCTCTGATTGGATGAAAGCCCATGCATACCCCATTGAAGTGCAGATGGGCTTGCATGGGAAGCAGACTAGAGGGGACTGTTGCTCCTCTTTAACCCTTTTGTTGCCAAGCAGGTAACACCTACGTGCTGGCATGTCTAAGCGTTAAGTGCCAAGCACGTAGGTTTACATTTCCTTACCTCGGGGCCATCAGATGTCACAGAAGCCAGCGATTTCTCCCCAGCGATCTAGAAGAGTCTTCAGGGGGTCACGGAGAGGTGACTCTGGCCTCACCCCAGTCACGTGATCACCCCTGGACCAATCGGAAGTGGGGCGGCCGGCTGCTGTCATCAGCCTCCATTGTAACCCTTTTCCAACCGATCTGGTGTATGTGCTAACTGATAGGATGTGGGTTGGGGTGCCAGGGGGGTCTCTCGTGTGGGGGGGTGACTTTGCCTGGGTGGGTAGGAATGCTGGGACATGTAGTTCTCTTAACAAAAACAGTGCAGGAGCCGACTTTTTTTTTTTGTGCTGATCCTTGTTTTTTTATTTTTTAATGCTGATCTGAGGTGTGTGGGGGTGCTGGGTGTCACCACCGTGTGTGTGGGGGTCTTATTTGGTTGGGTGGGTGGCATGCTGGGACATGTAGTTCACTTGATAAAAACATAGTGCAGGCGCCAACCTTTTTTTTTTTTTTTTTTTGTGCTGATCCTTGTTTTTTTAAATGTTATGCTGGTCTGAGGTGTGGGTGCTGAGTTGGGGTGCTGGGTGTCACCAGTGTGTGTGTGTGGGTCTTATTTGGTTGGGTGGGTGGCCGTAGGCATGCTGGGACATGTAGTTCACTTGATAAAACATAGTGCAGGCGCCGACCCTTTTTCTTTTTTGTGCTGATCCTTGTTTTTTTTTTTAAATGTTATGCTAATCTGAGGTGTGTGGGGGTGCTGGGTGTTACCACTGTGTGTGGGGGTCTTATTTGGTTGGGTGGGTGGCCGTAGGCATGCTGGGACATGTAGTTCACTTGGTGGCTGCCATTGTTGAAACAGTCTCTCTCGTTTAGGGGGGGCTGACTCCTTGTCAGCTGCTATAAAAATGTGGTGCGGGTTCCTACCTTTTATCTTTTTCACCCACACTTCATAATTTTAACTTTTTCTTTTAGGTGTGTGGCTGAGATTTGGTTTTGCCCGAAGATCGCTATTACCTTTTGGACCTTAACTCCCCCTGCTTTTGGAACCTTAGCCTTCGCGCT
This sequence comes from Gastrophryne carolinensis, assembly GCA_027917425.1. Taxonomy (NCBI): domain Eukaryota; kingdom Metazoa; phylum Chordata; class Amphibia; order Anura; family Microhylidae; genus Gastrophryne; species Gastrophryne carolinensis. The sequence continues at coordinate 161,080,554 of CM051234.1, forward strand.
TTGGAACCTTAGCTCTCCTCCTTTTGGGGCCTTAGCCCTCATGCTTTGGGACCTTAACTCCCCTCCTTTTGGGACCTTAGCTCTCCTCCTTTTGGGACCTTAGCTCCCCTCCTTTTTGGGACCTTAGCTCCCCTCCTTTTGGGACCTTAGCCCTCGTGCTTTGGGACCTTAACTCCCTCCGCTTTTGGAACCTTAGCCTTCGCGCTTTGGGACCTTAACTCCCCTCCTTTTGGAACCTTAGCCTTCGTGCTTTGGGACCCTAGTCTCCCCTCCTCTTTTAGGACCACCCCCCCTCCCAGCTTTTAGGACCCTATTCCTGCTGCCCCCAGGAAGACCTTCTTCATCTGCCGGATCTGCTGCTTCAGGGATGGTCTAAGTCCGCTGGGATCCCATGACCTGCTGCTCCTGACTCCACCACTTCTCATGGGGCTGTAGCTATACACTTTCTCTTTTTGACTGTTTATTTGCATTGTTTTATTGTTTACTGTGAAATTGTATTTTTTGCATTTGCATTTAGTTCCAGGCTTTAGTTCCAGGCTTTAGTTCTAGCGTTTAGTTCGGGAAGAGGTGTGGGTGCTGAGTTGGGGTGCTGGGTGTCACCACCGTGTGTGTGGGGGTCTTATTTTGTTGGGTGGGTGGCTGTAGGTATACTGGGACATGTAGTTCACTTTATAAAAACATAGCGCAGGTGTCAACCTTTTTTTTTTTTTTTTTGTGATGATCCTTGTTTTGTTTTTGTTTTTTTAAATGTTATGCTGATCTGAGGTGTGGGTGCTGAGTTGGGGTGCTGGGTGTCACCACCGTGTGTGTGTGTGTGTGTGTGTGTGTGGGTCTTATTTGGTTGGGTGGGTGGCCGTAGGCATGCTGGGACATGCAGTTCACTTGATAAAAACATAGTGCAGGCGCCGACCCTTTTTTTGTGTGCTGATCCTTGTTTTTTTTTTAAAATGTTATGCTAATCTGAGGTGTGTGGGGGTGCTGGGTGTCACCACTGTGTGTGGGGGTCTTATCTGGTTGGGTGGGTGGCCGTAGGCATGCTGGGACATGTAGTTCACTTGGTGGCTGCTGTTGTTGAAATGGTCTCTCTTGTTTAGGGGGGGCTGACTCTTCCTGGGTGGGTGGCCGGAGGCATACTGGGACTACTTGTCAGCTGCTATAAAAATGTGGTGCGGGTTCCTACCTTTTTTCTTTTTCACCCACACTTCATAATTTTAACTTTATCGTTTAGATGTGTCGCTGAGATTTGGTTTTGCCCGAAGATCGCTATTACCTTTTGGACCTTAGCTCCCCCTGCTTTTGGAACCTTAGCCTTTGCGCTTTGGGACCTTAGCTCCCCTCCTTTTGGGACCTTAGCCCTCGTGCTTTGAGACCTTAACTCCCTCTGCTTTTGGGACCTTAGCATTCGCGCTTTGGGACCTTAGCTGTCCTCCTTTTGGGAGCTTAGCCCTCGTGCTTTGGGACCTTAACTCCCCCTGCTTTTGGAACTTTAGCCTTTGCGCTTTGGGACCTTAGCTCCCCTCCTTTTGGGACCTTAGCTCCCCTCCTTTTGGGACCTTAGCTCCTCTTCTTTTGGGACCTTAGCTCCCCTCCTTTTGGGACCTTAGCTCCCCTCCTTTTGGGACCTTAGCCCTCGTGCTTTGGGACCTTAACTCCCTCTGCTTTTGGAACCTTAGCCTTCGCGCTTTGGGACCCTAGTCTCCCCTCCTCTTTTAGGACCACCCCCCCTCCCAGCTTTTAGGACCCTATTCCTGCTGCCCCCAGGAAGACCTTCTTCATCTGCCAGATCTGCTGCTTCAGGGATGGTCTAAGTCCGCTGGGATCCCGTGACCTGCTGCTCCTGACTCCACCACTTCTCATGGGGCTGTAGCTATACACTTTTATTTCTCTTTTTGACTGTTTATTTGCATTGTTTTATTGTTTACTGTGAAATTGTATTTTTTGTATTTTGCATTTAGTTCCAGCCTTTAGTTCCAGCTTTTAGTTCTAGCATTTAGTTCGGGAAGACCCTTTAGTTTGATATTTTTAGTTTTTATTTATTTTTTTTAGTTTTTTTTTTTCACATTTGGGTATGGCTGGCAGAAGGTATACCGCAGAGCAAGCTGTGGCTTACCTTATGGCGTCTGACTCAGAAGATTCAAGTCAGTCAGGGTCTGAGTACTTCCCATCAGACAGCGAGTCAGATAGTGTCTCCTCTACTGAGGGAACACAGCTGACCAGTAGTGGTAGCCATCGTAGAAGGGATAGTGCCGCACAAAGTGAGGCCACGCTGCAGGCGAATGTAGTGCAGGAGGAGGCACCGAGTGCTGCATCTGGTGAAGGAGCGTCTGCGTGGAGGCTTCCTAATAATATTTCCCCTAAAATTCCCCCTTTTGATTCGGTCCCCGGGGTCAGTGTAGAAACCACAAACTTCGGTGTCATTGACTTTTTCAAATTGTTTCTTACAGAAGCCATCCTACTGGATATGGTCTTCTATACTAATCTCTATGCCGAGCAGGTCTTAGCGCAAAACCCCCACCAGAGGCACGCCCGTGCTCCGGCATGGCAACCCACAAATTTGAGTGAGATAAAGAAATTTTGGGGGCTGCACTCAGCAATGGGTATTCTAAAAAAATTTAGTATTTCCTCCTACTGGGATACCCAATCCATATTAGCAACCCCATTATTTCCGGCCATAATGTAGAGAAACCGCTACCAAATTTTATTGCGGTTTCTGCATTTTAACGACAATTCCACTGCTATTCCCTGTGGTGAGCCCGGTCACGACAGGCTTCATAAATTACGGCCCCTGCTCAATAGCCTATCAGAGTGCTTCGCAGAAGTGTACACCCCCTCCCAAAAATTAAGTATTGACGAGTCACTTCTGCATTTTAAAGCGCGCATTATTTTTCGTCAATATATCCCTAGCAAGCGTGCCCGCTATGGGATAAAATTTGACAAATTATGTGATAGTGTGACCGGGTATATCCAATATTTTTGAATCTATAAAGGAAGGGACACACATCTGGACCCCCTGGTTGTCCCCTTGATTTGTCAGTCAGTGGAAGATCGTTTGGGAGCTCATGACTCCTGTATACTGGGGAGAGGTTACCACTTATATGTGGACAACTACTATACCAGCATCCCCTTATTTAGAGCACTTTTTTCATTGGATACCCCGGCCTGTGGCACCATCAACCCTTATTGAAAAGGCTTGCCCAGGTCAATACTTGAAAAAAAAACTAAAACGTGGAGAGTCTTACACTCTAAGAAGTGATGAGCTCCTGGCCGTGAAATATATGGATAAAAAAAATGTATTCCTACTGACAACAATCCACGATTAGTCAGTTGTGAATGTACGACAACGTGGTCCCCAAGTCCCTTCCCAAAAGCCATGTTGCATAAAAGATTATAATAAATTCATGGGTGGCGTTGATAAAACAGACCAAATATTAACCTATTACAACGCCACACGCAAAACCAGAGCCTGGTACACAAAAGCTGCTATCCATTTGGTCCAAATGGCAACTTACAACAGCTTTGTTGTCTTCAAGACAGCAGTACCAGACTCCAGATTATCTTTTGTTAAATACCAGCAGGAGTTAGTCCCTGCTTTGTTGTTTGGGGATACTGAGGAGGAACCAGATATGCCTAGTAACGACAGTCAGGCCAGATTAGTTGAGAAGCACTTTATAAAGTTGCTTCCCGATGTAGGTGGTAAGAAGTATCCCCAAAAGGCTTGCAGGGTATGCAGGGTAAGCGTGGCATCAGAAAGGACGTGCGGCACTATAGCCCGACCTGTCCCAGCCAACCCGGTTTATGCCTACAAGATTGCTTTGAGGTCTATCACACTCAATTAGATTATTGAGCTATGCATTATTTTGTTCAGAATTTTTTGTTTTAGACTGTAGGTGGGCCCCTTTTACTTATTTTTGTTTCCTGTGTGCTGGCACGGGTTTTTTTGTGGTCATTATATTTTCTTTTCCTTTAATTTGGATATGTTGCTGATTCGATGTGAGTGCTGGAGCAGGAGCAGCTGGATACTTGTGGCAAGTGATGATTAAAAACATGGGCCCCTTTACAGGTTCTTGATACCTGATATTGATCACTGATCTTATAATCTGATGCCACAGCTACAGTATCCTAATTGCACCTCACCAACCTCACCATTCTAGCCCTAATTGCACCTCTTAGTGCAGGTAAGAAATGTAAAGGATTGTTTTGTTGTTTTTTCATAACGTATGCTTACCTTTGGGGTGATTGGCAACCCTACTCTTGCAGGTAGCTATGCATGTTGGGTATTGTTCTGTTCGGAGGACCTTGCTCTTTCCAATTTTGGTGTGTTTTTTATGATTAGCATATTTTATTTTAGAAAGATGTGGGTTTGATTCCACCGTTTTACTATTTTTCTAGAGAAATCCGGTGCAACCAGTGAATTCATCTAAGGCGAAAACAAGCCTGGTACACGTAGAATGCTTATGGTGTGTACTTTCAGGGAATATAAGGTTTATGGGGGGTATTTAAATTGCAAAGTATTGTTTTGGTTGAAAAAAATGCAAGGTGTGCACTTTGTCTGCAGAGTAAGAATTTTCAAGTGAAATGCCCTTCATGCGTATGGTTACCTTTGGTGTGATTGGCAACCCTACCCTTGCAGGTAGCTATGAATGTTGGGTATTGTTCTGTTCGGGGGACCTTTCCAATTTAGATGTGTTTTTCTTTCAATCCATTCCAGGCACTCCTTATGCTTGGGACTATCTCCTTGCTGATCAAGTGACTGCAAGAAAGAAAACAGGTACGGCCCCTCCCAGCCCATAAGTAGCAGCTGCCTCCTCAACAAGATCAGTTTTTCTTTCTTGCAGTGGCAAGTGACTGTGAAGGTTGTTCAAGAAATTAGCTCTCAAGGATTGGCAGCAAGCGGGGGATTGAATCCTGTCGGCTCTCTGCGTAACCTTATTCCCATGGATCCCTCAAGACCCAAGCTTATGACTCCACAGCGTTGGCTGTTTTGGGGGTCCGTGAAGGTAAGGTGGAAGCGCCTGGGTCTTGGGGCGCTTACAGAGTGTATATGCTCTGGGATGCAGGCTTTTTGGAAAAGCAAGTCAGCCGCAGGTTTTTCTCTGTTGTGCCTGCTGAGGTAGGTTTTTATCATTAAAAAAAAAAGAAAATAATAATAAAAAAAAAAAAAAATATATATATATATATATATATATATATATATATTTTTTTTTTTTATGTATGCCTTTAAGGGACGTGGCTGATGTCATGCAGGGGGCAGAGTTTAACCCGAACCACAAGGCCGTGTATTCAGTTGACTCTCTCCCCGGGCGAGGAAATCGCATATTGCTAGGTGTGTGTGTATATATATATATTGCGGCCAGATAGCAGTGCGATTGCGGCGGTGGCCGGTTGGGCCAAGGTGCTGGCCTAGAAATGCCTTGTGATTAGAATGGCTTTCGGGGGTTCCTCTGGTTTATTCATATTGCTGCCTCAGGACAAGCTGATTTTGCCGTTGTTTGCACTAAGCTATGGTATAGATATATATATATATATATATATATATAATGTGTTTGATCATTTCTTTTGTATAGCGATAAAGAGAAGAGCGCTGGTGATGAGTGGACATCGCCATTATTAGAGATGAGCGAACTTTTGAAAAATTTGATTCGACTGATTCCGACAAAAATCGTTTCGACCCGAATTTATTTGCAACGAATTTTCCGACAAAAATCGTTTCGACTCGAATTTATTTGCAACGAATCGCTATTAAAAATGGCTATTTCTGAGCCTCCTAGAGCCTCAATAGGGTTGTAAACCATTCTGCCTTGCTGTAACACGCATAGGATGCGTGCTGGGTTAGTGAAATAATACTGTAAATAATTATCACATGCAGATCAGAAGCATCGCTAATAGAATCGCAAAGTGGCACAATTGCAGAGAGTTGAAGTGGCATCACTATGAGGGGCCCCTAAATTGCCTGAAAAACACACCCTGGAGCTGGCAGAAGCAGGAGCCCAAAAATTAGCTGATTCACACCCTGGAGTTGCAAGCAGCAGCAGCAGCTGCAGGAGCCCAAACATTGCTTTGAAGAGACACTGGAGTTGGCTGCAGGAGCCCAAAAATTGGATGAATCACACCCTGGAGTTGCAAGCAGCAGCAGGAGCACAAACATTGCTTTAAAGAGACACTGGAGTTGGCTGCAGGAGCCCAAAAATTGGATGAATCACACCCTGGAGTTGCAAGCAGCAGCAGGAGCACAAACATAGCTTGAAAGACACACTGGAGTTGGCAGCAGGAGCAGCAGGAGCCCAAACATTGCTTGAAAGACACACTGGAGTTGGCAGCAGGAGCCCAAACATTGCTTGAAAGACACACTGGAGTTGGCAGCAGGAGCCCAAACATTGCTTGAAAGACACACTGGAGTTGGAAGCAGGAGCAGCAGGAGCCCAAACATTGCTTGAAAGAGACACTGGAGTTGGCAGCAGGAGCCCAAACATTGCTTGAAAGACACACTGGAGTTGGCAGCAGGAGCAGCAGGAGCCCAAACATTGCTTGAAAGACACACTGGAGTTGGAAGCAGGAGCAGCAGGAGCCCAAACATTGCTTGAAAGACACACTGGAGTTGGCAGCAGCAGCAGCAGGAGCCCAAACATAGCTTGAAAGAGACACTGGAGTTGGCTGCAGGAGCCCAAAAATTGGCTGAATGACACCCTGGAGTTGCAAGCAGCAGCAGCCCAAACATAGCTTGAAAGAGACACTGGAGTTGGCAGCAGGAGCAGCAGGAGCCCAAACATTGCTTGAAAAACACACTGGAAATGGCAGCAGGAGCCCAAACATTGCTTGAAAGACACACTGGAGTTGGCAGCAGGAGCAGCAGGAGCCCAAAAATTGGCTGAATGACACACTGGAGTTGCAAGCAGCAGGAGCCCAAACATTGCTTGAAAGAGACATTGCAGTTGGCAGCAGGAGCCCAAACATTGCTTGAAAGAGACACTGGAGTTGGCAGCAGGAGCCCAAAAATTGGCTGAATGACACCCTGGAGTTGCAAGCAGCAGCAGCCCAAACATAGCTTGAAAGAGACACTGGAGTTGGCAGCAGGAGCAGCAGGAGCCCAAACATTGCTTGAAAAACACACTGGAAATGGCAGCAGGAGCCCAAACATTGCTTGAAAGACACACTGGAGTTGGCAGCAGGAGCAGCAGGAGCCCAAAAATTGGCTGAATGACACACTGGAGTTGCAAGCAGCAGGAGCCCAAACATTGCTTGAAAGAGACATTGCAGTTGGCAGCAGGAGCCCAAACATTGCTTGAAAGAGACACTGGAGTTGGCAGCAGGAGCAGCAGGAAAACAAACATTGCTTGAAAAAGACACTGGAGTTGGCAGCAGGAGCCCAATCATTGCTTGAAAGACACACTGGAGTTGGCAGCAGGAGCAGCAGGAGCCCAAACATTGCTTGAAAGAGACACTGGAGTTGGCAGCAGCAGGAGCCCAAAAATTGACTGACACACCCTGGAGTTGGCAGAAGAAGGAGCCCAAACATTGCTTGAAAGACACACTGGAGTTGGAAGCAGGAGCAGCAGGAGCCCAAACATTGCTTAAAAGACACACTGGAGTTGGCAGCAGGAGCAGCAGGAGCCCAAACATTGCTTGAAAGAGACACTGGAGTTGGCAGCAGGAGCCCAAACATTGCTTGAAAGACACACTGGAGTTGGCAGCAGGAGCAGCAGGAGCCCAAGCATTGCTTGAAAGACACACTGGAGTTGGAAGCAGGAGCAGCAGGAGCCCAAACATTGCTTGAAAGACACACTGGAGTTGGCAGCAGGAGCAGCAGGAGGCCAAACATTGCTTGACAGACACACTGGAATTGGCAGCAGCAGCAGCAGGAGCCCAAACATAGCTTGAAAGAGACACTGGAGTTGGCTGCAGGAGCCCAAAAATTGGCTGAATGACACCCTGGAGTTGCAAGCAGCAACAGCCCAAACATAGCTTGAAAGAGACACTGGAGTTGGCAGCAGGAGCCCAAACATTGCTTGAAAGACACACTGGAGTTGGCAGCAGGAGCCCAAACATTGCTTGAAAGACACACTGAAGTTGGCAGCAGGAGCAGCAGGAGCCCAAAAATTGGCTGAATGACACCCTGGAGTTGCAAGCAGCAGGAGCCCAAACATTGCTTGAAAGAGACATTGGAGTTGGCAGCAGGAGCCCAAACATTGCTTGAAAGAGACACAGGAGTTGGCAGCAGGAGCAGCAGGAACCCAAACATTGCTTGAAAAAGACACTGGAGTTGGCAGCAGGAGCAGCAGGAGCCCAAACATTGCTTGAAAGAGACACTAGAGTTGGCAGCAGGAGCCCAAACATTGCTTGAAAGACACACTGGAGTTGGCAGCAGGAGCAGCAGGAACCCAAACATTGCTTGAAAGAGACACTGGAGTTGGCAGCAGGAGCCCAATCATTGCTTGAAAGACACACTGGAGTTGGCAGCAGGAGCAGCAGGAGCCCAAACATTGCTTGAAAGAGACACTGGAGTTGGCAGCAGCAGGAGCCCAAAAATTGACTGACACATCCTGGAGTTGGCAGCAGCAGGAGCCCAAACATTGCTTGAAATACACACTGGAGTTGGAAGCAGGAGCAGCAAGAGCCCAAAAATTGGATGAATCACACCCTGGAGTTGCAAGCAGCAGCAGCAGCCCAAACATTACTTTAAAGAGACACTGGAGTTGGCAGCAGGAGCCCAAAAATTGGATGAATCACACCCTGGAGTTGCAAGCAGCAGCAGCAGCCCAAACATAGCTTGAAAGAGACACTGGAGTTGGCAGCAGGAGCCCAAAAATTGGATGAATCACACCCTGGAGTTGCAAGCAGCAGCAGGAGCCCAAACATAGCTTGAAAGAGACACTGGAGTTGGCAGCAGGAGCCCAAAAATTGGATGAATCACACCCTTGAGTTGCAGCAGCAGCAGCAGCCCAAACATAGCTTGAAAGAGACACTGGAGTTGGCAGCAGGAGCCCAAAAATTGGATGATTCACACCCTGGAGTTGCAAGCAGCAGTAGCAGCAGCAGCAGGAGCCCAAACATTGCTTGAAAGAGACACTGGATTTGGCAGCAGCCACAGCAGGAGCCCAAAAATTGACTGACACACCCTGAAGTTGGCAGCGGCAGCAGCCGGAACCTAGAAATTGGCTGGAAGGCACCCTGAAGTTGGCAGCAGCATAAGCAGGTGCCCAAACATTGCTTGAAAGACACCCTGGAGTTGGCAGCAGCAGGAGGCCAAAAATTGGCTGAAAGGCACACCCTGAAGTTGGCATCAGCAGGAGGCCAAAAATTGGCTGGAAGGCACACCCTGAAGTTGGCATCAGCAGGAGCCAAAAAATTGGCCTAAAGACATAAATATGTTTTGCACCATTTGGAAAGTGTAAAACGTGGCACTATGCTGAATCTAGTTGCATACATCAGCCATTGGTGGGTGGAAATCCTGGCTGATCCATCCCTGATTCATTTTGACAAAGGTGAGTCTCTTCACATTTTTAGTTGACAGACGAGTTCTCCTCGCCGTAACTATGGCCCCCGCCGCACTAAACACCCGCTCAGATGGCCAAGCCAAGTTTGCCTGCCCAGAAGTCCAGCGGATCCTCAAGGTGTGTTGGCATGGTCATGTCAAGGTATGACATGACCTGCTGGTTGAGGCTCTGCTCCAGGTCTTCCTGCTGCTCATGAGTAGCCTCACTATGCGGGTGTAGAAAGCTACTCATTAGCGACTGAAGACTGAGGCTGCTGCTGCTGGAGCTGCTGCTGCTGCTCCTGCCAACCCCCCCAGCAGGCATGGCAGTGGAAGGTGAGTGCAGAGGTCCCCCCGAGTCAGACCTGCGAGATTATGGACCATGGCGCAGATAGGCATCGGCCAACTGACTACGTAGAATGTCTTTGTAGTAGTTCAGTTTGTCCTCCCTCTCGGCGGGTTTAAAAAAATGCCCCCATTCTGTGCCGGAAGCGAGGGTCCAATAAGGTGGACAGCCAGAAGTCATCCCGCTGACAAATGGAAACAATTATGGGGTCACTACGCAAGCACGTGAGCATGCTTCCTGCCATTTGCGCAAGTGACTCGGAGGGACTACCTGTCTCCATCTCCACTGCATACTGCCACGGGGTGTCCGGGTCCTCTGTCTCGCCTTCCTCAAAACCCTCTAGCTCCTTTGGCTGCACCTGTTCCTAAAATTGGTCCAACATGTGAAGGGTTGAATTCCAATGGGTGGAAACATCGCAAATCAGACTGTGTTGGGGGATACCGTTCTGACGCTGTAGCTCAAGAAGGGTGTGTTTGGTGGTGTATGAGTGGCTGAAGTGCATGCAAAGTTTCCTGGAAGTTGTTAGGATGTCTTGCAGATGGGGGGAACACTTCAGAAACTGCTTGACAACCAGATTGAAGACGTGAGCCATGCAGGGGGCATGGGTCAGCCTTCCTTGGCGCAGCACAGACAAAATATTCTTCCCATTGTCGGTAACCATGATTCCTATTTTAAGTTTTCTTGGAGTAAGCCATGTTTGGATTTCCTGATGAATAAATTTAAGCAGTTCCTCCCCTGTGTGACTCCATTCGCCAAGACAAACCATGTGAAGCACTGCGTGACACCTCCGTGCCCTGCACACATGGTAGACTGGAGGGGCACTGAGACTAGAGCCTACAGTGGAGGGTGAGGAGATGGCGGAGGATGAGGAGGCCGAGTCTCACAGTGTCACAGGCCCAACGAGCAGGGAGCGCGGAGGCCGAAGCGGCGTGACCTGTCCAAGTTGCTGCTGCTGCAAAGGGACCACATTCACCCAGTGGGACGTAAATGACATGTATTGTCCTTGACCGTAGTTACAGCTCCAGACGTCGGCGCTGCCATGCACTTTGCTTCATACCGACAGGCTCAAGGACTGGCCCACCTTCTGTTCAGCAAAAGTGTGCAGCGCTGGTACTGCCTTCTTGGCAAAGAAATGACGGCTTGGGACTCTCCACCTCAGCTTGGCACAAGCCATCAGTTCTCTGAAAGGTGCAGAGTCCACCACCTGAAAAGGGAGCGACTGCCGCACCAGCAACTTGGACAGGAGCACATTCAGCTTATGCACCGTAGGATGAGTGGGCGCATACTGCTGTCTCTTGGACATGGCTTCGCTGATGGATTGCTGGCGGGATGCATGACTTGGAGGAGGAGGAGCAGGAGCGACAGAGGATGGGTATGACGCACAGCTGCCTTCGGCTGAGGTGCTGGAGCCTTGGCTGGCAGAAATTGGGAGCGGCGTGCCACTTGGTGAGGAAGCAGGCTGGACCACCTCTTCGGAGCCTCGGTTCTCCCAGGTCGCTTTATGGTGCCGCATCATATGTTGACGCAGGGCCGTGGTGCCAACATTTGGGCCCTGGCCACGCTTCACCTTCTGCCTCCATATCTTACATGTGGCCATGTCACCCTCCTGCGGATGCTTCAGGAAAAACTGCCACACTGCCAAGTAGCTACTTTTCCCACCAACAGGCCTCACTGATTCCCTGCTACTGTCGCCAACTCCAGGAACCCCTGCTCCACTACCTCCCGATAAGGTAGCCTGCCATGCAGCAGGTGCTCTACCCCGGCCCCGTTTGGCTCCAGGCTTTACAATTGTGCCCCCATGCTGACTGCCAACCATGCTGCTAACACCTTGCTGCCTCAGCTGCTGACTCCGGGGCAACCTGCGCCCCTCTTCTCCTGATGATGACGATGAAGCCCCTTCATCACCCGGCTCCCAAGTGCGATCAGCTTCATCATCATCATCTTCACCGAGTTGTGGACGTACGTCACTGACATTCTCGGTTTCCTCAACAGTGTCTGGTGCAGGAGATGGAAAGCTCGCAACACCCACGACACTGTCCACATCACTATTTGTCTGCCGGGCTCAAGAAGCCACCTCCATTTCATGGCTGGGTAGTAGCTGCTGACTGTCCTCTATCTGATCGTCCTCCTCACTAAAGAGTGGAGCTGAACCCAAAGCATAGGATACGTCGCTGGGGGAGGGAACGGCGTAGGACACAGGCAATGGGAGGACAGGGACTGCTCTCGGGGCATGCCAACTCAGGGTTGTGTCAGAGGAACCTACCGACCCTAGACTGGGGGTCTCAGATGTAACTTGTGATGATGTTGATGAGCGCGTTAACCAATCTACCACGGCAGATGCGTTACTGGTGGAGACACGACCGCTAGCAGATACTGGCAGATCAGGTCTCTCACCATGACTCCTGCTGCCACTCGCCCCTAGTCTGCTGCGACCTCTGCCTGCAGAATCTTGGCCTCTGTCACTCCTCTTTGAACTTCCTGGCACTTGTCTGCCTGATATTTTTATGTATTTGCTTATTTTTATAGGGTGCTAGGTGCAAGTTTGGGATACCCTGCGGCCTGGTGTAATGACAGCAGACAGAAACCAATGCAAAATAAATAACTTAGTACAGCTGAGACAGAAGCACGCTTATTTTGTATAACAGATAGGGTGCTAAGTGCAAGTTTGGGATACTCTGCGGCCTGGTGTAATGACAGCAGTCAGAAACCAATGCAAAATTAAATAACTTAGTACAGCTGAGGCTGAAGCATGCTTATTTTGTATAACAGATAGGGTGCTAGCTACAAGTTTGGGATACCCTGCGGCCTGGTGTAATGACAGCAGTCAGAAACCAATGTAAAATTAAATAACTTAGTACAGCTGAGGCTGAAACACGCTTATTTTGTATAACAGATAGGGTGCTAGGTGCAAGTTTGGGATACCCTGCGGCCTGGTGTAATGACAGCAGTCAGAAACCAATGCAAAATTAAATAACTTAGTACAGCTGAGGCTGAAACACGCTTATTTTGTATAACAGATAGGGTGCTAGCTGCAAGTTTGGGATACCCTGCGGCCTGGTGTAATGACAGCAGACAGAAACCAATACAAAATTAAATAACTTAGTACAGCTGAGGCAGAAGCACGCTTATTTTGTATAACAGATAGGGTGCTAGCTGCAAGTTTGGGATACCCTGCGGCCTGGTGTAATGACAGCAGACAGAAACCAATGCAAAATTAAATAACTTAGTACAGCTGAGGCTGAAACACACTTATTTTGTATAACAGATAGGGTGCTAGGTGCAAGTTTGGGATAGCCTGCGGCCTGGTGTAATGACAGCAGTCAGAAACCAATGCAAAATTAAATAACTTAGTACAGCTGAGGCTGAAACACGCTTATTTTGTATAACAGATAGGGTGCTAGGTGCAAGTTTGGGATACCCTGCGGCCTGGTATAATGACAGCAGTCAGAAACCAATGCAAAATTAAATAACTTAGTACAGCTGAGGCTGAGACACCCTTATTTTGTATAACAGATAGGGTGCTAGCTGCAAGTTTGGGATACCCTGCGGCCTGGTGTAATGACAGCAGACAGAAACCAATGCAAAATTAAATAACTTAGTACAGCTGAGGCAGAAACACGCTTATTTTGTATAACAGATAGGGTGCTAGGTGCAAGTTTGGGATACCCTGCGGCCTGGTGTAATGACAGCAGTCAGAAACCAATGCAAAATTCAATAACTTAGTACAGCTGAGGCAGAAGCACGCTTATTTTGTATAACAGATAGGGTGCTAGGTGCAAGTTTGGGATACCCTGCGGCCTGGTGTAATGACAGCAGACAGAAACCAATGCAAAATTAAATAACTTAGTAAAGCTGAGGCAGAAGCACGCTTATTTTGTATAACAGATAGGGTGCTAGGTGCAAGTTTGGGATACCCTGCGGCCTGGTGTAATGACAGCAGACAGAAACCAATGCAAAATTAAATAACTTAGTACAGCTGAGGCTGAAACATGCTTATTTTGTATAACAGATAGGGTGCTAGGTGCAGGTGTGGGATTTTGTATAAAAGATAGGGTCACATGCTGAAATGGAATGCCCATGTGGGCTGGGGTTTTTACAGCAGACCAAAAAAATTAAAACTAATCGAGCTATAAGAAATGTTAAATGTGCCACTGCCAACATGGGATGCATAGTGGCCAGGAATTTTTACAGCACAACACAGCAATTTAAAACTGATCTGGCAAATGAAGTGAAATGAAAATAAAATAAGCTTTCTTTCCCTGTCACTTTAACTGCTGTCCCTGCCTGGATCGTTCCTGATTTTTCACTATATTTCCCTAGCTTTCCCTGGCTCTCCCTGGCACTCTGTGGGTCTCTGTGGGTCTCTCTGCCTCTCTGTTACTCTCTCCCTGTCTGTAGCAACTTAGCAAGCTCCTTTGTCTGTGCACTGCAAGTCTCAAATGTGCACAGGCAAGATGGCCGCTGCTTTATATAGCGCTGTGACGTCACCGGGCTTCCTGGCTGCTGATAGGCTGCATGTCACTGTCCCATCATGCCTTGCCCCAGGGTACATGTCTGGACATGTGCCGTCCACCATCTTACAATGCCTGTCATTCAAATGAATGGAGTTTAAAGGAAAACTTCGATCGAATCGCGGGGGAAATTCGGATTCGTTCAGAATCGAATTTTTTATGAAATTCTGAACGAATCCAGGTTCGTCCGGATCGATTCGCTCATCTCTAGCCATTATCAATTTTTATATCAATTTTTTTGGATTCACTGCATTATCAATTTCATATTTCAGTTAGTTTATATTATTTATATTATTAATATTGTTATATATTTTTATATGTTTATAATATATATATATATATATATAGAGAGAGAGAGAGAGAGAGAGATTTTACTATCTGTATGAATATATTTTATTATTATAATTGTCAGTTTTATCTTTTTATCAGTTTATAAAAATAAAAAAAAAGAGGGAGATTATTAATGCTCTTTTTTTCTCCTGTTTTATTTTTTAGAATTTGGAAGAAGGATAGAAAAGGGTTGTGGTTCCTCCTGGTCCCTTTTGGGATTGGTTTTAGGCTCAGGGCCTTTTAGGTCTGATTGGCAAATTTAAAAAAAAAAAAACACCACGAGGGAGGCATCAGGGGATAGTGATTCGGGCATCCCATTGGAGCGGGGCGGGCTCTGCCCCTTATGTAAGTGGGATCCCCTGGGTAGTTTCAGCACGGTTTGTTCCGCCTGCGCCATGAGAATTGGTTAGACTATAATAGAGCGGCGGCTCAGGTCTTTAGTCCAGTTATTGCTGGTGTGAGCGCAACGGCTCACCCATCTCTTCCTTCCCCTAGGAGAGGGGGAAGGCAGCGAGGCGCAGTCAGATGTGGTGCACAGGTTGGATAACCTGGAGAGACAGTTATCCTTGGTTATTCCAAAGAAGGCCACCTATAAAAGGAGGCATTGGAACCTGTTGCGGAGGAAAGAGATTTATCTGCCTCTTTTGGAGAGTGGGAGGAAGAAGAGTATATAGATGAGCAGCTCTCAGAAGGCAAGTTACGCTCTGGTGAGGAAGATAGTAACTCTATTTTTTTCTCTTCGAATGAGGACCCCCTCCTCCAGGTGAAACACAGTGTCTGCTCTCTTCGGTTTTTGAAACTTTGAATATCACTCTCTCCCCTATTGTATCTTGTACTCAGAATATCCACTGTCAAATCTGTAAAACTATGTTTGAAATAGTGTATGTACTGTATGTTCTACCCTGTCTGTAATTACTACTTTGTAAAGCTCTACGGAAGATGATAGCGCTATATAAATAAATAATAATAATAATAATAATATCACCCCTCCTGAGGTGGCAAAAAGAGGGAAGGCTGTTTAAGCCAGTAAGGCAAAGGCATGTGTTCCCAGAGCAGCCGCACTTTTCTAAAATGGTGTTAAAGGAATGGGAAAATCCTAACAAATTACCGGCTGTTCCTAGGATACTAGACTCTAGGTATCCCTTTCCGGTGGACATGATTACGCTTTGGTCTTACCCACCTGAGGTGGATTCTCCAGTAGCAGGCTTCTCTAATACTTCCATCATGCCGTCTGCTACTATGGGATCTTTAAGAAATCCCATGGAGAGACGAATGGATCAATTGGCCCGCCATGCTTTTGCTATGAAAGGATCCTTTCTATGTCCTGTTTGTGCCATGGCCATTGTGTCCCTGGCTTCAAGGAAGAAGAAAAAGTTTAGCCAGTGCTAAGTCTCGCAGGCTTATTCAAAAGTCCAAAGTTTTTAAGGATTGTTTGGACTTTAACTCGTTCGCTATCACTGCGATGGATGATGGAGTCAGGCTAGCTGCTAGAACTTCTGCTCTGTTGTGGCCTTGCACCGTTCCTTATGGCTAAGACAATGGTTGGCGGTTGCCGCCGCTAAGAAAGCTCTTATAGATCTACCTTTTTTAGGGAGCAGATTTTTTGGAGAAAAAATGGATGGTATGGTGAAGGATGGCAAACTGCCTCAGAGGAAGAGGACGACTCGGCCTTTTCAGAGGACTTCATCATATCGACTCTTTTGGACTAGCAGAGGTTTCATCCTTGCTCCCGTAGAGATTTTTGAGGTAGAGGCAGAGCGCGTAATAGGGCAGGAGGGCCTGGAGAAGTGGGCCTAATCCTCCAGCCAAGCCCACTCCAGCATGAGGGGGAGCCCTCACCCGAGCGGGTGGGGGGATGGCTTTTGCATTTCGCTCATATCTGGAGGTGCCACGTGGCGGATCTTTGGATCCTGGAGGTGGATCGAGTTTGCAGCCAGACCACCCGCAAGGTTCCTTCGGTCAGGGGCATCCCGGAACCAGTCAAAAGATAGATGCCCTAAGAGCCGCAGTTCAGCATCTCCTTCAAAAAGGGGTAATTTGTCGGGTACCCTTTCAGGAGGAAGGTCAGGGGTTTTACTCCAACCTGTTCATAATCCCCAAAAAGGACAGGTCGATGCGTCCCATTTTAGACTTAAAGGGTCTCAACAGGTATATCCGCGTGAAACCTTTCCGCATGGAGACGCTAAGGTCAGCGGTAAGAGTAGTTAGGCCCGGGGGATTATGACTACTATAGACTTAAGGGACGCGTATCTGCATGTTCCAATTTTTCCAGGGCATCAGAAGTTCCTGAGGTTTGCCCTGGGAGACCAGCACTTCCAGTTTGTGGCACTCCCATTCGGGATAGCCTCGGCTCCAAGAGTGTTCACCAAAGTTTTGGCGGGTCTCATGCCCATTTTCAGGAGCCAGGGGATATGCATCATTCCATATTTGGACGATCTTTTAATTTCAGCGGGTCTCTTCAGCGGATCATGAAAGATACTCAGATGGTCCTATCAATTCTGGAAGAGTTCGGCTGGGTGATCAATTACCCATATCACTCCAGCGCCAGTAAGGAACTTCTTAGGAATGATTCTGGACACGGTTCAAGTCAAAGTGTTTCTACCAGAGCAGAAGGCTCTGCTAATTCGAAATCAAATAGAGTACTTACTGGCTTGCCGGCAGCCGACCATTCGGCTAGGGATGAAGCTAGTAGGCCTTATGGTAGCCTGCTTTGAGGCCGTACCTTTTGCCCAGTTTCACATGAGGCTTCTTCAGTGGAATCTGTTGGCAAACTGGGATCGAGCCCCACAGTCGCTGGATCAAGTTTTTTGTTTTAACGCCCTCGGCCAGGCAATCTCTTCTGTGGTGGATGAACCCTCTTCATCTGTCTGTAGGCAGGTCCTTTCTGACACCACAGTGGCAGATCGTTGCCCTGGATGCCAGTCTCACAGGTTAGGGGGGGCATCTGGCAGACACAGAAGATCCAGGGACAATGGGGGCCGAAGGAGTATCAGCTTCTTAAAAATATATTGGAATTAAGAGCAATCCGACTAGTGCTTCAGTATCTGACCCCCAGCTTAAAGGGGCAGGCAGTCCAGGTCCAGTCGGACAATCGGACGGCAGTAGCCTATATCAATCATCAGGGGGGTACCCAGAGCAAGGGTGCTCTAGAGGAAGTAAGCCGGATTCTGACTTGGGCAGAGGAGAATGTTCCCAGCATCTCGGCAATTTACATCCCAGGGGTAGATAACCAGGAGGCCGACGCTATGAGCAGGAAGGTTCTGTGTTGGGGACAACGGTCCCTCAGTCGGAAGGTCTTTCAAGCCCTTTGTCTACGCTGGGGGTGTCTGGAAGTGGATCTTTTGCATCCAGACACAATCACAAACGGACGAATTCTATGTCCCTATTAAGGGACCCTCTGGTCATAGCAACGGATGCCCTGTCAGTCTCTTGGGCAAGGTTCAAGCTTCTGTACATTTTTCCCCCGCTTCCGCTCCTGAGCCGTGTATTAGGAAAGATAGCTCAGGAGGGGGTACCTACCATTCTAGTAGCTCCTCATTGGCTAAGAAGAAGTTGGTTTTCAGACATAACAAGAATGTCGGTAGACCATCGGCGCCAACCGGTCGAGCCAGATCTTCTCACTCGACGCCCGAATTTGCAGATGCTGGCTTTAACGGCTTGGCTATTGAAACCTCGATCTTAGCAGAGAAGGGTTTATCGGCCAAGGTTATTCATACCATGATTCAGGCCCGGAAGAAGTCTTCTTCCATGATTTACTAAAGGGTCTGGCGGTCGTTCATATCCTGGTGCTAGGAATTTTTCGTGCAGAAAGTATTCGAATTCTAGAATTCCTACAAGATGGCTTAGAAATGGGCCTACAGTTAAGCACCCTAAAAGGGGCATGTATCGGCCTTGTCTATTTTTTCCAGAAGTCTATCGCTAGTAAGAGGCTCATTAACACTTTTTTTCAGGGGGTCACTAATGTCCGACCACCGCGCAAGTCTATTTTACCAGTGTAGGACTTCATTTTTAATTTTTCAATTTTTAATGCATAGATGGCCATTGTATGCTTTTGCATACATAGGAATTCGTCCTCCGCATTTGACCCATCCGTGCAGTGAGTGTGCACATGCTCGGAGTGGTGGGCTGCCCTAATTGGGATGCCCGGGGAGCAGTTGCGGGGTTGGGTGCCTTGCTCAAGAGCACTTCGGTCTTGTCCCAGGACCGGGATTCGAGCCTGCAGCCCTCCGGTCGCAAGTGCGCTCCCCTTGCCTCTAGGCCACAACTGCCCCCTAATCTGGTGTTGAATCTGGTGTTGACGGCTCTGGACTTAAATCTGGTGTTGATGGCTCTGCAGGGTGCTCCCCTTGATCCTATGATTGACGCTCCATTGGGCATTTTGACGCTTAAGGTGTTATTTTTGGTGGCAATCACCTCTGTGCGGTGTGGCACTGCTTTTGGAGATCCCAAGCATAAGGAGTGCCTGGAATGGATTGGAAGAAAAAACACAATTCTGTGAGGTACTCACCTGTAGAATTGTTTTTTCTGGGAATCTATTCCAGGCACTCCGGCCCACCCGTTTTGGGTCATGATCTATCTTTTGATGCTTTTTTTGATGGTGTTTAGTCCATTTATTTCATTAGCATTAAAAAAAAAAAAAAGAAAGAAAATAGAAAAAGTGTAAGAGAAAGTGAAGAGAACAAAATTTAATTTCTGAGAGTATTCTCGCGGAGTTCGGTGTAAAGTAACATGGACTCCTATATAGGCCCTCCTATAACTGATCTTGGTGAGGAGACAGCTGCTTATGGGCCGGGAGGGGCCGTACCTGTTTTCTTTCTTGCAGTCACGTGATCAGCAAGGAGGTAATCCCAAGCGTAAGGAGTGCCTGGAATGGATTCCCAGAAAAAACAATTCTACAGGTGAGTACCTCACAGAATTGTGTTTTTTTATGATTGGCATATTTTATTTTAGGAAAATGTGGGTTTGACTCCACCTTTTACTATTTTTCTTGAGAAATCCAGTGCAACCAGTGAATTCATCGAAGGTTTGCGTCCAGAAAGCTGAACCCACGCCAACAAGCCTGGTACGCCTAGAATGCTTAAGGTGTGTACTTTTTGGGAATGTATGTTTTATGGGGGGTATTTAAATTGCAAAGTGTTGTTTTGGTTGAAAAAGCGTAAGGTGTGCACTTTGTCTGCAGTAAGAATTTTCAAGTGAAATGCCTTTCATGCATATGGTTACCTTTGGGGTGATTGGCAACCCTACCCTTGCAGGTAGCTATGCATGTTGGGTATTGTTCTGTTCAGGGGACCTTGCTCTTTCCAATTTTGGTGTTGTTTTTTATGATTGGAATTTTTTTTTAGGAAAATGTGGGTTTGATTCTGTTTTTTTTTATTATTGTCTTCAAGAAACCCTGTGAAAAACCTGAATTTGTCAATGGATTCCACCTGGACATCTGTGGCGACAACATCAAGCCTGGTACGCATAGAAAGCTTGAGGTGTGTAGTTTCAATATATATATGGTTTTGGGGGGGGGTATTTCAGATCTAAAGGGGTGTTTTTGTGTAAAAACTGCAAGGAGTGCGAAATAGTTGTGTTTAGTTTGAAAATCTCTTCAAGCACTCTTTTCAGTTTTGGGTGTCTCCTGGGCAGGAAAGGGTGTCTACCAATACATATGTGGTACCGTCCTAATCGGCAGGAATAGGGATTTACACAAAGTATGATTTTCTGGTAAACTATATATAATTTAAAAATATAATTTTCCTAGGAAATTTTTGGAAATCCCTTCAAAAATTACAGTTGAACATGTACAGCATAAAATGTCAGAAAAGGGTCTGGCAACAGAGAGTGACAAATTCTCCAGGTAGGCTGGCACTTAAAGGGTTAAAGTGGACCAACCACTGATTTTGGCGACCCTGGAATTTAAAAGACAAGAACCCACGCATGCGCCATGAGAATATGGAAAGGTATGTTTTTGGGGCAAACTGGGGAGGGATTCTCACAACAGAGCATCACAATTTGGATGATAACATGTGCATGCGCCATGGGACTGGGGGAAAGGTATTTTTTTTAGGGTGATTCAAACTGCTATGCCCAAGCAAAGTAGACCAAAACCCATTTTGGGTTTCATTTACCATCAGTTTCCATTTCTTTCTAAATGTGCACTGTACAAAAAATATCTCTAAATCTATTAGAAGTTTTTAATGGTGACATCTCTGTTATGGAGCTACTGTACTGGAATGTACAGAGATGGGGAAGGGGGCTCTAGCTGATTAAAACACAATAGGAACATTTAAGCGATGCTGAAGGTGGAAAAATATCTCAAATCACCTCCCCCTCCCTTTAGTCACTGACATACAAGCATACTAGTGACTGGGTGTGTGTGGGGGAAAGGGGATAGCGGCTAGCCAGATGTTGCTCTTTAAAGTGGAAAATAACCCACCGGTGGCCATTCTGAAATCTAATATTCCAGGGCTGGCCACTGGCTTTCATCCAAAATCAGGATACCCCACTGCGTGAAACCCCCCAGGGCTCCAATAACAACTTACCTTTCTCATCCAATCAGAGCCGTTACACTCTATTAGGGTATACAGGAGGATACAGAAAGAAGAAGAGCTTACCCTCTATTAGGGTATAAGGGAGGATACAGAAGGAAAAGAGCTTACAGTCTATTAGGGTATTGTGCGAGGGTATTGGGCTCACACAGTTGGGCATCTTGAATTGGGATGCGCGGGGCATTAAAAAGTGAATTTCTTTTGTGCCAAAAATGATGTTCTCAAAGTGCTGAGCCTATATAGCTGTTTTTATGTTCGTAAATGTAAGTTTTATAGAAACAGTTTTCACTACTACAATTTGCTACTTTTGGCAACTGTACACTACGATTTACAAGGTTGTCCCTCCCAATGATGTAGTCACGGCAAATGGCTCTGATTGGATGAAAGCCCACGCATGGGCCATTGGACAGGGGAGAGGTGAGTAAATACTGGTGATCTGGGGGTTTCACACAGCAGGGAGAGTAAATGGCTGGCTCCAAGAAAGTGGAGGCATCCCAAATTGATTGCATTTTGTATCTGAAATATGGTATTCTTTTAAAATAAATGTTTTATTTAAAATAAACAAGACAAATAAAAAAATATACATATTGTTTTCCTTTTTTAACTCAAAAATAAAAAATAACCAATTTTTCTGGAACTTAAGCATTTTGTTTGCACATTGATATTTTAGGAAAATTTGTTTTTTATTATGCTTTTTCATATATTTTTTAGGGAAACCTTATTGCTTGCTTATAGCCATTTCTCAGCAGCGTTCTCTACTACTACAACACGCAATACAGATCCCACACATTGTTTAACTATATTCTTTTATTAACCATGATATGGTTAAAAATGATCAAATATCAACAAATAAATAACAATAATAAAATTGAAAGCGCTTTATACACTTTGTGTTGGCTAGAAGTCAAAGGAAAAGAAGCATATATTTTTAATCAATCACTTTCACTTTTGTTCATTTAACCTGTCTATGGCTTTACTAACTCTCTAGGGGTTCTCTAGCTAAAGCTGTTATACACCTTTTGATAGTTGCCAGTATCTCTGTAATCTACAGTATTTTAGCATCACTTTTCCTGGTACCCACTCATGTTGAATACCTTAAACCGGACCTTTTTTTTAATGAAAAGCCCAAACCCTTAAAAAACTATTCCCCAGCACCTAAAATTAATATATTGAACATTTCTAGTCACTTACTTTTTATTCTTTCCCCCACTGGGCTGCAATTAAGTTCAGCACTTTAGGATACGGGCACCGCCATCTTGGCTCAGTAGCATCACATACTGAGGAGAGGAGAGGGGGCAAAGGTGCAGGGGATGGGGTTATAGCTGTGCTTTGCACAGACAGAGCAATCCCAGAATGCCGAGGGGCACAGTCAGAAGACACTTCCTGTTTGCAGGCAGCCTGAGACTGCATGGGCCACCATCTTAGATGTTTAAAGTCTCAGAAATGTAGTAGGTGCAAGTAGGATGATTTTGAATGTGGGCAATCTGTATGTACAGCGTGGGAGAAAAATATAAGATACTCTTATTCAGGGTAAATGTCCGGTTTAAGGAATAACAAAAAACAAAAAGTGCCACATGCCATCATTACCACACTTCAATGAAGTATAGGAATGGGCACAGATAGAGAAGTGTGGTTCCCCTCATATGCATCAGGACAAAACCTTAACACAAATGGCAAACTACATGCGTGGGGAGATGATGCGTTCACATAAGGCTCGATGAGATTCATTATCTTTGGGTAACTGTCCTTTCTTGTATTGTTTTCAACCTCCACTGCTGGTAGATGGGGAGCCAGAAAGGCCACTCAGTAGTGTCCAACTATTTGTGCTGGGTAAAAAAATGCTGGATGCATACAAAAGGCAACAACGTCAAGGGCAAATGGCTCAAAAAGGGGAAGGCATTGAAAGTCTATCAAATTCAAGTTGAAACAAATCTTTTGGCCCAATAGATAGCACTGGCACAGGAACAATGGGCGGAGCTACAACTGCAGGCAGCACGTGCACAGGAACTACATGTGGCTATAATAACAGCAATACAGCAATACAGGAGTTATACAATACAGGAGTTCCTTAAACTCTATAGCTAAATTATCTATTGCTAATTACAGGGCCAATAACAACTGTTTTGAAGGTAGCAAAATGTATGTGAAACGCGGAAACCAGATATCAGCTGGGCCAACACATGGTGATGGTTAAGTTTGTGTATACATCCTAACATTTGTAATCCAATGTTGTTAGCTTGAAACACACACACTATCTGAGGGACATAACACAGGTTTAGGTGTCAATGGTGGAGTTGCTATGCCAAACGGTAAGGGGGAGGATTTCTGAGAAGCTTGTTTTGGAAGAATTTAGCCCTCCTACCTGCATACATGATAACGAGCATTAAAATCTAATTAAAACAGAAGTACTGGGCCATGTTTACCATTAGGCATCTGAAGGGCATGTCCCTAGGGGGTGCATGGCCTCTAGGGGGCGCATTTTTTAATTGTAAAATTAATGTAAACATGGCTGGTAAGGTGCTGGGCTGGTCACGTTTCACAAAAGCTGTGATGCGACCTAAGTCTTACAAGAAAGAGAGCCTAACCAGGAAAGACAATATCAACCTTGCCTCTGTGTGACTGCTTGTCTCTCTGTCCTTCCATTTGTCTTCACTAAACTGAAGTAGGTGCTGCTGGTTTATTGTGGCAGGGGGACATCAGCCAAGCTTGAGCTTGCAGTTCTCTAGGCCTATAGATGGTGAGCAGCTGGGCCTTGTAGTTCCTCCAGAGTCTGCTGGGTCTTATAGTTCTCCAGGGCTGGGGCCTTTTAGTTTCTCCAGGGGCAGCTGGACCTTGTAGGTCTTCCAGGGACAGCTGGGCCTTGTTTTTCCTCCAGGGGCAACTAAGCCTTGCAAGGTGCGCACTTTGCAGAGCTGAAAAAAGTTAAAGTACCGTTACAAGCATGCGCAGTAATTTTTCCCTTGACAGTACCTATGCATGTTGGGTATTGTTCTGTTTGGGGGACCTTGCTTTTTCAGATTTAACTTGTTTTTTCTTGTTTTCTTATTGTTTTAAGGAAAATGTGGCTTTATTTTAGGGAAACCCTGTGCAACCAAAGAATTTATTGAGGGGTTACTTTCAGAAAACTCGTCCACATTAACAAGCCTAGAAGGCTTAAAGTGTGTACTTCCAGAGAATATATAGTGTAATATATAATGTGAAAAAGAATGCCTTTAAAAGTCCTATTTAGTAAAACACTTAACACTGAAAAAAATAAAATAAAAAAATCTAAATAGTCAGCCTATTCCTTATATGTATTGAATTATGATGCTTGGTTGGTGCTACACTACTGATTGTTGCATAACAACAGAGCAAATAAAGTGAAATCCCTCTTAGCTGATACTTTGGTTAAACTAATAAAAGAATAAGAAATGTGCTTTTATAAATTACAAATCTTAGCTCTCCGCAATAATCTTTGAAAATTATAAAGCAATTAATAAAGCATGTAAAATTAAATAAAGCTGGCAAAATCACAAAATGAAAAAGAAAGCAAAACCAACCCTAAATGTTTATTTAAGAAAACAAAATTGGAACAGTTAGGTGCCCTAACTAATGGTAATGGGGTATTGGTTACTGGCGTTTTGGAACTGGCACAAGGCAAATGAGGACTTCCCCAGATAATTACAGACCTGTAAACTTAAAAGGCCACTCCAGTCAGATGTCCCCAATTTTAAATTGCCCCCCTCCCTACCACCGTGCCCTGGTGCAAAAAAACTACTTACCTCATTCGGGAAGCATCACCGAATGTCGTGCAGCTTCAGCACCAGGTGCCCCCACAATCCCAGGTTCTTCCTTACGGGAGCATGCATACAGCGGGGATTACATAATTAAAGATGGTGCTTCAGGCCGGGGACTGGTGTACGATTGCGGGGGGAATGGCTATTTAAAGCACCCGTCAGCATCTGAATTGAATGAGGACACAGTTAACCCCTCTTTGTTCCTTGGCGTCCCACCAAGCTAATTGCCGGAAAGCATGTGACAAATTACATCACTGGAGGAGATGGACATAGGGGGGGGGGGGGGTTTCCCGGGGATGTAAGTTTTGGTTCACACCCTAAAAGACATTCAGATGTAAACCCCCCTGTTTGTTGACTCAGGAAACATGTACTAAATGTATTTTTTAATACTGCCTGTAATAGTCGGTGTTTATTTGCTTATTTCAGTTCAGGCAGTCTGGCTATTGCATCATTTTTATCATTTGGATCTCTTATAAAAGATAAGAGCAGAGAGACAATGTACCATTTATCACATGGCACATTAGTAACAAGAAATTACATATAAGTAGTAACCAAGGTTACCTTTATTTTTTTAAGATTTCCAACAACTAAAGATGAAAAGCATACCATAAATTCATAACATCTTATTTTCATCATAAGGTGCAGAAAATTAATCTATCTATAGCGTGTTAGTGAAACATTTGGGAACTCAGTGGTGTTTGGACAGGCATAAATATTGTACAATCTGTAGCACTGTGGTTAATCAAATAAGGTTCTACACTTGATTAAAATAGCTTCTTCGTCTTGCTGTTCTGTTTGGTTGTCAATATTGTTACTCCTGGGTTTATAGTTTGAGGACATATGGTGCATTATGGTGTTCTGCATACCATTTATCCTGAAACTGAGAGAACAGATTGTAATTCGTAGGCTATTAATGGATAAAAATAATTGTAATGTTTTAATATTTAGTTAAAAACAAAGCATTTTGGCTCTAAGCACAATTTATATTACAATTTAATTTACACTTGCATGAGTTACAGCTCCTAGACACTGGTATCTCATTCAAGACCTGAGATTCTCTATGGGGTTAAGGTCAGGTGAGTTTGCTGGTCAAGGGCAGTGATACTGTGGTTACTAAACCAGATCTTGGTACTTTTGGCTCCATGGAGTTCAAGTCTATAAACAAAGTCAAACCCATCATACTTAATAAGGTAGAGGAATGGTTGACTGGTACTTAATCTAACAGTTCCTTTCCATTATTGGGCCTCTGCCTTCTTTCCAACCATGTTGTATCCTGCTGCCAACAATGTTTATCCTAGGCTGAGAAATTGGTTTGCTTGGTCACATGTTATTGCAATGTTTCTGATGAGGGGTCCTTTTCTTCATCATCTTTGCTGAAACACCTGCATGTGCAGCATCAGCTCTTGATCACTGTGTTGCCGCCTTTCCAAAAGGAGTCTTCTTTCATCTGTATATTAAAGGACAGCAAGGCTGTCACACTAGAGAGCAAGCAGATCAACCTCAACCTGTTGATGTTTCAGTATGCATGAAAAATATTATCCCTTCCATCAGGGATATTATTTTCCCTTAGGGAATAAATATTATTAGGGATAAATATTATTATCCCTTCCATCAGTCCATTGATTTTCTGCCAGCTTACAAATGCTCTTATCAGATCCTATTCATGTCATGCACTAGAAGGCAGCATTGCATTAGACCAGGGGTGCTAAACCTTTTGACGAACGCGGGCCTTTTAAATGATTTTGAACCTGGTCACTGACCATAATGAATCGGTTCAGAATTTTCTTATTTGGAATAGCATAATGAAAATTCTCTATAACATCAATATTTCTATCAAGATACTCACTGTCTCCACAAACTGCACTTATATGTCCTTCCACCACATCCCTACATTCATATGCAATACACATGCTCAATTGCTTACCTCTCTGAACATATGCGTCTATTATGTATAGACCTCCCCCATCAGTCCCAATATTTAACCCATCTAAGCTCCCCCACCACTGCTAAGCATGGAGTTAATAAAATATTTTATCAAATTATTCTGCCAGATGTTTCACCCAGAGCTAGTGTCATACTGTCAATGTCACAGGGTGTCCAATGCGATCCTCCTAAATCGCTCTCTGAGCAATCACCCATCCTTAGTGTGCTCCCATTTAACTACCTTTTGCACATCAGTTCTATTTAACCCTCCTACTTTCCATAGCAGGTCAGAGGGCCACATGAAATGTTTCTGAGGGCCACATGTTGCCCCCGGGCCACAGGCTGAGCATGTGTGCATTAGACCCTCCTATGGGCTTTCATAAAGCTACTTTATATGTGGACACATCTTGCATTCTGCTTACTGGGTGTTAAAAAATACTCACTTGTTGACACCCGTTGCATAACTCTTAATGGGTGTTAGAAAAAGCTACACACTTGTTGGCACCACCTGCATTATAAATGCTGGGGGTTGATAAATCTACTCACCTATGGCCATCACCTGGCCAGCACCTTCAAAGCATACAGGGCAAGCTCTTGCCACTTGTCCAATCTGACACAGATATTCGGTGGAGGACCCATGGAGACCCAGGAGACCCATCAACAGATACTCATCCACCATGCGAGTCTAAGTCTGCCTCCTGGTACTACGGGCCATAATCGATGGTGGTGAATGTGGCAGAGAATAAAACAATGTGTCCCCTATTGTGGCCATGATTACCCTCTATACTTTCTATACTGAGGTGGTGCTGGTGTTCCTGCTGCATTAGTGACTTTCTCCTCCTCCTCCTCCTTGGCCTCGTGCCACCACTGAGGCAACTGTGTCCGACTGAAACACTGCCAGTAGTGTCTTTCAGGTTTCATCATGGCATTAACTGTCAAGTGAAGCGAAGAAGAAGAATGGGGATGTTAGCGATGACGATGGCATCATTCATCAGCGCTGACCATATTGGTGGCATATTGGAAGCACATCAGCATGGCACAAATGTCCCTCATGGAGGCCCACTCATTGATGGTGAAGTGCTGGTGATCTGCAATTTGACTCAACTGGGCATTTTGGAGCTGGAACTCTACTATTGCCTGCTGCTGCTGCCCACACACCCTTTCCAGCATGCAGTATATAAAGTGGAATTCCACCTGGTTACCAAATCACTTATGAGTTGGTGGGTGGGAAGGCCAAAGTTCCTCTGCAGTGCAGATAGGTGAGCAGCAGCAAGGTGTGATACACACAGCATGCATTTTATGCAGCAGCACCGGCATGTCTGGATAATGGGCCAAGAAGCTCACCAAGTTGATCACATGCACCAGCCAACAGATGTACCTCAACCCAGCTCAGCCAAAGGCTGCTACTAGGTTCTGCCTGTTGCCGCACTCCACCTTGCTGGACCTCAGGGGCAGTGGCAGCAACCACTCATCTGTCTGCTCCTCAATGCCAGTCCACAGCTCCTGGACAGTGTGTGGTCTTTCGCCCAGACAGATGAGCTTTCAGCACCAACTGCTGCCATTTCCATATGGCTGGACTCATAGTGGGGGCGCAGGCGCTGTGCTGACTGGATGAGGAGCCAGGAGAGAGGGAAGCAGAGTGGTGGGCAGCAAGTAATGTCCGGCAATCCTGGGTGGTGGAAGTATATGCACCAAATCGCTTCGTGGCTCTGGCCTGGCCACCGCTACATTAACCAAGGGGGCAGTTAAAGAGATGCAACATCCCTGCCCATGCTTAGTTGTGTCAGTTGTGATGTGCACCTTGCAACATATAGCATTGTGCAGTGCATACCTTATTTTCTCCACAACCTTTTGGGGCAGGGAAGGGATGGCCTGCTGAGATAAATTGTCTGGGAATGACGTGTTTTGGGGCAGCCATAGCCATAAGAATTTTATTAGCACCACGCTCAACTAACTGAGATAACTGCCCCCTTGACTTAAGATTTTTAAAACTCTCCATCTTCACCAGCTGGAATGGTAACATTTCAAATGCAAGCAAGTTTCAAATTCTCACACTCAAGACCCGGGCTTGTGGGTGAGATGGGCCAAACTTCTACTTTCTGAACGCTTCTCTGGGATGGTGTGGATGGCCTTGTTGTGGAGGCAGTGGTAGAGGCTGAGACAACGGAAGCATCAGAGGGAGCCTTTGTGTTTGCATACTAATAATGTTTTTATGTTTGCTTTGCAGGTCCCTGGTCATCATGCACAAATTTCCCTAGCTTTAAGGACTGGTGGCAAAGCATGCAAATGCCTCATGCCTTCCTCCTTCTTAGCCCCGTGCCTCCACTGAGCCCTCACACTCCAGTGGGGGAATCAAGGATGTGACCTTTATAGCGGCCACCCAGTAATCAGCACTGGTGACTATGCAGACAGCTCTGCAGTCAGTCCGCAGGCACTGGAGCATGTAGTGGCTTATGTGAGCCAGCCTGCTCAGAGTTAAGGAGAAGGAGAAGCCATGTGGGAGGTGCCCCCCGTGGGAGGTGTCTCCTCCTGTGCATCCCTCTAGCCATGCTCCATTGATGCCTGTGAGCTGCGCTGGGTGTCACGGTGCTGTGAGGAAAAGTCCTCCTCTGAAGCCTCAAAAACTGTCCCTTGGCTGGCCGCAGCAACTCACCCTGTAAGCCATGTGTGGACTGACCTGACACCGGTGTAAATGTGCCCTTCTCTTTCTCCTCTGCTCTGCCCTTTGTCACATGCCACCTTGCTGGGCTTCAGGTTCAGCGTCAGCAACCACTCGTGTGCTCCTGGATCCCTTGACTGGATGAGGAGGCAGGAAAGAAGGAAGCGGAGTAGGAGGCAACAGGAGTGGAGGAATATAATAATACTAACAACATTTTTCTGTTTGCTTTGCAGGTTCTTGATCATGGGCATGGTGAAAGTTATTCAGTATAATACTGTTCTATAAATACTACACTACAATAGTGCTCTATAAATAAACAATAATAATAATACTGTTTGTTTGATCCATTCCAATGGGAGTGGCCCTGGAAACCACACCTCCCTCCCTGTGAGGAGCACCAAAAGAATATCTAATACAAATCTCTATATACAAAAGTTTATTGTTACATATAAATGCATAAAAATTACATACATACACACATAACCACAAGACAGATTAAAAGCAAGAATATACCGGTCCCTATTTTATATCACTATCTATATAACAAGCCCCAATCATGGGGAATCCACTATAATTATCTGTAATGCAGACAAAGCTCCAATTATTTGAACATATATCAGGGGGCAATCCAGTCCCTATAAATGAAATGCACGGGTCTGCACGTGCAGAGATTGTGAATCTCTACACCCACTTACCCCTGCATGTGTGCCGGCACTAGGGGACCAAAAACTGGTCACTCTATACATCATACCAACCTAATCAATAACATTAAAAACTAATATATAGTCACCAATTGTAAAAAAATGTGAATATACTAAAATGAACAGAAACAGATATATATTTGTGCAAAATTAAAGTCTCCTAGAGACCAATATACTGTGCAAAATATCCAAAACTAAAGTGCTTAGTGCTATACACATGTGTGTTTAAAACACCCCTGTGCTATATAAATATGAATATGTATACAATAGGGGTAAACCTGCTACTTAAATACTCAATTATAGTGCCAGAATTAAACTTCCACAAAGGAACAAACATGCATGTAAACCTATATACCAGGTGGTATGGAAATCAATGGACATTCAGAGCCCAGAATACTATGCCTGCACAGTGAACAACAGATATACTGTCAGTGCCCAGAATCACACAAATGGAGCAGGAAGCCTGTCAGCAATACATCACGTAGAAGGGACCGCAAGAGAACCCGGCCACCCGCGCCCGCCGCCCCCGTACGGCTTCTGAAGGGTGAAGGTAAAATGTTGCCATTGTCTAGACTCCTATTTATATGTCCACCTACCTGTCTCATGTCCCGCCAGCACTCCCGCCATCACCACGCCACCCAGGCGCACGCCCACAAAGGGAACGCGCATCCGGACGGGACGTAGTGACGTCAGCCCCCCGCCCGCGTCACATGATACAGAAGGCTGACAGACTGTCAGCTGGCAGTGACGCGTCACCGCTGTCAGTCCGCCCCGCCGCTAGGGCCCACACAATAACTGGAGGACCTCCTCACAGCTGGGCAGGGGATAACAGCCCCACGGAAAACCGGAGGCTCGCCGCCCGCAGCTGGCAACCAGGCGGCCGTGGCAGACCAGAGAAACCCACATAGCAAGAGTGCTGGCGGCACAGGACCTGGCCGTGGTACAATAACACAAACTAAATAAAGAGATGTATATCAAATAAATTGTTTACAATTGTCTTTCACTTATGGGTAAAACCACATATATCCCACACTATGGCCCAATTTCAAACCAGGAGCCCAGGTGTCTCCCTAAACAACAATTCTTAACTGTGCCTATGTACATATTTACAGCTTAAAAGAATACTTCCTTGATGTGCCCTATAGTGTGAGAAACACTGGCCACACCACATAAAGGACATGAATAATAAGGGCACCAATACTATAATCTCTTATCAAGCATCAAATCATATCACAGGAGAACAGGATAAGAGTCTTATTTTCAAACTTGTCAGCATAAGGGGTGAGATATGTCCAAGGATCAAACTGGATTAGCCCTTTTCTCCTAATCCCAGACGACTGTATTTCTTGGGCACTTAATTCATTCTGCCCGGGATGCCCCTCTATTCTGGAGTGCTTTTATGGAGGGACTTGGTGAGCTATAGATCTTCCGGGTTGGACTCTCCCGATCTCCAAACCGATCTTCCCAAGGGAGGTACTTTATTGGCAGTGACCAGATATCCTCCTCCCTCTGTGATCCCACACACAAACGTGCTCAACTGCAAAATACTGAGATATGAGCTGAAACAAAAAACAAACCATAAGTAAAACTTGAATAGCAAGTGAAAAGATAATGTGATAAAGGTCATTGATGACAAGAAACTAATCAATTAATGTCTATAAAAATGTATATAAATAAATAAATAAATATACTGTGATCAAAACACAAATGTATGCCATCTAAAGTGAAGATGTGAAAAAAATGAAGACGTGAAAAAAATTTTTTTATCAAACATCACAAAAAACAAAATAAATTAATGTATAATAAAAAGTGAAACGTCCACTGTCAAGCCCCCCAAAAAGTCTCCACATGGAAGCCCACACCTCAACCTGAATTCGATCAACCAAGAGATGAAAGAAGTCCCTACTCCATAAATATGGCACCACAGCCTATATCTGGGAAATATCCCAGACATAGACCAATGAGACAGCACCCCTCAACAGTGAAAAGAAAAGGGGGGGGGGAAGAGAAAAAGAAAGGAGGGAGAAGAGAGGAAAGAAAGAGAAGGGAAGGGGGGGAAAGGGGGGGGGAGAAAGGGAACAGGGATGTTACGCACCGGGTGCGAAAAAGTGGACCCGCAGGGTCTACAGAACTGTTTGGCAGATACCGCGTCAGGGGAGCGGAGTCTAAGGAGCCACTGGTTTTCACCAGAGCCCACCGCAAGGCGGGATGGTCTTGTGCGGCAGGTGACTCCCAGGTCGCTACCCCCCAACAGCGGCACAGTTCCACAAACTGCTGAAGTGACGTGCAGTAGAGACAAACAGTGGTCGAAGGAGAAGGCCGAGGTCAGGACTGGCAGCGCGGGTTCAGTAGCGGAGACACAAGCCGAGGTCGGGACTGGCAGCGCGGGTTCAATTGCGGAGACACAAGCCGAGGTCGGGACGGGCAGCACAGGTTCGAAGATCAATGGGAGAGCCGAGGTCATACACGAGGAATCAAGCAATACAGCGATTATCATTCAGGGAACAACACCGAAGATCCGGCACAGGAAGTAAGGCAGAGTTCAATTTATAGGAAGAGCCAAAAAGGGATTGGATGGCAGAGACCAATTAACAGGGCCTTGGCCCTTTAAATCTGAGAAGGTTGACGCGCGCGCCCCCTAGTGGCCGGGGACGTGCGCGCAGGGAAGGCGGAACTGCAACAGAAGGAGGAAGCCGGCGGCCATGCCGGTCAGAGGAGGAAGCGCGGGGACCAGGTAAGGGGGAAACGCAGCCTGGGGGGCCAGCAGCGGACGCCCGGATGGCGGTAGAGCGGGGAGCGCTGCAGGAAGGGGACGCAGCGCTCGCCCGAGGAGAGGCACGGAGGGGGGCGCTGCGCGGGGAAAACGCAGCGCTCGCCCTAACAGTACCCCCCCCTTAGGTCTCCCCCTCTTTTTGGGACCGAGGAAGTTTGAAATAAGGCTCCGATTGAGGATATTCTCCTCAGGCTCCCAGGACCTCTCTTCTGGACCGCAATTCTCCCAATCCACTAGAAAGTATCGTCTCCCTCTGGATGTTTTGGAAGCCAGAATCTCTCTCACCGAGAAGGCATCTTCGGTACCCGCGACCGGAAGTGGCTCCAACGTTTTAGAAGAGAATCGATTAGTCGTCAGAGGTTTTAATAATGAAACATGAAAAGAGTTGGGAATACATAAGGAGGCTGGCAGATGAAGTTTGTAACAGACCGGATTAATTTGTTGCTTGATCCTGTACGGCCCTAAATAGCGAGGGCCCAATTTATAACTGGTTATCTTGAAACGAATGTACTTGGCTGAAAGCCAAACTTTATCTCCAGGAGAGAAAACAGGAGCGATTCTCCTTCTTTTATTAGCGCTGTTCTTCATGCGGGTAGAGGCTAGAACAAGAGAATGTCGTGTTTCACGCCAGATAGAGGAAAAAAACTGTGTTAAGTCATCCACGGCGGGTACCCCCGACTGTGTAGGTAAGGGTAGAGGAGGCAAAGGTTGGCGGCCATAAACAATGAAGAATGGAGATTTTTTTGTGGCTTCAGAATCTTTGAAATTATAAGAGAACTCCGCCCATGGCAAGAGATCGACCCAGTCGTCTTGTCGGGCCGAAATAAAGTGACGTAGATATTGTCCTAGAACCTGATTGACCCTCTCCACTTGGCCGTTGGACTGGGGGTGGTAAGCCGAGGAAAAATCTAATTTCACTTTTAACTGAGTACAGAGAGCCCTCCAGAATTTTGAAACAAACTGAACTCCCCTGTCGGAGACAATGTGGGAAGGAAGTCCATGGAGCCGAAAAATATGCTTAAAAAAGTTCTTAGCCAACTGAGGAGCGGATGGGAGTCCTGGTAGCGGAACGAAGTGCGCCATTTTTGAAAAACGATCCACAACAACCCAGATCACTGTATTGCCTTGAGATGGAGGAAGATCCGTGATAAAGTCCATAGCGATGTGAGACCAAGGGATTTCAGGAATAGGAAGAGGATGAAGAAGACCCGCCGGTCTTTGGCGAGGGGTTTTATTACGTGCACAGGTGGTACAAGCTTGCACGAATTCTGCCACATCCTTCTCAATGGAGGGCCACCAATAATATCTGGCAATAATTGCGTTAGACTTTTTGATACCAGCATGCCCGGCAATACGGGAAGCATGACCCCATTTTAATATTTGGAGGCGTCGGCGAACCGGGACAAAGGTCTTCCCAGGCGGAGCCTGCACTAGGGAGGCAGGAGCAGAATGAATTAAATGATCAGGGGATATAATGAACTGAGGAGCAGCGTCCACGTCTGTGATGTCCGAGGAGCGAGATAGAGCATCTGCCCTGATGTTCTTAGAGGCAGGCCGAAAGTGAATGCGAAAATTAAACCGCGCGAAGAATAGTGACCAACGAGCTTGGCGAGGATTCAAGCGTTGAGCAGTTTGAAGATACAAAAGGTTCTTATGGTCGGTAAAAATAGATATGGGGCGAAGCGACCCTTCTAGTAGATGTCTCCACTCTTCAAGAGCTAATTTGATAGCCAGGAGTTCACGATCCCCAATAGAATAATTTCGCTCCGCGGAAGAAAAGGTCCTAGAAAAGAACCCACAAGTATGATTTTTTCCTGAAGGAGACCTCTGTGTGAGAACAGCTCCTGCTCCAATGGAAGAAGCGTCAACCTCCAGAGAAAAGGGACGAGAAGGGTCTGGTCTGGAGAGCACCGGGGCCATAGAGAATGTCTTTTTCAATGCTAAAAAGGCTGCCTCCGCCTGTGGAGGCCATGACTTGGGGTTGGCTCCCTTTTTGGTGAGAGCCACAATGGGGGCCACGATAGTGGAAAAATGGGGTATGAATTGACGGTAATAGTTGGCGAAGCCCAGAAATCGTTGAATGGAACGCAGACCAACAGGCCGAGGCCAATCTAATACCGCTCTCAATTTGCTAGGGTCCATTTGTAGTCCTTGGGCTGAAACAGTATAACCCAAAAAGGGCAGAGCGGTCTGGTGAAAGAGACACTTTTCTAATTTGGCATAAAGATGATGCTGCCGAAGGCGGGATAGTACCAGACGAACGTGCCGGTGATGCTCTTCGAGGGAAGAAGAGAAGATGAGGATATCATCTAAATAGACCACGACACAGGAGTACAACAAGTCCCGGAAGATGTCATTGACGAACTCTTGAAATACGGCAGGGGCATTACAAAGCCCGAAGGGCATCACCAAATACTCGAAATGACCGTCACGGGTATTAAAGGCAGTCTTCCATTCGTCTCCCTTGCGGATGCGGATCAGATTGTAGGCTCCTCGGAGATCTAGTTTGGAAAAGATCCTGGAGCCACGAAGACGGTCGAAGAGTTCTGGAATTAAAGGTAAGGGGTATCGGTTCTTTACCGTGATCTTGTTAAGACCCCGATAGTCGATACAGGGTCGGAGAGAACCGTCTTTTTTCTGTACAAAAAAAAAGCCTGCCCCAGCGGGAGAAGAGGACTTCCGGATGAAGCCCCTCTGCAGATTTTCTTGTATGTAAGTAGCCATTGCTTGAGTTTCGGGGACGGATAGTGGGTAGATACGGCCACGAGGAGGAGTGGTTCCAGGCAGGAGATCGATCGGGCAGTCATAAGGGCGATGTGGCGGAAGGGTCTCAGCTTGCTTCTTACAGAAGACGTCAGCGTAGGCCCGGTAAACTTCGGGTAGGCCCGGTAGAGATGTGATAGGATGATCGGTTCGAACTGGTAAGGCTTTCAAGCAATTCTTAAGGCAGGTAGTACCCCACGCCTTGATGTCCCCAGTGACCCAGTCTAGGGTAGGATTATGAAGCTGAAGCCAAGGAAGACCCAATAGGATTGGGGAAGTACAATGGGGTAACACAAAGAGTTCCAAGTATTCCTGGTGAAAGAGGCCAATCTTAAGGAGCAAAGGCTTGGTACGGTACTGCACCATACAATTCAGTCTATCTCCATTAACTGAGGCGATGAATAACGGTTTGGCCAAGCGGTTAACTGCTATGTCGTATTTCTTGATCAGGGAGGCCTCTATGAAATTGCCCGCCGAACCAGAATCCAGGAAAACCGGCAAATTAAGCACAGAGGCAGATGAGAGACAAAGCTGTGCAGGTACGGTAAATGTTGGAGAGGAAGCACACACACCCAGAGACGCCTCTCCCAACGAGTCTAGGTGCGCCCGTTTCCCAGTCGAGAAGGACGAATGGGGCAATCTCTTAGAAAATGATCAGGACTGGCGCAATACAGACAGAGATTTTCATTCCTCCTGCGAGACCTCTCCACGGGGGTTAGGCGAGAGCGGCCGACCTGCATGGCTTCCACCTCTGGAGATGATGGTACAGACAAAGGTTTCTGAAAGGTGGGAGCCAAACGGAACATCCTCCTGTCGCGTTGGGAATCTCTCTCCAGGCGAAGTTCTTCACGCCTCTCAGCAAAGCGTATGTCAATGCGAGTGACGAGATGAATGAGTTCAGAAAGGGAGTCAGGTATCTCTCGGGCCGCTAGAACATCTTTGATCTTGCTAGAGAGACCTTTCTTAAAACAAGCGCAGAGGGCCTCATTATTCCATGCTAACTCGGAGGCCAAAGTACGGAATCGAATAGCATATTCACCAACAGAAAGATCGCCTTGCGTTAAATTCAATAGAGCGGACTCGGCAGATGAGGCCCGAGCGGGTTCTTCAAAAACCTGACGGAATTCTGTAACAAAGGCCTGGACGGTGAAGGTGAGAGGATCATTACGGTCC
Organism: Gastrophryne carolinensis; assembly: GCA_027917425.1. Taxonomy (NCBI): domain Eukaryota; kingdom Metazoa; phylum Chordata; class Amphibia; order Anura; family Microhylidae; genus Gastrophryne; species Gastrophryne carolinensis. The sequence goes on from CM051234.1 coordinate 161,117,511, forward strand.
CACAAGGGAGTGGCCCAAGCCAAGGCTTTTCCGGAGAGCAGACTAATGATGAAGGCCACTTTAGAGCGTTCGGTGGGGAATTGATCAAACAATAATTCCAGGTGCATAGAGCACTGGGCTAGAAAGCCTCTGCACAACTTCGCGTCCCCCTCATATTTTGCTGGCAAGGAGAGGCGGATTCTGGATGAGGAAACTGCTGGAGACTGCGGTGGCGGCACCGGTGGCGGTGGAGAAGGCGAGAGCTGCTGGGTCAAGAGTTGCTGCAACATAGCGGTAAGCTGATTAATCTGCCGGGACTGCAAAGCCACCAGCGCTGGGAGTTCGGAAGTCTCCGGCAAGGGCACCTCAGCGGGATCCATGGCCGGATCTTACTGTTACGCACCGGGTGCGAAAAAGTGGACCCGCAGGGTCTGCAGAACTGTTTGGCAGATACCGCGTCAGGGGAGCGGAGTCTAAGGAGCCACTGGTTTTCACCAGAGCCCACCGCAAGGCGGGATGGTCTTGTGCGGCAGGTGACTCCCAGGTCGCTACCCCCCAACAGCGGCACAGTTCCACAAACTGCTGAAGTGACGTGCAGTAGAGACAAACAGTGGTCGAAGGAGAAGGCCGAGGTCAGGACTGGCAGCGCGGGTTCAGTAGCGGAGACACAAGCCGAGGTCGGGACTGGCAGCGCGGGTTCAATTGCGGAGACACAAGCCGAGGTCGGGACGGGCAGCACAGGTTCGAAGGTCAATGGGAGAGCCGAGGTCATACACGAGGAATCAAGCAATACAGCGATTATCATTCAGGGAACAACACCGAAGATCCGGCACAGGAAGTAAGGCAGGGTTCAATTTATAGGAAGAGCCAAAAAGGGATTGGATGGCAGAGACCAATTAACAGGGCCTTGGCCCTTTAAATCTGAGAAGGTTGACGCGCGCGCCCCCTAGTGGCCGGGGACGTGCGCGCAGGGAAGGCGGAACTGCAACAGAAGGAGGAAGCCGGCGGCCATGCCGGTCAGAGGAGGAAGCGCGGGGACCAGGTAAGGGGGAAACGCAGCCTGGGGGGCCAGCAGCGGACGCCCGGATGGCGGTAGAGCGGGGAGCGCTGCAGGAAGGGGACGCAGCGCTCGCCCGAGGAGAGGCACGGAGGGGGGCGCTGCGCGGGGAAAACGCAGCGCTCGCCCTAACAAGGGAGAGGAAAGGAGAGAAGGGAAAAGGGAGAAGGGAAAAAGGGGAAGGGAGGGGGAAGAAAAGGACAAAGGGGGGAGAGGGGGAGGGGAGGGAGGGGGAAAGAGGGAAGGAAGGGGAGGAGGGGGGAAAAAAACAGGAAGGAAAAAAGAAAAGGGAAAAAGGGGAAAGTAGAAGGCCACCTCCACCCCCAGCGACACATTAGCCTAAATATGGGGAAAACGACCACTCTTCATTCAAGCCCATCGGAGATCTGGTGTTTAATTCAAATATCCATCGTAACTCCCGCTGTAGAAGTCGGCGTTTTAAATATAGGCACAGTTAAGAATTGTTGTTTAGGGAGACACCTGGGCTCCTGGTTTGAAATTGGGCCATAGTGTGGGATATATGTGGTTTTACCCATAAGTGAAAGACAATTGTAAACAATTTATTTGATATACATCTCTTTATTTAGTTTGTGTTATTGTACCACGGCCAGGTCCTGTGCCGCCAGCACTCTTGCTATGTGGGTTTCTCTGGCCTGCCACGGCCGCCTGGTTGCCAGCTGCGGGCGGCGAGCCTCCGGTTTTCCGTGGGGCTGTCATCCCCTGCCCAGCTGTGAGGAGGTCCTCCAGTTATTGTGTGGGCCCTCGCGGGGGGGGACTGACAGCGGTGACGCGTCACTGCCAGCTGACAGTCTGTCAGCCTTCTGTATCACGTGACGCGGGCGGGGGGCTGACGTCACCACGTCCCGTCCGGATGCGCGTTCTGCACCTGGGCGGCGTGGTGATGGCGGGAGTGCTGGCGGGACATGAGACAGGTAGGTGGACATATAAATAGGAGTCTAGACAATGGCAACATTTTACCTTCACCCTTCAGAAGCCGCACGGGGGCGGCGGGCGCGGGTGGCCGGGTTCTCTTGCGGTCCCTTCTACGTGATGTATTGCTGACAGGCTTCCTGCTCCATTTGTGTGATTCTGGGCACTGACAGTATATCTGTTGTTCACTGTGCAGGCATAGTATTCTGGGCTCTGAATGTCCATTGATTTCCATACCACCTGGTATATAGGTTTACATGCATGTTTGTTCCTTTGTGGAAGTTTAATTCTGGCACTATAATTGAGTATATATTTTTTGTGATTATTTAATATTTTTCTGAGTATTTAAGTAGCAGGTTTACCCCTATTGTATACATATTCATATTTATATAGCACAGGGGTGTTTTAAACACACACGTGTATAGCACTAAGCACTTTAGTTTTGGATATTTTGCACAGTATATTGGTCTCTAGGAGACTTTAATTTTGCACAAATATATATCTGTTTCTGTTCATTTTAGTATATTCACATTTTTTTACAATTGGTGACTATATATTAGTTTTTAATGTTATTGATTAGGTTGGTATGATGTATAGAGTGACCAGTTTTTGGTTCCCTAGTGCCGGCACACATGCAGGGGTAAGTGGGTGTAGAGATTCACAATCTCTGCACGTGCAGACCCGTGCATTTCATTTATAGGGACTGGATTGCCCCCTGATATATGTTCAAATAATTGGAGCTTTGTCTGCATTACAGATAATTATAGTGGATTCCCCATGATTGGGGCTTGTTATAGTGATAGTGGATAGTAGATAGTGATATAAAATAGGGACCGGTATATTCTTGCTTTTAATCTGTCTTGTGGTTATGTGTGTATGTATGTAATTTTTATGCATTTATATGTAACAATAAACTTTTGTATATAGAGATTTGTATAAGATATTCTTTTGGTGCTCCTCACAGGGAGGGAGGTGTGGTTTCCATGGCCACTCCCATTGGAATGGATTGACTAGTTTAAGAGTGAGCACATCATTACAGTTCATTGGTGGTGCACCCCATAGTATATTTTGAATACTGTTTGTTTGCTTTGATGTACTGCGATGGTCCGATGTCCATGTCCTCATCCTCCAACACAAGTTTTTGGGTACCTGGGAACCCCTATGTCTGCAAACTTGGGCAGGGGGGTGGCCCACAGAATCCCAGCTAGGAGTGTCATAATAGAGCATTAGTGATTGCTGCATGACTTGTGGTTTGGAAGGGAGGTGAAATGAAGGGCTCTACAGAAGTGGAGTGCTGTAGTGTGCACTGTGTGCAATCTAATCTATCAATCTTTCAACTTGGTCTGGCCTCACCATTCTGCCAGTGGGATTAGGGCCTATTGGCCTACTGCCTACTGACACCAGAGGAAGGTATAGCAGGAACAGATGTAACACGCCCTCTGCCTGCAGCACCAACTCCATCACCATGAGCAGCAGCAGTACCATGGCCATGTCCCTGTCCTTTTTTTGCTAATTTCTTCATTCTTTTGTTGACAGTGGCCTGTCCTCCTCAGTATGACAGCCCCCTGTCCCTGGAAGTGGCCTGTTAAGTACAATTAGCAGTTTATTTTCTCTCCCTCTCAGTATATGAGCAGCCTGTCCCTGATAGTGGCCTGAAACAGACAATTAGTAGAGGCCCCTCTGCCATCGGTCCATGGAAGGGCAATGAAATTGACAGTTTGCTTTGGAAATGGACCTTACGCATCTGGTCATCAGAATGAACTTTTTCATTTATATCTGATTGAAAAAAAAATGTATTCTGTATTTTTAGTTTTCTGTTATTATTTTGAGTTATCTCCCTAGCCCATTTTCTCCCTGGTGTAACCCCCCCCCTCCCCCCCAATTTCGTCACCCATAATTCTTTCATTTTTGTTGTTTTACATTATTTGTTTGAGTACTTACCCTAGCCAATTTTGTGCAGGACAATCACCCTGGTGTTCCCCTTGATTTGCAGCCCTATAACCCTTGCTACTATTTTACAGCCATTTTTGGACCCCCAAGTTCAAGTCCCAATTGACTTCAATATGGTTGGGATTCGGGTCTTTAGCATGCAAATTCAGCCAAACTTTTCAAACCCAAACATCCACCGGCTCGCTCATCACTAGCCTTGACCCATTTACCGAAAGGAAAATGGCTGGGATAAAGGCACCCCTACACATACCTATTGGCCTTGGCACCTAAGGTTATCTCCATGTTCATACAGTAATCTTTTCCTGTGGTTTAAGCTTAATTTGAAACACTTAGACCACTAAAGACATAAACAACAAATAACAAACAACAAATTGTTTTTCATTCATGTACATAATGCCAAAATATGATACATCAGGGGGAGGAATTACAATGACATTGCCAGGATACATAAGGTCTAGAGATGAGCAAACTAAACCATTGGAAGGCGGTTTCGACTTGAATTTCAAGAAAAGTTCGGTTCTCCACACGTCCCAAACTCACGTCGTTTGCGGCGGAACACAGAAGATGAATCTGATTTCACCAGCACCACCCCACAGGTAACGGCCAACAGAGAGAAGCAGAGAGACAGGGTCGCAGCTTAAGAGGTCAGAGTAGCTGGGCCAATTGGACACAGTGGGATGCTGGGGGGTGCGTGCTGCACAGAAAAACTGCATCTGCCTGTGCTGGGATCTGCTGGTCATTGTAGTCCACCCTGTAAAGCCTGAAAACTTCAGTGAGGTTTTTTTAGTTTTTGGCCACTTTTGTCTGGTTTAGCTGGCCCCTATCACTGTGTTGGGGAACTTGGGGTACACAGTGTCTCAGTGTTTAATACAGTTTTAAAAAACAATCTTTTTAACCTGCCAAGGAATTCTTTTGGGGTGGCAGCTTTGTTTTAGCTGTGCAGGTCCCGTCTCTCTCTAAGTTGGGGTCTGCGGTGTATCTTTGTTAAACACGGTTTTTGCATTTTCACCTGCCAAGAAATATTTTAGGGAACATCTTTACTAGGTAAAATGTCTGGGAATGGAAGGGATGGGAAAGGACAGGGTAGAGAAAAAGACATCCCTGCAAGTCCTTCTGCCTGTAAGGATAAGGATGTTGGCCAGTTGTTGGTTGCTATGGATAGTGATGAGGAGAATTTGTTTGAAGACAGTCAGCCTTTGGAGTGTGTTGCACAGGTGGTGGAATTGGAAGTGGTGTCCGAGATGCATAGCTATGGCCGTGGGGGTGGTGTTAGACATGCACATACTGGCAGTTATGAAGGTGGTTGTGGTGTGGGGAGGCAAGTAGACCATGATGAAACATTAGAACAGGGAAGTGTCGGGGATCAGGAGTAGGAGTATGATGATGTAGTTTTGGACAGGATATGGGAACTAGGCAACAAGGAAGGGACATTGTCAGAGGGTACTTGGCACTGGCACTGGCAGAGGTTTCCTGTGCCATGTCCTAGTTTTTCTTCAACAGCTGTAGCTTTTACTAATGCTGCTTCTACTACTACCTCCAACCGCTCCTCCGCTGCCAGCCTTTCACCCCCTGCTACTGCCAGGCCAACACAAACGCAGGTCAACCCTGTGATGCCCAAAATGGGCACATTTTTCAAGGGTTGCAAAAAGCCATTGCTGCTTCTTCTTCAACTAAATTGTCAGGAATGGGAAAATTTTCTGAGGGCTTGCTCCCTACTGCCAGGCCTACACAACCACAGGTCTACCCCATGTGATGCCCAAAATGGGTAAAATTTTCAACACTTGTAAAAAGCCATTACTTCTTTTCATTTACCAAGAACGCCAACCCTGTTTCTTCTCCCCATATTTTTAATGTGCTTTAAACTATCAAGGACACCCATGAGCTATTGAAATGCTAATTAAGTCATGGTGATTCATATGCTAATTAGAGCTCTTTTGCAGGAGCTAACTCATGAAATACCACTGAAGAGATTGGAGCTGGACAGAGCCCAAAAGGCCAAAATAGACAAGCCCATTTATGTCCGACCCCATGACATATTCTTGGAATTTCTGTACTTCGGAACAAGAAAAGCTGTCCTGACAGCCTCCAGAGGAAAAAGTCCACTCACTTTCCAGGGGCAAATTTACAAGGTGTTCACTGATCTGGTTTACGACACCATTCTGAAAAGGCTTGCTTTTAAACCCTTCTGGCAAATTCTCTAGGGCAAAGCAATAAAGAAAAGGTGGGGCTTGTCCTTTAAAATTGTCTTTTTCTACAAAAACCATGAGGCCGATTCATTAATAGCGCCAGGTAGCGACAGATGAGCGACTGTAGCGTGATTTTTTCAGCGCCAGCCAGTATTCGCTGTGCTTGGCCGGCGTTAGCTTGATGACAGCGACTCAGTCGGTGTGCGGTAATGTTGAATACGGGCTGGGGTGTCGCTGTTTCACAGGTCCAGCGTTGTATGTGAGCGCCTGACAACGAATGGCCAGAGCGAATGGCTAGCTTCATATTCATCAACAAATCACGCTCCGAATTTGCTGTCGCTGTCCATTCCTTGTTTAAACCCCAGAGCGCTGGCGGCGATGTGTATTAACTAGTTTTTAACCCCTAAACAACCATATTTTTTGAATGTAACATTATACATGTTTTTAGAATCATTTTGTAATATGAATACATTAATCTCAGACCTGTTAGATCAATTCTGCACATATTTTTTTTAATTTTTTTTTTTACTTAAAAATAAATCCTAACATTGCAGAAGTGGTCTCCGATTTTGTGACATTAAAAAAAAAAGAAAAAAAATTAATACCAATTAATTATGAATAATTATAGATTGCTCCATTGAAATGCATTGGACATCGCCAGGGAGCGACAGCTCATACCTGGCGCTGTGAGGGAATTTCCAGCGGCGCTGTTCGGTCCAGGCGGCTTCGTGATGAATACCGCGCCAGCCGTCGCTCTCGCCGGCGCTAGCCTCATTTTGCTTGATAAATGCGTCATTGTGACCGCCGCCGGGCGTACTTGAGTCGGTAGTCGCCGTTAGCTGCCGCTACCTGGCGCTCGTCAGACACTACCTGGCGCTATCGCTTGATGAATAAGGGCACATGAGGTCCAAGCTTCTTTTATTAAGGACTTGAAGTGCAGGTTCAAGGTACTGAATTTTTCTTTACCACCTCAATCCTATCAATCTACATAATCATCTTTTATCCCTAAGTCTCCTTAAGGACCCCTGTCAGTTAGAAAATCTCCTCCATTATTGTCTCAACAACATCTTCCAGTCTAGCCACACAGGTCCCCATTCCCAGGTAAAGCTACCCACTTCTAGCAGGAACTTATTGGAGCTGCCACCAATACTTATGCTCAGGGCCTGATTAAAGGCAAGGTGCAAGGGTGCGTGCCCCTAGGCCTTCACCATTTGCCTTGCTAGAGGGCCTGCACAAACTGGTGGGCCATGGATGGGGTACCAGGACTTTGCGGTGCTTAGTCTAGTCAGCCCCAATCCACATGCATGCACATGCGTCTCCCCTTTCCAATGACACATCCAGTAAGTCATTAGCCTGGTCCAGTCGGCCTCGATCCACATGCCCTTGTAGGGTTGTATACCTGTATACCTGAGGTTCTCCCCTTTCCATCAATACTCCTAGTGGGTCATTAGCCCCCCTAGGTCTGGACACTCAGAAATGTACCACCCCAGCACCCGTAAGCGAGGGTTCCGGGATTTTGCAGTGCTGCCGCCGCTTGATCCGGTTCTTGTAGGGGTGTATACCTGAGCTTCTGTCTTTTCCAACGATATCTCCAGTGAGTCATTAGCCCCCTTTAGGTCTGGAGATCTGACACTCTAAAGGGTACTACCATGGCACCTGTGAGCAATGGTACTGGGATTTTTGCAGTGCCACCACTTGGTCTAGTTGGCCCCAATCCAAATGCCCTTGTAAGAGTGTATGGCTGAAGTTTCCCCCTTTCCAATGATACCAGAAGTTCAGAAGTTTACCACCCCTGTGCCTGTGAGCAACAGTGGTATTGATGAGCAACAGTGGTATTGATCCAGTTTGACCTGGAAAATGAAATTTACTCACCTGTGGCCGCGGTTCCTCCTGCCGGGTCTCCTCTTCGGGGGGGGGGGGGTCTCCGATCAACCCCTGGGCTCTTCCGCAGTGAGGAGAGGCCAGAAACAGGCCCTCTCCCCCAGTTTCTGCAGTCACTGCCACTAGCCTGCTTTTTGTGGGTGGGCAAATTACGTCATCCGTGATGTCATCCCGCTCACAGCGCTGAGCTATCAGATGCCAGGGGTGATTGCTAGAAGGAGGTTGGAGGGGCAAGGGGCTGTGGTCCTTGTGTGTGTCTTTTTTTTACACTTAACCCTTTGTGGACTGATAAGGGATCCATGAGACCCCTATTGCAGTGCACAAAGCTTGGGGGCTGGAAAGTCCCCTGTGCTAGCTGGTGACTTGCCATTAACCCCCAGCTCCCCCATTTCCTGTCTTCGCAAAGCCCAGGGGGGGGGGGGGGCAGAAGAGCCCAGGCCACAGATGCTATGCAGGCTTTTAGCCTCCACGCCTTGTTCTACAAGCCACCATAGCTAGTTACTTACTTACTTTATTCATTCAAAAATATATTTAAAACACTGTAAAAATTACAAACAAGACATTTCATGTTAAAGCCTAAACTATATTGCAAAATATATATATATATATATATATATATATATATATATATATATATATATAATTTTCCTGGAAACTCCTGGCAACAAAGGTTGACAAAATCTCCACTAGGCTGGCAGTTAAAAGAGTTAAAAGTATCTATGCATATTAGGTATTGTTCTGTTCGGGGGACCTTGCGCTTTCAGATTTAGCTTGTTTTTTGTTCTTTGCATCTTGATATTTTAGAAAAATGTGTTTTTATTCTTCTTTTTTAACTTTTTTTAGGAAAACTCTTGCAAACAAAGAATTCTTCTAGGGATTACTTCCAGAAACATTAGCCCACTACAACAAGCTGTGTACCCCTAGAAAACTTAATGTGTGTACGTTCAGGGAATATTTGGTTTGTGGGGGGATATTTCGAATATAAAGTGTTGTTTTGGTTGAAAAAGTGCAAGGTGCGCACCCCGTCTGCAGAGCTGAAAATTTTAAGTAACATTACCCTTACATGTATACTTTACTTTGGGGTGTTTGGCAACTCTTACCTTGGCAGCACTTATGCATGTTGGATATTGTTCTGTTCGAGGGACCTTGCTTTTTCATATTTAACTTGTTTTTCTTGTTTGCATATTTTTTTTAGGAAAATGTGGCTTTGATTCTGCTTTTTTATTCTTTTTTAGGGAAACTCTGTGCAACCAAAGAATTCATTGAGGGATTCATTCTTGAAAACTGTGCCCATGTCAACAAGCCTGGTACGCCTAGAAATTTTGAGGTGTGTAATTCCAGAGAGTATATAGTCTGTGGGGGGTATTTTAAATGTAAAGGGTTGTTTTTCTTGAAACCTGCAATGTACATATAACAGTTAAATTTTCTACACAACGGTGTACTCAAATACAAAGTTTATTAGTTCACATGTAAAAACAGCAACTGCATGTCCCCTATCTCACAGTGACACTTTTCGGGGGGGGGGGGGGGGCGCCTTAATGTTACCTATTGTGCATATCTGCAACATTTGCTTTATTATGACAGTCCCCTTCAGGCAGGTCATGCCCCGCAACACCATCCAGCAAGTTGGCCCAGGCCGTCCACCCCGCCCCACCACGGCAACCTCCACCACCCGGCTGTAGAGAACAGAAGGAGCTGGGGAATTGGACACGTCACCATAGACCCTGAGTGGCTAGCCCCTGGAAATTGATTGGTTTAATTGCCTAGCCAATTGCTGGTGGGCTTTGAAATGTCAGAATGTAAGCTCTTGCAGAATCCTAATAAATGGTGCTGTTAAAAATGAATTAAACATGTAAGAAAACAAATAGGCGGATGGGCAGAGGACAGGACAAAAGAACAAAACGTTCTTTTGCAGCATAGCTAAGGGCCTAATTCATCAAGCGATAGCGCCAGGTAGTGTCTCACTAGCGCCAGGTAGCGCCAGCTATCGGCGGCTACCGACTCCAGAACGCCCGGCGGCGGACACAATCACGCATTTATCACGCTAAATGAGGCTAGCGCCGGCGAGAGCGTCAGCTAGCGCGGGATTCATCATGTAGCCGACTGCAACGAACAGCGCCGCTGCTAATCCCATCACAGCGCCAGGTATGACCTGTCGCTACCTGGCGCTCTCCCATACATTTCAATGACAGACCCAGCAATGTTTTTTTATGTGGTTTTTGTGTTCTTGTCTTTTTTCAAAAATTCAACACATGTTGTTTCGGATAAGTTTGATTAATATGGCTTGTTTTTATTGTTTATTTGAGGAAAGATGTAATTTTTACACTGGAATGTTGTGAGTGAAATCTAAAATGCATCTCCTCCCACAAAACACATTAGGCTCAAAATAGCTTGCTTTCACAACACACATGGCTAGTAAAGCTACTTTTTAGTCACTCATGTTTGGCGCTCACGTTCGCTCATTGAAATTGTCAGCGCCCAAGCTATTCGGCAGCCCTGTCCTTGATGAATCTGTGGTGGTCAGAGTTTGTGCAGTCGCTGTTTTGATTCGCTATGTGGCGGCGCTAGCGGCGCTGTGCTGCGCTGAGCTGTTCATACATGTGCCTTTCTGCCATTTTGCCTGAATTCACTTGCAGCGACCCCAGTCGTTCTTAATGAATACACTGTAGTTGTGAGCGTGCATGTCCACATTCTTCTGGATTTGTTCATGCTACAAGCTCATAACAACCCGTTATGCATTCTCCTGTGTGCCACATTATCATGTAGTTGGCTATTTTGCTTGTGTTATTATTTTATGAAGGACTATAAGATTGTTATTTGTAAGCAACCAGCTTTTTTTTGTTCGCTGACGTATGCATTACAGGATATTGATCACCCAGCTAAATCAAGCTAATAATTAATGGCGTCTTGGCCAATAGCTTGTTGTAATGCGTAAAAATCCTCTTTCCGCCACTTTGCTTGCACATAGCGGATATTAGCTAGTTCCGGTGCGCGGATGATTTTTTTTTTTTGGGGTCTGGCGCTTTCGTCATATCCACTTCCGGTTTCCTCCTTTGCGTTTCAAAGCAACATAAAGCTAAAAGTTATTTGCGCTTTGGCCAATAGCTTGTTGTAATGCGTAAATCGACTCTTTCCGCCACTTAGCTTGCACATAGCGGATATTATCTAGTTCTGGTGCGCGTGTTTTTATTTTTGTTTTGTTTTTTTTTTGTTATGGTCTGGCGCTTTCGTCCTATCCACTTCCGGTTTCCTCCTTTGCGTTTCAAAGCAACATAAAGCTAAAAATTAATTGCGCTTTGGGCCATAGCTTGTTGTAATGCGTAACTCGACTATTTTCCGCCACTTAGCTTGCACATAGCGGATATTAGCTTGTTCCTGGTGCGCGGAGCGTTTTTTTATATTTTCCTGTCGCTTTGGTCATATTCGGTTCCGGTTTCCTCCTTTGCGTTTCCACCATGATGCCCAGGAGAAGAGTTATGCGGCTCCCCAGCTCCTCCTCAGAATCTGGCCCCAACACCCCTCCCCCACCTCCCCCACCTACCTCACCCCCCCACCTAACCCCCCTCCAACCCCTCCCTCTCCTGGGCCTCAAAAGCAGAAACGCAAACGGGTGGATAGCCGCGTAAACGGGAAGGTGGTCAAAGTGAGTATGTTTCTCTTGGATTATATGTTTAAAGTGGACCAACACCCAGGGGGGATTGGGACTGAAATCTATAAGATTCCAGGACCGATCAGATCCCTCCCCGCGGGGCATCCCAAATCGGGATGTCCTGCTGGGAGGAACCCCCCAGGAGGCCCACAAACCTTACCTCAGCCCCGTTCCATCGGCGCATGCGCGAACCGCGGCCGTGTCTTGCGCTTCCCTCTAGCAGGGCGCGCACCTGCGGCCGCCATTTTGGAATGGCCGGCGCAGGCGCCATCCCTGTTAGAGGGAAGGGCGAGACACGGCCTACAGCGCTCAGAGGCAGCTGAGCTGGTATGCGCGTCCAAGCGGCCTTGGACGCGCATACCACAGCGGCTCTGAGCGCTGTGATTGGCTTGCGCGGTCACGTGGGAGCGTGGTGAGTTGAGTATTTCTGGCCTTCCCGGGGGGTTCCAGACAGCGGGGCACCCCCGATCGGGGTGCCCCACCGAAGTGGCCCAAAACCCAGGATCGTCAAAATCCTGGGTGTTGGTCCACTTTAATCTGTTCTCAGTATAAATGTTTAGGCCATTGGTCTGATGTCATGTATTGATTTTTTTTTGTTTTGTCATTTCTCATAGGATTTCTGCATCCACCAATACGATTATGCCCGTGGGGGCAAGAAGAGAATAGCCCTGGAGGTGAAGGCCACAGTGTCCCGGCGCTTCGACACCAACCTCAGTGTCCGATCAATAATGCAGAAATGGTCGGACTTCAAGCGCCGGGACCCTGAAGGCGTGTACCGCCTATATGATGCCTACACTTCAGGTAAGTAGAAGCTTATGCTATGTTTATACTTTTTAAAACATAATATTCTAAGCTGTGTCCATTTTGGGTATTAATATTAATTCTTTGCATTCACCCCCTCAACACAGATAAGCGTCCTCCCCTGGGAAAACGTGGGAAGGGATTCCTCCCCCGAACCAGACAGGCGGACTCGGGGGAGTCATCGGGGGAGGGTCCCTCTCGCGGGTCCTATTTAGAGGACCCAGGGGAGGAAGGGGATGACGCCCCAGAGGAGTGTGCTGCTCCTCACACTCTGACTCTGAGGAGTCTCAACAGCCAAGGGGCCACTCTCAAGTGGGGAGTCCAAGTGGGGTGGAAGGAATGGACTCTCCCACACTCCCTGAAGGAGCAGGGAGTGAGAGGGAGGAGGGTGGCCCTTTGGCTGGGGGATCTTCGGAGCAGAGTGTGAGGAGCCGAGGCTCCCCGCCTCCTCCTCAGAGCCCTCTAGTTCATCCCCTGGTGAGTGCACATTTAGTCAGTGTTAGTCTGTGACAGGTTACATATGGCCATTTGTACTTAGCCCTTGCCATTCCTCTCTAATTTGCAGAGCATCATATAGGCGGCACCTCCAGGAGCTTTTGGCAATGCCTTCTCCACGGGCATAGTCATGGTAAGTGTTTGTTGTTATCCCTCACATTCCCTATGTTATGACATTCCTTAAAGTGGACCAACACCCATTGTTGATTGTGCTTGGAATCTCTAAGCTTCCATGCCCAATCACCTCCCTCACCCAGGGCCCCCCCCCCAAAAGCCCACAAACTCCTTACCTCATTGGGGGTGGCAGAAGCCACCGCCGCAGTCTCCTGCATGCCCCTCTAGATGTGTGTGCGCCTGTGCTCTCCGTTTCATAATGGCCTGCGGGTGCGCACACAATTGAGGAGTGATGCGCGGAAGGCAGCGGCGGAGGACGGTGTCTCACTCAAATTGTTGGGCCCTGCCAAAGTGGGCCAAAACACAGGATAGTATCAATCCTGGGTCTTGGCCCACTTTTAACATACACATGTTTCCTGGTCCATAGGCCAAGCTGGTTTGATAATGTACATTAACATCACAAGCCCCACTGCAGTGCAATCCAACTGGCAACCACCCCAATGTTTCAGCCCACACCATGATGGGGGCTAGCAAATGTGTTATTTTTGTAAGTTGTTCCGGCTAACACATGTTGCACACTATTAACATTCTACAATCAACTGCAAATTAGTCCTTACCATTGCACTGTCAAGGTTAGAGGCACATTATCTTTATGTGTCCATGTTGCAACCCAAAATTATTTACATGGACTCATGGACCATGAAATATGCTAATGTCGGACAACATGTGTGTAACCATGCAAGTATTTGATTTTGCAGACTCCATAACCAGATGGCTGACAAATAGTCATGTGCCATTGGCCCACTAATTTTGCTTTTCTCTTTTGCTTTCTCCTGACAGATGTGGCCACGCAGACGGAGCCAGTGTACATCACCACCACACCTCCCGGGACGGCCAGCAGCATGGGCCACAGCCACAGCTGCGATGGTGAGTACATCCCACTTCATATGCCTAAAGACTTGTGACCCCTATGTCTTATAGTAAATTCTGGAGACATTTACAATGTACCTATGTGTTTTCAAAACACACATCTAGGTTACATGTGTTTGGCCAACAATGCATGTCTGCATGCTTGATTGTTGGCTCACATTCTTGATTTAGCAACATCGAGGCAGATTGTGGTTTCGACACAACCAAATTGGCCTGCTAAGGTGGTGACCTCTAATATGCTTGGCCCAACCAGTTTACTCGTTAGGACTTAGGCCCTGATGTTTGGCTGTAACTAAACAAATAAATGTCCACACTGGGACTTATACCTTCTTTTATTCCCAAGAGTTAAGAGTAAATGTATGCTTGGGATGTTGTGGCCTCATTTAAGGCAGCCACTAGTACTCATATAATGGTAACACATAAGGGCACAGTTGGCAACAATGTGAATGTGAGCGTCAGCTAATTGTCGGCACTTTACATTGCATTACATTGCTACATCTGTGTCTGTAGAGGTCGATCCGGCGTCTTCGCCTTATGCTGCTGGCCTTGAAGAGGCGGCGTTAGGGTGGTGGTGATTGTTTGGAGGCACTGTGCGGCCAAATGTTGGGCCTGTTGCCCGCCTTTTTTATTAAAATTTTTCTATTTTGGTAATTACAGTGTGTTGTGCCTTTTCAAATATAGTTTAAGTGTCTCCAAAACCATTCTTTGTCTAATTTTGGGGTACCTTTGTAGCCATTTAATGTGTAAACCATAGTAAGATATGGTCAGCAATGTGTGTCCTAAATTTTTCCATACATTTACATATCTAGATCAAGAGACTCATCCCTGACTGTGTTCTTAGCTATGTCTTTGGAAAAACACAATTTTGAGGTGGGGTAATCAAATATTTCACACAAAATCAAAACAAACTACAAACCAATTAATATTCTTGGCTTGGGGGCCGGGGAGGTTGGGAGTCATTGCTAGGGGTGGTGTTGGGGGCCAACAGTGCAGTAAAAAAAATAGACTGCTGTTGTATGAGCTGTTGTGTCAACAACAAACTTTGATCCTGGCGCTGTAAAGATTGCTCCAGGAGGTTTGCAAGGCGAGCCAGTTCCTGGGTTGTTTGGTGCTGGTGGCCTTGTCTCCAATCTTCCATCTGGCGCTGCAGGGCCTCATTTTGTTGCTGACACATCCGCACCTGATTTTCCAACGCCGCAATGCGCTCATTAGTTCCATCACGCGGCTGTTGGCGACCTTAGTCCTCCAGCATCCGGACCCCTAGCTCGTAAAAGTCTGCACTGGTTGGTGCAACACCTCCTCTTGCTCTGGTTTGAGGCTAAAAAAAATAAATAAAAGCTTTTAGTGAAACTGAACCAATGCAGGTATGCCCCTCCAAATCATTTGCCCAAAGTGTAACAATACAACTTACCCTTGCTTGAGCCTCTGAAGCTTGGCCACATGGCACTTGGGAAGAGGTCCCAGCTTGGGGTTCTGGTCCCGCCTCCTGCCAAAACAACAAAGAAAGTAAATGTAACATGTTAGTTCATGGCCTACCCACGAACATGGCAACGTGGTTATTGGTCCTCTAAATCAGCCATGTTACCTCCGTGACGTCCAGCAGAGGTAGGAGCGGGGTCTGGCTGCCAGAGAGGGGCAAATCCACATCTGAGAGCTCGGGCAAGTTGGCATATGCTAAACAGGAAAGTCATGTTAGTAGGTCAGTGGACCAAACTCAAATGTAACATGGATAGACTATCAAGGCCATACCTCCACAAAGTGCCATATTACACACTAGGCAAAAGGTATCTTGGAAACTCAGATTGCTAACATGTATGTAAGAGGAAGATGAGGCAATAATTGGCCCAAAAAAGAACAGAGACATTGCGAAAATTACACATACCCGCACTCTCCCAGATGTCTTGAGTTGGGCCCTCACTCGAGCTTTGCCCTTGAAAATACATGTTTAAACACAAGTTGCCCTACTAAAGTTCAACAAAAGTAGTGCCAAAATCCATACTAGATAATCAAGCCAAACCAACTTACCCTCATCTGTGTCAGCCTCAACGTGAAGGGCCCTTTCCGGACAGCCACTTCCGAGATTCCGGCCCACTAAAATACACAATTAATGTCTCTAAATATTCCTACAACTACTCGGGTGAATGATTGGCTTTAAATATACCCTAAAAATGCATTTCCTTCACTCTAAAACCATACTAATTACCCTGGGGATGGCAAATCCAATACAAATAGCCGATTATTAGACTAACCAAACAGAACCAGTGTAACATAAACAGCATAAAGGATACATTTTTTGAGGCAATACACACCAACAGGGTCCTGTTGACCTGCAAGCTCGGAAGTGGTGTCCAAAGATGAACCAGTCACTCGGCCTACAAAGAATAGACATGCACTTGTGTTAAAGCGGCTAAAGCAAGGTTGACACATGCACTTACCGGCATCCAAAGAGTAGCTTGGCTCCTGAGGAGATGCTGGGGCCAATGGCGGTGCAGCTAGGCAAAAGCAAAGAAAACATTTAGCCATTGGTAATGTGCGGCACACAAGAAACCATGCATTAAGGTGTGTGTGAGCAGCTCAATCACTAATATTCCCTAATCAAGCCCAGTGTGGCTTCCACATGTATATGCAGATATATGGCCACACATCTCTGGCTTCCAACATAGCTACACATGTTAGGGCCTTGTTAGTTAGTTGCAGAGAGGGTTAAAGTGGACGTGTAAATAGTCCGCAGGGCAATATTATTAATCCTCAACAGTGGTCCAATCTTTTTTTGAGGTGCTACCACACCCATTTTTGCACCCAAAAAAAAACACCTAAATTAGTGATGAATACCTTAAATGTCAGACTGGGTTAGGCTTGAGGTTGGTTGAAGGGCAGGAGTTGTGGTGTCCTCAGCCAAATCCTGGACAGCACCATGTGCACCTATGCAGAAAGCAACATGCAGCAGCAAGATGACCAAAACCACTATAAGGGGGGTGTAAGATGACCAAAACCACTATAAGGGGGGTGTAAAATGACCTCAACCACTAGAAGGGGGGAGCGGGAAATTGACCAACAAAACAATTTGGGTTGTTGTGCAAGTTGGCCCAAAATGTTATTTAAATTTTTTTTTTTTTTTTTTAACTGCAAAAAAGCCACATTAAATATAAATACTAACTGCACTTTTTATTCTTTTTCAGGCACCCCGATAAAAATCCTGAGGATTAACACTTTTTCTTTCTCTAAAAATACATTTAAAACATAAATAAAAAAAATAAAAAGAAACATGTTGCAATGTGTTTACTTCTGAAGGTACTAACATTGATTTCAAGCCCACAGCAAAGCAAAGCGCAGGCGCTGTGTTGAATAGCATGTGTCAAAATGACAGCGCCTACAAAGCTGATCCCAACATCATATTCACCAATGTAGGCATTCCCCTCGATTCAAAGAGCAAAAGTTAATTGATTTCGGATCTAGAATCCTAAGTTTGGGTGGGTGTTTGTCATTTTTTCCTGTTTTTTTGGCCATTTCCGACTCGCACGAGCCTACGTACGATTTCGTATATGCTCTTACGATCATCGGAAGTTCGTTCCTAAATTGTAGGATCAAATCCTAAAACTTAGGATCAAAACCTAAAACTTAGGATCAAAACCTAAAACTTAGGATCAAAACCTAAAACTTAGGATCAAAACCTAAAACTTAGGATAATCGGATGTGTTTACGTGTGATTCAGAGAGCAGATTTCCAACCTCTAAATACGTTTTAAAAGAAAGCCACTTCCGACACCTTTTAGCAGTCGGATTGCTGTTCTTGAACAGGTTTTTTGGCTATGTGGAGGAGTCTGCACGTCTTGAGCTCCAATGAACTGCATGTATCAGCATGGCCGAGGCCATAAATTGTATGGCAATGCATACCTGAATCAATACATTTCATGTATGCCTTATAAAAGCATTTTAATGTGGACCTTAATTAGTCCTTTGCATGTAAACCTTTATTTTGCAATACATCCATATATTTGCGTTAATTAAAGAAACGTATGTCCTTTGTTATTTATTTTTAAATTGATGTACTAGAATAATATTTTTAATTTGAATTTATTGGTGTAGTTGTTTACCTTTGCTTTGTTTAATTATTTTAGCTCATCTTTGGTCAGATGCATCACACTTACTGAGGAGAGGAGAGCGGGATAAAGTGCAGGATGTGGGTTACTGCTGTATTTTGCACAGACACAGCAGAGCTGGGGGCACGGAAAGGTCAGAAATCAAAGAATGCAGAGCAACACAGCCACAAGGCCCTTTCTGTTTGCAGGCAAGCCAAAATATTAAAATTAAATCCACAAGTAAAAAATGCAAGTTAACTAAAAATTAAACAAAGTAAGATTTACTTATGCAAATGCATTCATTAATGGTTGGTTACTACAAAATTAATGAAATAAAGAAAAATAAAAAAACAAATATTTAGAATGCACTTTAATGAGGTAAGTTTGTAGTGCGCAGGCGCAAGATCAGAAGGATTTACGTCCAGACAAAAAAGGAAAAAGGGCAAAACCAATGTTGCAACCTGAGAAATGAAGCGGAAAATTCAGGATGGAAACTGACATAGGTCTGATTCGCGAACTGCCATACGAACGGACGTAAATTTTAGGATAGAAACATATTAGCTTATAGAATCACTCGCAAGTTCATACGAGCGCACGAGCGTTCGGGAAAAATAGGATGATCGGCACCAAAATCAAAACTGTTACATGTTTCTTTGAATCGACCCAATTGTTCCCAACAACGGCAGGTAGCGACTGAGGAAGCCTGCTATAGCGAATCGCTACCGCCCGCAGCGTACGCTAGCGGCGCTCATAGCACTATACTTCAGGCGCTCATCTGTCGCTACCTGGCGCTATTACTGAATCGGCCTCCCAGAGTCCTAACATAATATGAACCTACATAAACAATACATATTTATATATATGAAAAATTACGCAATAACTATTTAGAAATTCTAGACTAAAAGGAATTTACCAGTCAAATCCATGTTCATTGTTTACATATGTAAAGTGCAACTATGAGAAAATAAAAGTATAGATTGTATATTGCATTTATAACAACCTTTGTTGAAATAATATCAAAACCTGCATTACCTTCTCCTGTGTATGATATGAAATCAATGTGTACATATGAGGTGGACCCGGGGGACTTCTCAGGGTGGTAGAGAGGGACAATTTTTAAATTCAGCCACAACCCCTCCTTGAGGGATGGATAGGAGATAGGTTGTAACGGTTACAACAATATAAACACGCAATTGAATAATAAAAGGAAAATCTGCTATTTTGAAGCTCAAATGGCCCTGCCCCATGTGCATTTGGCTGGCTAAGCGCTTAGTTGCTCCCCATAGTCTCCCATGTTTCTCCCTTTTCCTTTACTGTTTCTTCATAGCGAATTGATATCCCCAACTTCTGTCTTTTCTGCGAAGCTCTAATCGCTATTTCAGAGTATATTCTCTGGAAAACCTATGTTCTCCATTTTTGGGGGGTTGTTCTTTTGGGGGGGATATTCTGATTCCAGTTAACCCTTAAACCGGACCTTCAGCATGATTTATTGAAAAGCCCAAACCCTTAAAAAACTATTCCCCGGCATCTAAAATTAATATATTTTAAGTTTTTAGTCACTTTTCCCCACTGGGCTGCAACTCTGTTCAGGACTTTAGGATACAGGTGCCACCATGTTGACTCAGCAGCATCACACTAAATGAGGAGAGGAGAGTAGGATAAAGTACAGGGGGGCGGGTTATAGCTGTGCTTTGCTCAAACAGAGTACAGCTGGGGTCAGGAAAAGGTCAGCAAACCCAGAATGCAGAGCAGCACAGTCAGAAGGCACTTCCTGTTTGCAGGCTGCCTGATGTCTCATGAGCTGCCATCTTGAATGTTTAAAGGTTCATAACATGCAGTAGATGCAGGTAGGATGATTTTTAATGTGAGTAATCTGTATGTACAGGGTATGGGAAACATATAAGATAGACTCTTATTCAGAGTGAAGGACCACTTTAACCATTTCTTGTCCAATGTTTTGTCCTAGATGTTATCGTCCCTCCCTGTTTGGTTTACATATTAATGCTTAATAGTTTAGTAACTGTGACTGATAAAGAAGCCCAAAACTTCTTTCCTCCCTGAAGAAACTGGTTACCTCCTAAAATATCAAGCTGGTTTGTGGCTGGGCGCTAAATGAACAATAGATAAATGGGACACTGGCTTGTCCCTTGAACCCAGATATTTCCACTACCACAGTGTGATTATACTATTAATCCATTTTATTAATTAGTCATTATGACAATCAAATATTTAATGTGTCATTTCTACTATAAAAAATAGCATTCTTTAGAACAAAAATTTGCTCCAGAAGAAAAGTTAAGGGGGCATATTTATTACATTAATCAGGGTTTGCAGGAAGGAATGGGAGAAAAAACTTTTAGTTTTCTCCGTGTTCCGTTATCTCATCACCCCTGTTCCTAATCTTTAAAGAGGGCAAATGTGGTGCATTTTTAAAAAGGGCTCTAGGTCTTCTCTGGGCAATTACAGACCGCTAAGTTTAACATCCATTTTGGGAAAATTGCTTGAGGGGCTATTAAGGGACTATATACACAAATATGTAACTATTCATAATATTATAAGTGACAACCAGCACAATTTTACTAAGGACAGAAGCTGCCAGACTAACCTGATTGGCCTCTATGAGGAGGTGAGTAGAAGCCTGGACAGAGGGGGGGGGGGCTGTAGATAAAGGTTTTATGGATTTTGCAAAAGCATTTGACACTGGCCCATAGACCCTTATTGGGGAAATTGAGATCTTCAGGATTAGAAAATACAGTTTGTAATTGGGTTAAAAACTGGCTGAAGGATCATGTGCAGAGAGTTGTGGTTAATGCTACCTACTCTGAAGGTTGTACCGGTTGTAAATGGTGTACCCCAGGGTTAAGTCCTAGGCCCACTTTTATTTAACTTGCTTATAAACAACATAGAAGATGGGATTAGAAGCACTGTCTCTATTTTTGCAGATGACACAAAGGTATGTAGCACAGTCCAGTCTATGGAAGATGTTCACAAGCTTCAGGCTGACTTGGACACTTGGAAAATGAAGTGCAATGTGGAGACAACAACTTGAAGGCCACATATATCATCGGGGGAGTAAAACTGGGAGAATCACTTGTTGAGAAGGATCTGGGAGTACTGGTAGATCACATGCTAAATAACAGTATGCAATGTCAAGCAGCTGCTTCCAAGGCCACCAAGATATTATCATGCATTAAAAGAGCCATGGAATCACGGGATGAGGATGTCATTTTGCCTCTTTACAAGGCACTGGTGCGCCCTCACCTGGAATATGCCGTCCAGTTCTGTGCACGCATTCATAGAAAGGATGCTCTGACTATGGAAAGGGTGCAGAGGAGAGCCACCAAACTAATCAGAGGAATAAAAGATCTTATGAGGAAAGATTACGGGAATTAAATCTGTTCAGTCTTGAGTAGGGATGAGCGAATCGATCCGGACGAACCCGGATTCGATCCGAATTTCATGAAAAATTCGATTCGGATCGAATCCGAATTTCCCCGCGATTCGATCGCTCGAAGTTTTCCTTTAACATCCATTCATTTACGGGACATATCCAGACATCAACCCCACGCCAGTGCAAGCTGGGGCAGTCACATGCAGCCTATCAGCAGCCAGCAAGCCCGGTGACGTCACAGCGCTATTTAAGTCGGCGGACATCTTGCTTTTCCTCATTTCTCTATTGCATTCGTGAGAGACAGGACGCTGCTGTAGTGAGGGAGAGGCAGTTAGACAGACAGGGACAGACAGGGACAGGCTGGAGACAGGCAGGAGACAGACAGAAGGTCAGCGAAAAGCAGGGAAAGTTAGGAAAAATCGGAGGCAGTCACAGGGAGATTTTTTTTTTTCATCCAGCCTGAATGTTACTGGCTGGCTGACTGGCTTTGTTAGCGTTTTCAGGCTGCTTATACACTAACTGTGCATATATACTGAACTGATCTCAAGTCTGCTGTGAGGCATCCCATTCTGTGACTACACCAGCCTCTATTTACTGCTGTAACCCTTTGCACTTATTCTAATAGAAATTTGGCCTGATAAACACACTTGCTGTGCATAGTAGTACTGCTGCCAGGTGCTCTCTGGTTGTTGGGGCATCCCATTTTGTGACTACACCAGCCTCTATTTAATACCATAACCATTTGCACTTATTCTAATAGAAATTTGGCCTGATAAACACACTTGCTGTGCATAGTAGTACTGCTGCCAGGTGCTCTCTGGTTGTTGGGGCATCCCATTCTGTGACTACACCAGCCTCTATTTAATACTATAACCCTTTGCACTTATTCTAATAGAAATTTGGCCTGATAAACACACTTGCGGTGCATAGTAGTACTGCTGCCAGGTGCTCTCTGGTTGTTGGGGCATCCCATTCTGTGACTACACCAGCCTCTATTTAATACTATAACCCTTTGCACTTATTCTAATAGAAATTTGGCCTGATAAACACACTTGCGGTGCATAGTAGTACTGCTGCCAGGTGCTCTCTGGTTGTTGGGGCATCCCATTCTGTGACTACACCAGCCTCTATTTAATACCATAACCATTTGCACTTATTCTAATAGAAATTTGGCCTGATAAACACACTTGCTGTGCATAGTATTACTGCTCACAGGTGCACTCCTGTTGGGGCATCCCATTCTGTGACTACACCAGCCTCTATTTACTGCTGTAACCCTTTGCACTTATTCTAATAGAAATTTGGCCTGATAAACACACTTGCTGTGCATAGTAGTACTGCTGCCAGGTGCTGTCTGGTTGTTGGGGCATCCCATTCTGTGACTACACCAGCCTCTATTTAATACCATAACCATTTGCACTTATTCTAATAGAAATTTGGCCTGATAAACACACTTGCTGTGCATAGTAGTACTGCTGCCAGGTGCTCTCTGGTTGTTGGGGCATCCCATTCTGTGACTACACCAGCCTCTATTTACTGCTGTAACCCTTTGCACTTATTCTAATAGAAATTTGGCCTGATAAACACACTTGCTGTGCATAGTATTACTGCTCACAGGTGCACTCCTGTTGGGGCATCCCATTCTGTGACTACACCAGCCTCTATTTACTGCTGTAACCCTTTGCACTTATTCTAATAGAAATTTGGCCTGATAAACACACTTGCTATGCATAGTATTACTGCTCACAGGTGCACTCCTGTTGGGGCATCCCATTCTGTGACTACACCAGCCTCTATTTAATACCATAACCATTTGCACTTATTCTAATAGAAATTTGGCCTGATAAACACACTTGCTGTGCATAGTATTACTGCTCACAGGTGCACTCCTGTTGGGGCATCCCATTCTGTGACTACACCAGCCTCTATTTACTGCTGTAACCCTTTGCACTTATTCTAATAGAAATTTGGCCTGATAAACACACTTGCTGTGCATAGTAGTACTGCTGCCAGGTGCTGTCTGGTTGTTGGGGCATCCCATTCTGTGACTACACCAGCCTCTATTTAATACCATAACCATTTGCACTTATTCTAATAGAAATTTGGCCTGATAAACACACTTGCTGTGCATAGTAGTACTGCTGCCAGGTGCTCTCTGGTTGTTGGGGCATCCCATTCTGTGACTACACCAGCCTCTATTTAATACCATAACCATTTGCACTTATTCTAATAGAAATTTGGCCTGATAAAGACACTTGATGTGCATAGTAGTACTGCTGCCAGGTGCTCTCTGGTTGTTGGGGCATCCCATTCTGTGACTACACCAGCCTCTATTTAATACTATAACCCTTTGCACTTATTCTAATAGAAATTTGGCCTGATAAACACACTTGCTATGCATAGTATTACTGCTCACAGGTGCACTCCTGTTGGGGCATCCCATTCTGTGACTACACCAGCCTCTATTTAATACCATAACCATTTGCACTTATTCTAATAGAAATTTGGCCTGATAAACACACTTGCTGTGCATAGTATTACTGCTCACAGGTGCACTCCTGTTGGGGCATCCCATTCTGTGACTACACCAGCCTCTATTTACTGCTGTAACCCTTTGCACTTATTCTAATAGAAATGTGGCCTGATAAACACACTTGCTGTGCATAGTAGTACTGCTGCCAGGTGCTCTCTGGTTGTTGGGGCATCCCATTCTGTGACTACACCAGCCTCTATTTAATACCATAACCATTTGCACTTATTCTAATAGAAATTTGGCCTGATAAACACACTTGCTGTGCATAGTAGTACTGCTGCCAGGTGCTCTCTGGTTGTTGGGGCATCCCATTCTGTGACTACACCAGCCTCTATTTAATACCATAACCATTTGCACTTATTCTAATAGAAATTTGGCCTGATAAACACACTTGCTGTACATAGTAGTACTGCTGCCAGGTGCTCTCTGGTTGTTGGGGCATCCCATTCTGTGACTACACCAGCCTCTATTTACTGCTGTAACCCTTTGCACTTATTCTAATAAAAATTTGGCCTGATAAACACACTTGCTGTGCATAGTATTACTGCTCACAGGTGCACTCCTGTTGGGGCATCCCATTCTGTGACTACACCAGCCTCTATTTACTGCTGTAACCCTTTGCACTTATTCTAATAGAATTTTGGCCTGATAAACACACTTGCTGTGCATAGTAGTACTGCTGCCAGGTGCTCTCTGGTTGTTGGGGCATCCCATTCTGTGACTACACCAGCCTCTATTTAATACCATAACCATTTGCACTTATTCTAATAGAAATTTGGCCTGATAAACACACTTGCTGTGCATAGTAGTACTGCTGCCAGGGGCTCTCTGGTTGTTGGGGCATCCCATTCTGTGACTACACAAGCCTCTATTTAATCCTATAACCCTTTGCACTTCTTCTAATAGAAATTAGGCCTGATAAAGACACTTTTGCTGTGCATAGTAGTACTGCTGCCAGGTGCTCTCTGGTTGTTGGGGCATCCCATTCTGTGACTGCACCTGCCTCTATTTAATACTATAACCCTTTGCACTTATTCTAATAGAAATTAGGCCTGATAAAGACACTTTTGCTGTGCATAGTAGTACTGCTCCCAGGTGCTCTGCTGTTGGGCCATCCCATTCTGTAACATACCATACCCCTCTTTATTTACTCTAAGCAGCTCTCTTATTTACACTAAGCAGGCCTGTTGGAGGCTGAGTGTTACTGCTCACTTTTGGTGTGCATTATATTCTGTTTCATATAGACCCACCGCTGCCTGGGGGTTCTTAAAATATCACCTACTACCACGCCAGTTAGACTATGTCGGGCAGACAAGTGCCTGGAAGTGAAAAGAGGAGTGGCAGAGGCCAAGATTCCGCAGGCAGAGCTCGCAGCAGACTGGGGGCCAGTAGCAGCAGGAGTCACGCTGAGAGACCTAATCTGCCAGTATCTGCTAGCGGTCGGGTCTCCACCAGTAACGCATCTGCCGTGGTAGATTGGTTGACACGCTCATCAACAACATCATCACAACTTACGTCTGAGACCCCCAGTCTAGGGTCGGTAGGTTCCTCTGACACAACCCTGAGTTGGCATGCCCCGAGAGCAGTCCCTGTCCTCCCATTGCCTCTGTCCTACGCCGTTCCCTCCCCCAGCGACGTATCCTATGCTTTGGGTTCAGCTCCACTCTTTAGTGAGGAGGACGATCAGATAGAGGACAGTCAGCAGCTACTGCCCAGCCAAGAAATGGAGGTGGCTTCTTTAGCTAGGCAGACAAATAGTGATGTGGACAGTGTCGTGGGTGCTGCGAGCGTTCCAGCTCCTGCGGCAGACACTGTTGACGAATCCACGAACATCAGTGACGTACAGCCACAACTCGGTGATAATGATGATGACGATGAAGCCGATCGCACTTGGGAGCCGGGTGATGAAGGGGCTTCATCGTCATCATCAGGAGAAGAGGGGCGCAGGTTGCCCCGGAGTCAGCAGCTGAGGCAGCAAGGTGGTAGCAGTCAGCATGGGGACACAATTCCAAAGGCTGGAGCCGGCCGGGGCCGGGGCCGGGGTAGAGCACCTGCTGTGCAGCAGTCTACCTTATCAGGAGGTAGTGGAGCAGGGGTTCCTGGAGTTGGCAACAGCAGCAGTGAATCAGTGAGGCCAGGGGGTGGGAAAAGTAGCTACTCGGCAGTGTGGCAGTTTTTCCTGAAGCATCCGCAGGAGGGTAACATGGCCACATGCAAGATATTTAGGCAAAAGGTGAAGCGTGGCCAGGGTCCAAATGTTGGCACCACGGCCCTGCGTCAACATATGATGCATCACCATAAAGCGACCTGGGAGAACCGAGGCTCCCAAGGGGTGGTCCAGTCTGCTTCCTCACCAAGTGGCACACCGCTCCCAATTTCTGCCAGCCAAGGCTCCAGCACCTCAGCCGAAGGCAGCTTTGCGTCATACCCATCCTCTGACGCTCCTGCTCCTCCTCCTCCAAGTCATGCATCCCGCCAGCAATCCATCAGCAAAGCCATGTCCAAGAGACAGCAGTATGCGCCCACTCATCCTACGGCGCAGAAGCTGAATGTGCTCCTGTCCAAGTTGCTGGTGCTGCAGTCGCTCCCTTTTCAGGTGGTGGACTCTGCACCTTTCAGAGAACTGATGGCTTGTGCCGAGCCGAGGTGGAGAGTCCCAAGCCGTCATTTCTTTGCCAAGAAGGCAGTACCAGCGCTGCACACTTTTGTTGAACAGAAGGTGGGCCAGTCCTTGAGCCTGTCGGTGTGTAGCAAAGTGCATGGCAGCGCCGACGTCTGGAGCTGTAACTACGGTCAGGGACAGTACATGTCGTTTACGGCCCACTGGGTGAATGTGGTCCCTTTGCAGCAGCAGCAACTTGGACAGGTCACGCCGCTTCGGCCTCCGCGCTCCCTGCCCGTTGGGCCTGTGACACCGTTCGACTCGGCCTCCTCATCCTCCGCCATCTCCTCACCCTCCACTGTAGGCTCAAGTCTCAGTGCCCCTCCAGTCTACCATGTGTGCAGGGCACGGAGGTGTCACGCAGTGCTTCACATGGTTTGTCTTGGCGAACGGAGTCACACAGGGGAGGAACTGCTTAAATTTATTCATCAGGAAATCCAAACATGGCTTACTCCAAGAAAACTTAAAATGGGAATCATGGTTACCGACACTGGGAAGAACATTTTGTCTGCGCTGCGCCAAGGAAGCCTGACCCATGCCCCCTGCATGGCTCACGTCTTCAATCTGGTTGTCAAGCGGTTTCTGAAGTGTTCCCCCCATCTGCAAGACATCCTAACAACTTCAAGGAAACTTTGCATGCACTTCAGCCACTCATACACCGCCAAACACACCCTTCTTGAGCTACAGCGTCAGAACGGTATCCCCCAACATAATCTGATTTGCGATGTTTCCACCCGTTGGAATTCCACCCTTCACATGTTGGACCGATTATATGAACAGAGAAAAGCCATCACGGATTTCCTGATGATCCAAGCAGATAGGGGGACTCCCCTGTGTAACTTCAATGTCAACCAGTGGCAGCTCATAGGGCCTGCCGTTTGCTCAGGCCCTGTCAACCAGTGGCAGCTCAAAGGGCCTGCCGTTTGCTCAGGCCCTTTGAGGAAGCCACTTTATTTGTCAGTCGGCAGGATTACGGGATGAACGACGTGATTCCACTGCTTCATGTACTACAGCACATGTTGGAAACCATGGCTGGTAAGTGCACTGGAGACATGGCGTTTACATCTTACGGCCACATGAACCCCGTTGGAGCTGAACTGGAGGAGGAGGAGGAAGAGGAGGAGGAGTTGCCCAGCGAAACACAGTTTAGGCTTGGCGAAATGGCTGGTTTATCTAGTCAGCGGACAGGAGAGGAGGAGCAGGAGCAGCCAGAGGAGCTAGAGGTTTTTGAGGAAGGCGAGACGGAGGACCCGGGCACACCGTGGCAGTATGCAATGGAGATGGAGACAGGTAGTCCATCCGAGTCACTTGCGCAAATGGCAGGAAGCATGCTCACGTGCTTGGGTAGTGACCCCAGAATTGTTTCCATCTGTCGGCGGGATGACTTCTGGCTGTCCACCTTATTGGACCCTCGCTTCCGGCACAAAATGGGGGCATTTTTTAAACCCACCGAGAGGGAGGACAAACTGAACTACTACAAAGACATTCTACGTAGGCAGTTGGCCGATGCCTATCTGCGCCATGGTCCTGTTACAACCGGATGAAACTAATGAAGCGTGGACCCACTGGAACTGCGGAACTGTTGGTGAGTACCGCGTCAGGGGAGCGGGGTCTAAGGAGCCACCGGTTTTCACCAGAGCCCGCCGCGAAGCAGGTTGGTCTTGTGCGGCTGATGACTCCCAGGTCGCTACCCCCCAACGGCGGCACAGTTCCACAATTTGCCGAGGTATTGTACAGCAGAGATAAACGATGGTCACGGTGAGTAGCCAGATTCAGGGCAGGCAGCGAGGATTCAGCAGCGAGTAGACAAGCCGTGGTCGGGACAGGCAGCGGAGGTTCACAGACGAAGGGACAGACCGAGGTCGGGACAGGCAGCGGAGGTTCGTGGTCAAAAAGGTAAGCCGAGGTCATACACGAAAAAGCCACAGATTTAACTACAGACAATCACGGAAACACACCGATAATCCGGCAAAGGGAGGAAGGGCTGGCCAGAATATAAAGGAAGTGATATTACCGGATTGGACGGCCGGACACCAATTAGAGATGCACTGGCCCTTTAAATTCCACAGTATTGCAGCGCGCACCCCCTAGTGGCCGGGGACGTGCGCGCAGGAGAGGCAAGGAGGAAGAAGGAAGTGAGGGAGCTGCCCGCAGGCCCCGGCAGCCACGCCGGACGGAGGGCAGGACACCAGGTAAGCGAGGAGCGCTGCCAGGAAGGGACACAGCGCTCGGGCTAGGGGAGACCCGGCGGGGAAAGCCGCGGGGAGGAAGCGCGGCTCTCGCCCCGGGAGAGGGACGGCTGGAAGCGCCATGAGGCGTCTCCGCAGCGCTAGCCCTAACAGTACCCCCCCCCTTAGGTCTCCCCCTCTTCTTAGGACCAAGGAAGTCCGAAATAAGGGTCCGATCAAGGATGTTTTCTTCCGGTTCCCAGGATCTCTCCTCAGGGCCGTAGCCCTCCCAATCCACCAAGAAATAGCGTCTTCCTCTGGAGATCTTCGAAGCAAGTATCTCTTTGACCGTAAAGGTATCTTCAGTACCTGCGACTGGCTTAGTTTCCAATAATTTGGGGGAAAAACGATTAACAGTCACCGGTTTGAGCAGAGAGACATGGAAGGAATTGGTTATGCGGAGAGAGGGTGGCAGATGCAGCTTGTAACAGGCAGGGTTGATACGTTGTTGGATCCTAAAAGGTCCCAAGAAGCGAGGTCCTAGTTTGTAACTGGGGATTTTAAAACGAATATACTTGGCCGAAAGCCATACCCTATCCCCCGGAGAGTATAAAGGAGGAGTCCTTCTCTTCTTATCAGCCTGGATTTTCATACGAGACACGGCTTGTTCCAGTGAATGCTGTGTTTCACGCCAGATGGAAGAAAACTGGTGCGAAAGGTCATCGACCGCAGGTACCGAGGAGGGCGTTAGTATAGGCAGAGGAGGAAGGAGATGACGACCATAGACTATAAAGAAAGGAGATTTTCCGGTGGATTCAGAGTCCTTAAAGTTATAAGAAAACTCTGCCCAGGGCAGCAGGTCCACCCAGTCATCCTGGCGAGTGGAAACAAAATGGCGTAGATACAGCCCCAAAGTTTGATTTACCCTCTCCACTTGGCCATTGGATTGGGGATGATACGAGGAAGAAAAGTCCAATTTCACCTTTAATTGATTACAGAGAGCCCTCCAGAATTTCGATACGAATTGAACTCCCCTGTCGGAGACAATGTGGGTTGGGAGCCCATGTAGACGGAAGATGTGTTTAAGGAAATTCTTTGCCAATAGGGGAGCAGAAGGTAATCCAGGCAACGGAATGAAATGCGCCATCTTCGAAAATCGGTCCACCACTACCCAGATGACGGTATTGCCCTGTGAAGGCGGAAGATCAGTGATAAAATCCATGGCGATGTGAGACCAGGGGATGTCCGGAATGGGAAGTGGTTGGAGAAGACCTGCGGGACGTTGACGAGGGGTCTTGTTGCGCGCGCACGAGGTGCAGGCTTGTACGAATTCTGCGGCATCTTTTGCTAACGTGGGCCACCAGTAGTATCTGGAGATGATGGCGCAGGTCTTCTTGATTCCAGGGTGACCAGCAGTATGGGAGGCATGACCCCATTTTAGTATTAAAAGGCGACGAGAGACAGGTACGAAAGTCCTCCCCGGAGGACCTGATTCTAGAGCAGCGGGAGCAGAGTGAACCAGACGATCGGGTGGAATTATAAACTGTGGAGAAGAGACCTTATCCGAGACATCCGAGGAACGGGAGAGAGCGTCTGCCCTGATGTTTTTTGCAGCTGGACTGAAGTGGATCTGGAAATTAAAGCGTGCAAAGAAGAGTGACCAACGGGCCTGACGAGGGTTTAAGCGTTGTGCGGATTCCAGATAAGAGAGGTTCTTGTGGTCAGTAAAAATGGAAATTGGGAAGATAGATCCCTCGAGGAGATGTCTCCATTCTTCCAGCGCCAATTTGATGGCTAATAGCTCTCTATCTCCAATGGTGTAGTTCCTCTCGGCAGGAGAGAAGGTTTTAGAAAAGAATCCGCAAGTTCGAGCTTTGCCGGTCGAGGATCGTTGCGTAAGTACTGCTCCAGCTCCGACGGAAGAGGCATCCACCTCAAGAGCGAAAGGACGAGACGGGTCAGGTCTGGAAAGTACCGGTGCCGAGCCGAAGGTCTTCTTTAATGCAAGAAAGGCTGCTTCAGCCTGCGGAGACCATGCCTTGGGATCGGCTCCTTTTTTGGTGAGGGCCACGATGGGGGCTACTGTCGTGGAAAAGTGTAAAATGAACTGGCGGTAATAGTTCGCAAACCCCAAGAATCGCTGGATTGCACGAAGACCGACTGGTCGAGGCCATTCAAGGACCGCCTTTAACTTGGCAGGATCCATCTGGAGACCTTGAGCAGAAACTATGTACCCCAAAAAAGGTAATGCGGTTTGATGAAAAAGGCATTTCTCGAGCTTAGCATAAAGATGGTGTTGCAGTAAACGAGACAAGACTTGTCTGACGTGCTGTTGATGTTCTTCGATGGACGAGGAGAAGATGAGAATGTCGTCAAGATAGACCACAACACAGGTGTACAACAGGTCCCGAAAAATGTCGTTAACGAACTCCTGAAAAACTGCGGGGGCATTGCAGAGGCCGAAGGGCATAACGAGATACTCAAAATGACCGTCTCGCGTGTTGAAGGCCGTCTTCCATTCATCACCCTCTCGAATGCGGACTAAGTTATAAGCGCCTCTCAGATCCAATTTTGAAAAAATCTTAGCTCCGCGAAGACGATCGAAAAGTTCGGAGATCAAGGGCAATGGGTAACGGTTTTTTACCGTAATTTTATTGAGGCCCCGGTAATCGATGCAGGGCCGAAGAGACCCGTCCTTTTTCTGTACAAAGAAGAAGCCCGCTCCAGCTGGGGAAGAGGATTTCCTAATGAACCCCTTTTGTAAATTCTCCCGAATGTATTCCGACATTGCTTGGGTTTCAGGAACAGACAGCGGATAGATGCGTCCGCGAGGAGGAGTGGCGCCAGGTAGAAGATCAATCGGGCAATCGTAAGGGCGATGAGGCGGAAGTGACTCAGCTTGCCTCTTGCTAAATACGACGGAAAAAGACCGATAAACTTCAGGTAGGCCCGGTAATGGAGTCGTGGGAGCTGTAATTTGGACTGGCAAAGACGTAAGACAGTTCTTAACACATGTTGCGCCCCAGGACTTGATGTCCCCAGTGGACCAATCCAAGGTAGGGTTATGGTGCTGGAGCCAGGGAAGCCCCAAGAGAAGCGGCGAGGTACAGTGGGGTAATACGAAAAATTCCAGAAATTC
The DNA here is from genome assembly GCA_027917425.1 of Gastrophryne carolinensis. Lineage (NCBI taxonomy): Eukaryota > Metazoa > Chordata > Amphibia > Anura > Microhylidae > Gastrophryne > Gastrophryne carolinensis. The sequence goes on from CM051234.1 coordinate 161,149,454, forward strand.
CTGATGGAAGAGGCCGATCTTCAGAAGTAGAGGTTTGGTGCGGTAGCGCACCATGCAGTTCAATCTGTCCCCATTAACGGCCGCGACAAATAGTGGCTTGGCCAGACGGTAGACAGCTATATCATACTTAGAGACCAAGGAGGACTCGATGAAGTTGCCCGCCGAACCAGAGTCCAAGAAGGCCGGTAAGTTCAGGACGGAAGTGGAGCCAAAGTGAAGTTGTGCCGGCACAGTGAACCTAGGAGAGGAAGCACAGACACCCAGAGACGCCTCTCCAAACGATTCTAGGTGCGCCCGTTTCCCTGGCGTGGTGGGCGGATTGGGCAATTTTTCAAAAAATGTTCTGGGCTGGCGCAGTATAGACAAAGTCTTTCGAGTCTCCGGCGCGACCTTTCCTGGGGAGTCAAGCGAGTATGGTCCACTTGCATGACTTCTTCAGACGGAGACGAAAGCGTAGACTGAGGGTTCTGAAACGTAGGGGCCAAACGGAATGCCCTCTTGGCACGCAGAGAATCTTGGCGGAATTCATCACGCCTCTCTGTAAAACGAATGTCTATACGGGTGGCAAGTTGGATTAGTTCAGACAGAGAAGTAGGGAGATCCCGGGCAGCAAGAACATCCTTGACCCTACTAGAGAGACCCTTCTTAAAGCAGGCACAGAGAGCCTCATTGTTCCAAGCTAGCTCGGCTGCCAAAGTTCGGAAGCGAATGGCATATTCTCCCACCGACAGATCACCTTGAACCAGATTCAATAAGGCGGATTCGGCTGAAGACGCCCGGGCAGGTTCCTCAAAAACCTGGCGAAACTGATCCACAAAAGTTTGAACCATGAGGGTAACGGGGTCGTTGCGGTCCCACAATGGGGTAGCCCAGGCTAAGGCCTTCCCAGAGAGCAGGCTGATAATAAAGGCCACCTTGGAGCGCTCAGTAGGGAATTGGTCAGCCAATAGCTCCAGGTGCAGGGAACATTGGGCAAGAAAGCCACGGCAAAGTCTTGCGTCTCCTTCAAATTTAGCTGGCAGGGAGAGACGAATCCTCGCGGAGGAAGCCACCGGAAACTGTGGTGGAACAGCCGGAGCAGGCGGTGGCGTCTGCGGTTGTTGCATAGACAGAAGTTGCTGCATCATGGCCGTAAGTTGATTGATCTGCCGTGACTGCATGGCGACTAGTGCAGGTAGTTCAGAGACGTCTGGCAATGGCACCTCGGCGGGATCCATGGCCGGATTATACTGTTACAACCGGATGAAACTAATGAAGCGTGGACCCACTGGAACTGCGGAACTGTTGGTGAGTACCGCGTCAGGGGAGCGGGGTCTAAGGAGCCACCGGTTTTCACCAGAGCCCGCCGCGAAGCAGGTTGGTCTTGTGCGGCTGATGACTCCCAGGTCGCTACCCCCCAACGGCGGCACAGTTCCACAATTTGCCGAGGTATTGTACAGCAGAGATAAACGATGGTCACGGTGAGTAGCCAGATTCAGGGCAGGCAGCGAGGATTCAGCAGCGAGTAGACAAGCCGTGGTCGGGACAGGCAGCGGAGGTTCACAGACGAAGGGACAGACCGAGGTCGGGACAGGCAGCGGAGGTTCGTGGTCAAAAAGGTAAGCCGAGGTCATACACGAAAAAGCCACAGATTTAACTACAGACAATCACGGAAACACACCGATAATCCGGCAAAGGGAGGAAGGGCTGGCCAGAATATAAAGGAAGTGATATTACCGGATTGGACGGCCGGACACCAATTAGAGATGCACTGGCCCTTTAAATTCCACAGTATTGCAGCGCGCACCCCCTAGTGGCCGGGGACGTGCGCGCAGGAGAGGCAAGGAGGAAGAAGGAAGTGAGGGAGCTGCCCGCAGGCCCCGGCAGCCACGCCGGACGGAGGGCAGGACACCAGGTAAGCGAGGAGCGCTGCCAGGAAGGGACACAGCGCTCGGGCTAGGGGAGACCCGGCGGGGAAAGCCGCGGGGAGGAAGCGCGGCTCTCGCCCCGGGAGAGGGACGGCTGGAAGCGCCATGAGGCGTCTCCGCAGCGCTAACCCTAACAGGTCCATACTCTCGCAGGTCTGACTCGAGGGGACCTCTGCGCTCACCTTCCACTGCCATGGCCGCTGGGGGGGTTGGCAGGAGCAGCAGCAGCAGCTCCATCAGCAGCAGCAGCCTCAGTCTTCAGTCGCTAATGAGTAGCTTTCTACACCCGCATAGTGAGGCTACTCATGAGCAGCAGGAAGACCTGGAGCAGGACCTGAACCAGCAGGTCATGTCATACTTTGACATGACCATGCCAACACACCTTGAGGATCCGCCCAATTTTTGGGCTCCTGAAGCCAACTCCAGTGTCTCTTTAAAGTAATATTTGGGCTCCTGCTGCTGCCAACTCCAGGGTGTGATTCATCCAATTTTTGGGCTCCTGAAGCCAACTCCAGTGTCTCTTTAAAGTAATGTTTGGGCTCCTGCTGCTGCTGCTGCCAACTCCAGGGTGTGATTCATCCAATATTTGGGCTCCTAAAGCCAACCCCAGGGTCTCTTTAAAGAAATGTTTGGGCTCCTGCTGCTGCTGCCAACTCCAGGGTGTGATTCATCCAATTTTTGGGCTCCTGAAGCCAACTCCAGTGTCTCTTTAAAGTAATATTTGGGCTCCTGCTGCTGCTGCTGCTGCCAACTCCAGGGTGTGATTCATCCAATTTTTGGGCTCCTGAAGCCAACTCCAGTGTCTCTTTAAAGTAATGTTTGGGCTCCTGCTGCTGCTGCTGCCAACTCCAGGGTGTGATTCATCCAATTTTTGGGCTCCTGAAGCCAACTCCAGTGTCTCTTTAAAGTAATATTTGGGCTCCTGCTGCTGCCAACTCCAGGGTGTGATTCATCCAATTTTTGGGCTACTGAAGCCAACTCCAGTGTCTCTTTAAAGTAATATTTGGGCTCCTGCTGCTGCTGCTGCCAACTCCAGGGTGTGATTCATCCAATTTTTGGGCTCCTGAAGCCAACCCCAGTGTCTCTTTAAAGTAATGTTTGGACTCCTGCTGCTGCTGCCAACTCCAGGGTGTGATTCATCCAATTTTTGGGCTCCTGACGCCAACCCCAGGGTCTCTTTAAAGTAATGTTTGGGCTCCTGCTGCTGCTGCCAACTCCAGGGTGTGATTCATCCAATTTTTGGGCTCCTGAAGCCAACCCCAGGGTCTCTTTAAAGTAATATTTGGGCTCCGGCTGCTGCTGCCAACTCCAGGGTGTGATTCATCCAATTTTTGGGCTCCTGAAGCCAACTCCAGTGTCTCTTTAAAGTAATATTTGGGCTCCTGCTGCTGCTGCCAACTCCAGGGTGTGATTCATCCAATTTTTGGGCTCCTGAAGCCAACCCCAGGGTCTCTTTAAAGTAATGTTTGGGCTCCTGCTGCTGCTGCCAACTCCAGGGTGTGATTCATCCAATTTTCGGGCTCCTGAAGCCAACTCCAGTGTCTCTTTAAAGTAATATTTGGGCTCCTGCTGCTGCTGCTGCCAACTCCAGGGTGTGATTCATCCAATTTTTGGGCTCCTGAAGCCAACCCCAGGTCTCTTTAAAGTAATGTTTGGGCTCCTGCTGCTGCTGCTGCCAACTCCAGGGTGTGAATCATCCAATTTTTGGGCTCCTGAAGCCAACCCCAGGGTCTCTTTAAAGTAATGTTTGGGCTCCTGCTGCTGCTGCTGCCAACTCCAGGGTGTGATTCATCCAATTTTTGGGCTCCTGAAGCCAACTCCAGTGTCTCTTTAAAGTAATATTTGGGCTCCTGCTGCTGCCAACTCCAGGGTGTGATTCATCCAATTTTTGGGCTCCTGAAGCCAACTCCAGTGTCTCTTTAAAGTAATATTTGGGCTCCTGTTGCAGCTGCTGCCAACTCCAGGGTGTGATTCATCCAATTTTTGGGCTCCTGAAGCCAACCCCAGGGTCTCTTTAAAGTAATGTTTGGGCTCCTGCTGCTGCTGCCAACTCCAGGGTGCGATTCATCCAATTTTTGGGCTCCTGAAGCCAACTCCAGTGTCTCTTTAAAGTAATATTTGGGCTCCTGCTGCTGCTGCTGCCAACTCCAGGGTGTGATTCATCCAATCTTTGGGCTCCTGAAGCCAACCCCAGGGTCTCTTTAAAGTAATGTTTGGGCTCCTGCTGCTGCTGCTTGAAACTCCAGGGTGTGTCAGTCAATTTTTGGGCTCCTGTTGCTGCCAACTCCAGTGTCTCTTTCAGCCAATGTTTGGGCTCCTGCTGCTGCTTGCAACTCCAGGCTGTGATTCATCCAATTTTTGGGCTCCTGCTGCTGCCAACTCCAGTGTCTCTTTAAAGCAATGTTTGGGCTCCTGCCCCTCATAGTGATGCCACTTCAATTCTCTGCAATTGTGCCGTTCTGCGATTCTATTAGCGATGCCTCTGATCTGCATGTGATATTTATTCAAAGTATTATTTAACTAACCCGGCACGCATCCTGTGCGTGTTACAGCAAGGCAGAATGGTTTACAACCCTATTGAGGCTCTAGGACGCTCAGAAATAGCCGTTTTTAATAGCGATTCGTCGCGAATAAATTCGGGTCGAAACGATTTTTGTCGGAAAATTCGGCGAATCAGTCGAATCGAATTTTTCAAAAGTTCGCTCATCTCTAGTCTTGAGAAAAGACGAGGGGGACATGATTAACTTATATAAATATATAAATGGCCAATACAAAAAATATGGGGAAACACTATTTCATGTAAAATCCTCTCTAAAGACAAGGAGGCACTCCCTTCGACTGGAAAAAAATAAATTTCAGTCTCCGGAGGCGACAATCATTCTTTACCATAAGAACTTTAAAATCTGTGGAATAGCCTCCCACAGAAGCTTGTTACAGCATCAACAGCTGACAGCTTCAAAAAAGGATTAGATGCTTATTTAGAAGAAAATAACATTAACAGTTACTATTAACTGTTATCAGTAAAAAAATAAAATAAAATAAAAACAAACTTCCCCTACCCCAACACCCTTGGTTGAACTTGGTGGACATATGTCTTATTTCAACCATATAATAACTATGTAACTATATGTAACGATGTTTTAGAGTTTTCCATCAATTTAGCAACACTTTTTATTCCCTAGATATTAAAAGAAGAACAAAGCCCTGGAATTTTGCAATTCCAGGTTTTGTGACATGCCCTGTGTTGTGTAACCCCCCGCCCCACCTAAAACGCCCAGAAAAACTCACCCCTTCCTGGTCCAACAAAGAATGCGCATTTGCCATGCACATGCAACGCTTCATCAATCGGGAGCACAACGGGCGCATCTCCAGCAGCATGCGCACTCCCACTCCCCCTTTACAGCTAGCTCAGATTAGAGCTATTTTTTTATGATGTTACTTTTCATATAGCTCTGTGTGTTTTCTATGTTTATTCTCTTGAAATTTAATTCCCCCCCACAACCTCTGCTGACCATGACATAACATTTAAGACTTGATTTTTCAAGCACTATCTGCTAAAATACACCCCATTTGTAAAAATTAGAGTGAAAAAAAATATTATTTCAAATTTTCTTTTTACATTGGCGCATGTTGCAGCATTGTAAGAAACACATTTACTAAAACATTAGCATTACAGCAACATGCAGAAAAAAATGAGATTATATATATATTGTGGTAAAGTGTATGGAAAGTGTATGGTAAAGTGTATGGATGGGGTCTATATTTCCCATGGGTTTTTCAGGCAGGCATGATCCATGCTGGCATATCACTGATCCAATCCACATCTCGGGTCCTCTACGAGTTTTTCCCCTACTCACAGGTCTTCCCAGGTGATGAGACTAATTGAAGGAAGGAAGCCTAATAAAAGGAGCTGCTGAGGCTTCCAGTGTGGAGATGGAGAGGCTGGGATGAGGAGCCTGTGCCTTGCGGCTCCCAATACTGACAGTGCTGAATTGCATCCAAAGGACTTTATGTGTTAACTGTTCTTGGAACCTATGGATTAACAGCATGGACTTGTATGCCCTGAAAGAGGACCTGTTATATCAAGGACTTGCAATACACTGTAATTATCACACACTGGACATGCTAAAGTTGGTGAGGTGATCGCTTGCTGTACTGTATTGTACCCTGCATTATACTCTGAAGTTAAGAGATTTTGCCTGTTGGACTTTGTTTTCAAAAAATTGCTTATTATTTGACTAAGAACTGTATCAGAGTCATTGCTGTTGGCCCCAGATCCTGATAATATATATATATATATATATATATATACAGGTAGTCCTCGACTTACGACGTTGATCCGTTCCTACGCGGCGTCGTAAACCGAATTTCGGCGTATGTCGGATCATACGTTCACACAGTACTGTACCATAATAACAGTACAGTACTGCAAACACTTAGCCTATCCAAACACCTATCCTAACACAGTACCCTACATAATTATCAATAAACACACGTACAGTAAAATATTGTGCAGTATAGTACGTTTAATAATGAAATACTGTACTGTACTGTAAGTGCTGTAACAGTAATAAACAGTGTACTGTAATAAACAAAGATACAGTACTGTAACAATTGCAAAGAGAACAGGCTTACTTATTGGGAGGAAGCTGCAGAAGGTGCTGGAGATACTGGGGCAGGTGAGTCAAGAGGGGCAGCTGAGGTAGAGGGTACAGGATCTGTTGCAGGATTTGTTGCAGGCCCCTCTAACTTCTTGAAGTACTGCTGCAGGTTAGTTTGGAAGGAGACCATCTTCTTCTCCTCCAAGATCTCCTTGTAACAGCTAAGGGAATCCATGACTCCTCTGGCAACCCTAGTGTACCTTTCCATGTTGGGATCCTCAGCCTCAAACCTTGACAACCCTTCCTGTATCAGGGCAAAACCTGCTGCCAAGCCCTGCCTTGTAAATCTCTTAGGTTCTGGGGTTGGTGTGTCTTCCTCTTCCTCTATCATCTGCTTCTCCAGTTGAATAAGGTCCTCAGCAGATAACTCCTCTCCATGAGATGCCAGTAGCTCTGTGACATCATCCTCCTCCACCTCCAGATTCATTGTCTTACTCATATCAACAACGTTCTTTATGACGCTAGTCACTGACTCTTGGACCTCTGTGACATCATTCACAAACTGGTGACACAGTTTTTTCCACACACCATTCATAGTGGTCTGCTTAACCTCATCCCAGGAATCAGCAATGTTATTCACAGCATCAAGGATGTTGTATGTTTTCCAAAAGTCCTTGAGAGTCAAGTCCTTATCCTTTTCAGTTGCTGCTAAAGCATTACCAATGACCCTTTGGAGGTAGTAGGCCTTGAATGTAGCAATGACTCCTTGGTCCATAGGCTGTATTAGGGCAGTGGTATTAGGTGGAAGGTAAACCACCTTGACATTAGGGTTAAAGTCATCCAGATGGGCAGGGTGTCCAGGGGCATTGTCCAGAATTAGCAACACCTTAAAGGGGATATCCTTGGAGGTACAATACCGCTTCACGTCTGGCACAAAATGTTTGGTGAACCAGTCATCAAACACTGCAAGTGTCACCCATGCCTTCCTATTAGACTTCCAGATGACTGGTAGATGATCTTTTGGAATTCCCTTGAGTGCCCTTGGATTCTCAGCCTGATATACCAGCATGGGCTTCAGTTTGTAGTCGCCAGCAGCATTGCCCCCAAGAAGCAAAGTCAGTCTTTCCTTGCCGACTTTATGACCTGGTGCTGTCTTCTCCTCCTTGGCGATGTACGTACGGTTAGGCAAACGTTTCCAGAACAAGCCTGTCTCATTGAACACTTTGAACACTTGTTGAGCACAGTAACCACCCTCCTCAATTATTTTAGCCAATTCTTTAGGAAACTCAGTTGCTGCTTTCTCATCAGCACTAGCAATTTCACCTTGCACTTTAATGTTATGGAAATTGGCACGATCCTTAAACCTCATAAACCAACCCCTACTCGCCACAAATTCTTCACTTTGACTTCCTTCCCCCTTTTCTCTTTTCAAAGCCTCAAACAGTCGCCTAGCCTTCTCCTGAATAACCATAAAACTCACAGGGATACGGCGTTGATTTTGGTCTTCCAACCAAAGCACCAATAATCTTTCCATCTCAATAATAAGCCCACTACGCTGCTTTGTTATTACTGTTGCTTTCATAGGAGCAGATCCTTTCACATGTTCAAGGATACGATCTTTATCCTTGATAATCGTAGCAACAGTCGAACGACTAAGTCCTAATGACCTGCCAATTTCTGTTGCTGTTTCCCCCTTCTCAGATTGCCTTATGATATCCACTTTCACCTCCATGGTGATGGCCTTCCTTTTCTTTGGTGCACTGGTATCAGATGAGCCTACCTTTCGTTTGGGAGCCATAATGAAGGGTGTTATGGTGTGCAGGAGACTCGTTTTTCTCATGTACAGTAACCGGGTACAGTGTGCAGTACTCTATGGCTTCCGGCGCACGTACAGTTCGACTTATGACGCAAAACCGCGTAAGTCGGAATGAGCCGCCGTATAAAGCGTTGTAACCACGAAACGACGTAACTCGAGACCGTCGTAACCCGAGGACTACCTGTATATATATATATTGCACTTCTGGCGAATTCTGGCAGATTAGGGTTGATTCAGAGAGACATAAAAAGGATTTCGCTTTTGTGTCGATCTGTTTTTTGGGGGATTTTTTCCTGCTTGCGTATGAGTGTACAAGTGATTCTAAGCATGTATCGCAAGCCTTCTGTAAAGTGTTCGTCCATTCCTACACCAACGAGAATGTAATTTTTCAGCTTTCATTTTTCGTTTAGGTTACTCAGGAAACAATGTAGGCTTCCGTTTTTTGCCTTTTTCCAGCCGTCGCCTCGAACGAATGATTTACATTTCCCGTTACATTCTGAATTGCATTTTCTATAAATAAACATCCAGACGGAAATCTTTCCGAACTTACGCATGCGCACAAACAAATTAACTCATTAATGTGCTAGTCTCCATATTTTGATCACTCACTTCTGCTACAATGCTTACCTCAATCACATCGCGGTTTCATTCTTCTTCTTTTTGCGCCCTTACTGCTTACCTCAATCACATTGCGGTCTGGATATTCTTCATTTTTTTATTTTGGGTTGTTCCTATGTTTTGCTGTAACCAATCCTTAATGAATGTATTTTTAACAGAAAATGACACAGAAACAAGTTTTAGGTTTTTTTTTTAATAGCAACTGGCAATTTTGTTGCCTTTTTTTTTTTAAACGTTTGAAAAGGTTTGGCAGTACCAAACTTTTTTTTGAGGGGGTTAAAAATTAAAAAACTTAATAAATATGTACACATTTGTAAAACATTTTAAAACCATAAAACTATATACAAAGCAATGGCAGGCCCCAGATAATTATTCTTCTTTGTGCCAATCTCGCATGTGCGGTGTCTGTAAAAAAAATAAAATAAAATTATTGTTCTGCAAATACATGTTTAACAGCTGTGGATGGAATGCTTATTAGGTTCAAATCTAACTCATGAGGTCATATGTCATTATGCTAAGGAATGTCTTAAAGGAAGAGGCCATGCTGATACATGCAATGCCTTGGAGCTGTAGGCGCTCATACTCCTCCACATAGCCACAAAACATGTTCAACAATAGCAATCCGAGGCAAAAAAGGTCCCGTAAGTGGAACGGAAATGAAAACGCAAGCCCATCCCAAAAGTAAAAACCAAAAAACAAGCCAAACAGTAAAAAAAAATACACAGACACATGCAAAAGTCCATGCGTATCTGTCTCTGAATCAACCCTATTTGGCCTGATGCAGAGCCTCCTCTGAACTGACCTTAAAACCCTCCGATTGTCCGGGGCTCCCGTTTGAATCGTGGCTCAAATGTGATGCAGAGCCTCCGTCGGAATGGCTCCCTAACTGATCCGTCAATTTCACTTTACTCGGAAAGCTTTTTTTGCTCTCTCGGGTGCCTTCAATTTGATCGGGGCTCCCGTTCACGTTCACACGGGCGGCCCGTTTTTCCCTGATTTTTCCTGGCTTTTTGAACGTACCTGCTTGGTTTCCGTCGTATTTGACCTTCCATTTTGGTGGTTTTAGCAAGTATACTTACATCTCCATGGCTCTTCAGTTCCCAATCTGGCTACACGCAAGCGCACATCCCTCAAACTCCCTTGGAATATGCATATGGCCACAAATGCAAATTTGACCCACATCTTTTTTTTTTTTAGGTTTTTTTGTGGGGGTTTCCTTGTCCTTAATGCATACCTTAATCATCTAGTAGTTCCTTCTTCCTTGTCCTTAATGCATACCTTAATCATCTAGTAGTTCCTTCTTCCTTGTCCTTAATGCATACCTTAATCATCTAGTAGTTCCTTCTTCCTTGTCCTTAATGCATACCTTAATCATCTAGTAGTTCCTTCTTCCTTGTCCTTAATGCATACCTTAATTGTTTGTGTGTTTTTCTGATTTATTGTCCCATATCTAAACCTTTGGTGTCATGGAAATGTGTGCTGATGTTGTGTGATTGTACTTTTGCAGGAAAGCCAACTCTCAAAATATGTTAATTTTTTTATTATTCAAACGTTGTTTTTTTTTTGGTGTTTTTTTTTAGGTTTTTTTTTGGGGGGGGGGGTAAAACAGAAACAAATCTTTACATTTTTAAAATTGTTAAAAAAATTAGGCCTCGGGGTCTTCGGGATGTTGTCTTCTTTGATCTGTGAATGAAAAACAACATTAGTTTAGCATTGTTTTTTTGGTTTGGTTGGGCGTGGTTTTTTTGGGGCCCTTTTCCAACCGGACCTTCTGCGTGATTTCATGAAAAGCACAAACTATTTTTAAAAGATTCCGCAGCATCTTAAAATAATATATAGTAAGTTTTTAGTCAATCAATTATTATTATTTCCCCCACTGGGCTGCAACTCAGTTCAGGAATTTAGGATACGTGCGCCGCCATCTTGACTCTGAAGCATCACACTTACTGAGGAGAGGAGAGTGGGATAAGGTACAGGGGGTGGGTTATAGCTGTGCTTTGCTCACACAGAGCAGAGCTGTGCTCTGGAAAAGGTTGGTTAGATGATTTGTAAGGTGGACAATCTGTATGTACAGGGTGTGGGAAATATTTAAGATAGACTCTTATTCAGAGTTAAGGTCCGCTTTAAGTGCTTTTTTTATAAAAAATAATTTGGAAATGTCTCTGAATTTTAGTTTTCAAATGTAATTGTTTGCTCATTTTCTTTAGTTTAAATAAACACCACTTACAAGGTTTGGGCCGCACATTGCGTCGGGGGCGGAGTCTCCCTTCATCCTCCCTCTGTTGCTGTTGTGAATCTGTATGGATGACAAACACACTGATATTAGAGACTGTTGTTCTTTCATGAATAGAATATTAAGTTAGGCTTCTAGGTATCAATCTACTCACCTTCCCCAGTAACCTCTTCCTCCTCGCCCCCTTCCTCACTCATCCCTTGGGATGTTCCAGCGACGTCTGAATCTACAACAATAGTGCACATGAGTATCTGTATTTAATGCATGTATTTCCACATATCTAACTATATTTCCCTTACCGGAGTCCGGGTGAGGCTCTGTTATGCTCGACTCTCTGCCGTCAAATCCCCCCCTCCCCTGCATGCTGAGGTCCAGCGGCTCCTCCGATTCACTTACAGAGGAGGGGGGTGGCCGTTGACCCTGGCGGTGGGCCACCTACACCTTCACCTGTTTCGCCCAACACTGGGCTGCGTGTCCTGGTCCGGGTGGTGCGGAACCGTAGATTCCATTCATGGGCTGAAATACAAACACAATCATTAAACCACGCCCAGGCGATGCCAGGGTTATAGGTGCATTTACATTTTCTACACTTACATGGAAAATGTTTGTTGAAGTACCGCCTCACCCGGGGCTTATGCCTTCTTTTTAAATCAGACCAGTGTTGGGGGATCTGGGTGAAGGTATAGGTGGTTTGGGTTCGGCGTTCTATCGCCTCCACCACCTCCAGGGCCAACGTCCGTTTGGCATAATCAGACGGCAGGAAGTCGTAGCGATTCCTCAGCATCATCTGTTAATAAAAAATACAAGGACACACCATTAAGCCACCAAATACATTAACAAGTTTCCTGGCCTAACTCAAGTCACTTTATTAACCTCTTGCTGCCTCACATTGCCCTAGTTCTGCTCTCTGCATGTAGGCTAGTTTGTTGCTGCATACATGTGTTAAACTAAGGTGGGCTGGTATGTAACGTGACAAACTAAGTTGTTTCAGACTATTCTTGTTTTTTGTTTTTTTTTAATTACAAGGAATGTGTGCGCGCACATAAACGCACGCTCGCATACTCACATCCATGATGATGTCTTCCTGCTCCGGGGTAAAGATGGCGGGTGACATCTTGTCTTCTTTACAAAGCTAGATAGCTCTGACGTTCCCCCGCATTGACGTGCGTGGGTGCGCGCAGGCGCGCACTCGCAGGCGCGCACTCGCTGTTGTGCACGCCCACACGGGAAACATATTTAAAGAACAAGCCACTCCGCTCGGTGTAGGATACCATATCAATATTGGCAGACCTAAAGTGAGCAAAAATAGGCAAGCAAGGCCAAAGGCACATAGCAGCCGCACACATGCCTCATTCTAAATAAAACAGAAGAGCAGGCACAACACACATGCAGAACATGCACCAACTTAAACGGTGGGTACTCCACAGACACAGGCACATTCCCCAAAATGCAGGAGCAAGGAGACATTAACCCATTCACCCCCGCCAGAAAAAAACAAACAAACACACCAGGGTGCTAAATCTAGTAAGACCCTGCAGCATACTCAACCTCAACACACCAAGCATACCCACAAAACCTAAGCACAAAGCATGGCTGTGGCCAATGCTGTTTGGGTACATTATGGGGTTCTGTCCGTTGAGATACTAAACAAATCAAGCGGACAGTTGTGGACCTGAAATCAGATAGTTGGCCAAAAATGGACATGCGCCGGCAGCAGAGGTAAAGCCCAAATGCATTTAGAGTCGCTTTTGGACCAGCATGTAACACTTCTTAGGTGTGATTTAATCTTCCCCAGCCTGCAGACAGGGGGTGGTTTCAAGAAAATACATTGGCCACAAGGTTGGCACGGATTGTGTGTGCTGGCCCACTTTGTGTACCAGTGTAAGGAGGGGTCTGCTCGTCAGAAATAGGTAAAGGTTCGGCACCCAGGTCAGTATATCAAGCAATCCTGCTTCTAATGGCAAGGTTGTGCAGGACCCCACAAGCAATAATTATTTTGATAACCTTGCCAGGCTGATACTGAAGAGAACCCCCACTCTGATCCAGACATCGGAAACGCATCTTCCACAACCCAAAGGCACGTTCCACCACAGAGCGAGACCTCCTATGGGCTGTGTTGTAGCGCTCCTGTGCCTGGGAAGATGGGTGCCGGATGGGTGTGAACAGCCACGGTAACAAGGGATAGCCTGAGTCACCTGCAAAAATCCAAAAGACAAACATAAGGTGGATGGCTAAAAAAAGGTTTAGGTGTGCATAGAAACATTAGTACACAGGGACAAATCGGTGAGCTAGGTATGGTGGTAGTAATTGACCTTTTTAATGAGCCTACAAACACATGCAACCTGTACACTCATTAAAAATGTCTGTGTAATTCTACTTAGATAAGAGTGCCAAAACATAAACCAATAGTGGTGAATACTTTCACCCATTAATTTATAAACAAACTAAATAAAAAACATTTTCACATTTCAAGGAAAGGTCTCACAGATTAGTGGGGTAGTGGCAAATCCACATTCAAACCTGGGGCCCAACTAATACAACTTTAATACACATACCCAGTAACCATCCTCCAGAAATATCTCCAGATTGAAACCGTTGATAGAGGCTGGAGTTCCTCAAAATGTGCACATCATGCATGGACCCAGGAAAGCCAGCAAACAGACTGAAGAATTGAAGATCAGGGCCCGCCACTGCCTGAACATTGATGGAATGGCCCATCTTCCTGTTCCTGCACCAAGCAAAACAACAGTGGAATTAGTGTGAGCCTTAAAAAATGTTTGTTAACCAGCAAAAAAGCAGAACCAAACCACATACCTGAACAGATATTCCTGGTCCACAGGGGGGATGAGCGAGACATGTGTGCAATCGATTGCACCAAGGACGTTGGGCATGTCGGCTATGTTATAAAAGCCCAACTTAACCGCATTCCAGGCTTCCCCTGTTTGAGGGAAAAAAATGTAATTCTGTGCCAGGGTAGCCATGCCATCCAAAAACTTGGTTAGGCTGCGGCTCAGCGTAGACTGGGACATCCCCAGGGAGAAGGCACCCAGTCTCTGGAACGAGCCGTTCGCCAAAAATTGCAGGCAGCCAATCAATTTGGTCATACCTGCAATTGCATGCCCCTTTCTTGTGGTGGGGGCTAACCATGGCCGCAGGTCGCTATACAAGGCATGGAGAGAAACACGTTTAAGGCGGGTGAGCTCGAATAGGTCAACGTCACTCATGCCATCGATATCCAAAGGCGTGCGCTGCAGCCTGGTTTCTGCCATACTCAGAACTATCAGACGGCGTAGCTGGCGCCTTTGATGTTGGCCCACAGAGGAATGCATTTCCAAAAAGCACGGAGCTCCAATACGGCTGGTCAGACTGGCCGTAAGTGAAGGCTCGGCGGCCCCGTTTTATTAGGCTGATTTCAATCGGAAATCAAGGCTCTGCATCACTGGAAAAAACGAGCCAATGAACGAGGCGTCCGTTTTCCCGGGAAAAAGCCTCGTGCGAGCCGACAATCGGAAAGGCGGCTGAGCGCACACCTGAGCGCATAAGCGCACACTGAAATCAACGTAGCACCCTTTCCTGACCCGATCAAAGCCTAAAACCTACGGGAAAATGCACGGGGGAGCTGAACGGGGAGGCTCTGCATCAAGCCAATTGTGCTTGATGAATCAGGCCTATAATCTTACCTGTTGTCTTCATGGTGTTCCAAGTTATTCCTCCCAAATGAAACACTATTTCTTGCATTGCCAACCCCTCCAAAGCCCTTTGTGCTTGGCAAAAGACAGGGGAATAGGGAAAAGCTAGCACCCTTGTAGAGTGGTGTTATTTAAATTTAAAAAGTAGGCCTTCATTGTGCCTATACCTTTATCGAGCAAAAAGCTTCACTCATTTACTTAGGTATGTTATTATTAAGAAGGACCTTTTCCCCCAGACTGTTACTTTTTGCTCAAATTCCTCTATGTAAATGTATTCACTGCACTGCATGTATATGAAAAAGGTCAGTATGAAAAAATCTGTTTTGGTTGCAGGGGATATAAAGTCAGCTATTTCAGTAAGTAGCTTCTAAACTCTGTTAATTCTCCTGAAGTCTTTAATGTTTCATTTCACAAAGGTCAGGGAAACATATAAAAAGAACATATACTCTGGTATAATCTTTTAACCTATAACTATATTAGAAAACTATTGAAGTGCCATTTATAAAGCTGTACTAGTCGGCTCTGAGATTTTTAGAGCACATTTATCTGCCTATCCTGGCTCTGTATAAGGCATAGCCTTAATCTCAGGTTACTAATTACCCAGAGAGACTGTGAAAAATGCTTTTACAGACAGCAGGTCTACTTCTGTAGCTTTATGCAATTAGTGTCATCTAGGTCTCATTTATACCTATTTATATATTCCTCAAAAAGCATAACACAATTTTTCTCTCCCTCTATCTGTACAGCATTGACAGCATTTCATGGCCTACAGAGTATAACAATCACCTGAAATTAGTCTAAATTGAACAGCAACAAATCTCAACTAAAAGCTGGTAGCACTGTGGTAGACATACAGTACATGCTGATATGATTATAGTGTGACTCATTATCTGACAGCACTTTTCTTTCAAAAAGAAATTGATGGAAAATGTTTGGCTTGGAGCAGGTGCAGTCTACCGTAAATACAATGCACACTACTAAAATATCAAATTCTTTATGGTTTCTTTTGAACAACCACCACTTTTTCTACTTTTCTTTACATTGTTTCATAAGACAAATACCCCAGCAGGACCACCCCCCACCCCACACTCCTCAGTTAGAAATAAGTGTCTATTTGTTACTAATTTAATTCGTTTTCCAGATTTTTAATAACAATGGCTTGATAAAAACAAAAAGGAATATTAAAAAAGTAATCACAAGAGAGCTGTTAGGTCTCAAAACATACCTGACTATTTATCTCATGCTGTGGTGTGGTCATTTATTCAGCCTGAGGAAGTGGGAGCTGTACCCACGGAACGCGTGGCTCTTGGTGTGGTAGGCGGTGGGGAGACTAGACGTTTCTAAGATTTATATTGAGATTGATATTGTTATTTATATTGTGTGGATTGTGTTGTTGGATTAAATGGCATATTAAGGTGGTGAAGGAATCATGTTTGATTTTGAATTTGATTAGAACGTTTAGGAACACAGATTGTTTGGCACTTACACTTTATAGTACATTTAGGATCCGGATCATAGGCAGGATTTGCACATTTTAATTTGCATGGATGCTTTTTTTAGTAAGGATATATATATATATATGATTAATTACATTTATTTTATTTCCTAATGCCTATGATAGTTCTTTCTTTTGTATGTCTTGATATGTCTTGATATATATGTAGCAATCATTTATGTATTAAGAATCCAAAAAAATTATGTATTGATTTTGAGTTGAGAGTGCCTCCCTATTTTGTGGTTTAGACTTGTCATTTATTCAGTGGACCTGCAACATGCATGGATTTTTGGCATTCCATTGGTGGTGCAGACACACTTCTTATGCCCTGATATGGGCATCAAGTTCACATGGACAGTTTGAGTTTAAAGCGGACCAAAAACCACATTTTTAATTGGCATCCCCTGAATTGCTATCCGGGAGTACATTTTGCCATTTTTCACTGTTCCTGTTTCAATCTAATCCCAGATAATGATGTCTGTTTTAACTGTAACGCTCCACCTTCTCCATTCATTGCCAATGTTGTGTGTGGCAATGATGTCATTGCCACACCTATGCAATGACTGATCACCTGCCATCTTACATTGAGGGAAAGCAAAAAAAAAAATCAGTGTTCTAGGACAATTTGAAAAGCGAAAATATCCTTTTCTAGTTCTACACCCTAAGAAGGGAAATATCAGCAGGGGCTTTGGCCAAATGTATTTCACAATTCAGAGGGTTTTGGTTCATTTTGGTAGTGTTTGGACTGCCTCCCTGCCCCTGAAAGCCGTTGTCCAGTTGCCACTTAGCGCTCTTCCAAAAACCCACATTGAAAGAAGCTCTGGGTCCCAGTGCTTCATGGTTCCCCACCAGGAGTGACTGCTGAGCTGGGTGAAGAGCCCTGGGAGCAGCCCCAGCAAAACAAGGTTTGAGAAAAGCTGTTTTAGATGCCCAAATCAGGCATATTCCAGGGAAAGGGGGCCTGCAGAATCCAGTTTTAGGCCAGACTTCTGCTTTAACTACTCCTGTGACTTTGTTACCCTCAGAGATACTGTAGCAGTGCATATGATTTGCAGGCACCTATATGCAAGCCCCTATGCATGCCCTCACCCTCAAAGGGATGCCAGTAGTGCAGCCAGCTGGCCTCAGTTTGTAAGCTCAGGAGTGGTAGGTCCAGCAGAAGCTGTCTTCCTGAGGCTAAAACATAATTACATTAAAGCCTACTGTACTGTGAAAGTTTTCCTTTATTTGCATGAATTCTCAGGTGGCAAGCAGCTAGAGGGGTGCAGCTAGTTCAAGGATGGGGGGCATCAAAAACATCTTACCTGGTTCAGGAATCAAGCTCTGTCCATTAGTGCTTCTGGCAGCTTGTAAGGAAAAGTCATTTTTAACCCCCCCCCCCCCACACCCAGAGCTGGTGGGGGAAGAGGATGACCTTTCTACCACTGGATGTCTGCTTCCAGCTATTAATTAGGTAGTTCAGCACTTCAGCTTCAAATCTTACTACCCGGGTTATTTTACATTTTATATTTGTATACAGAATATGCACGGCAAATCATGTACAATGCAGTTTTAGTATTGCAAAAATTACTACCATATTTAATACAGACAAACTTCAATTTATATGATAATCCATCATTCACCATCAAGATTGCTTCTAGGACCAGAGGGATACACAAGAAAATCCTCCCTTTTGGTTGAGATGGCACTGAAGAAAAGTGAAGAATAATTGGGGTGATTACTCACTCAGTACTCAATACTGTAAGCAGGTTGACAATGGAAAAGTACTTTTTGTGAAGCAAGCCCAATATTAGCTTGTGATGTGTTGAGCTTGGTTCCTCATGTTTAGAGAATTCCCCACAGAAGGTATTTTCTGATTTGTTGAAAATGTCATATGCACAGAATTATAAAAACACTTTTTGCACTGACTTTATTGTTTGTTGTGTAAGTGGAGAGCTCACCAAACGTTAGTGAACACCAGCCAACTAAAATAAGTCAGAGAGCTTGCCTAGTTTTAATGAATTACACCTTTTTAATCATCTAGTCTCATTTTATATGCGATGTATGCATTCTTTATTATGCATTTATGAGGGTTATGGGGCCTGCCAAAAATATGGTGGTACACTAGGGGGAGACGCTAGGAAAATATGTTACTGGTAGATGAAAGCATGTCATAAAGGTTTTCTTGTAAGTTTTCTTGTGTGGGCCACATGGTTCCACATTGTTCCTTGCACAATAGGGTTGATTCATAAAACCATCTTGTTTTTGTCTCGTAATGTGTAATTTTCACTTTTTTCCCGTATGTCTACGTGCGTACGCATGATGCAGAGCCACCATCGGGAGCGGTCCGTTTACTTTTCATAGCTGCGTACGCCATTGTTAATGGCATTTTCCGGCTCTCGTTGCGTACTTGAGAGGATGAGGTTTTTGTTTACATTGCTTAGTAATCCTCGTATACTACAGTTTTTCTGCGTTTTTCAAGCTTCCAACATAGATTTTCAGTGTCCCATGATATTCAGCTTGCATCTTTCTCAAAATATACGTATGAACAGCATTTTGTTGTACAAGCTGCGCGCAGCTAATTAACTAATTCATGTTCCCGGTGTCAACTATTCTCTTACTCACTTCTGCTCCCATGCTTACCTTAACCTTTGCGCTTTTTTTTTCTGTCCCACTCTATTCATGCTTACCTTAACTCCCTTAGCACTGTATGTATTCCTCTCTACCACTCTATTCATGCTTACCTTAACTCCCTTGGCACTGTATGTATTCCTCTCTACCACTCTATTCATGCTTACCATAACTCCCTTGGCACTGTATGTATTCCTCTCTACCACTCTATTCATGCTTACCTTAACTCCCTTGGCACTATTTCCTGTTCTCTATGCCCATATTTTCATGCTTACCTTAATTTCATGGATTCTTTAGATATTTTTCATTTCCTTCTTGCTTTTTTATGATTTATGTGCATAATTTGATTTGTGCAATCATGACATTTATATTAGTTATAAATAAATGATAGATATCAAACTTTTTTAATTAGTAAAAAATGTATTAAAACTATATTTTTGTTTGTATTTTTTTTTTTTGGTTATCAAAAAGATTTAAATTTTTATTTAAATTTTGAAAACTATTTACATAAAAGTGGCAGGCTCCCAGGATTCTATTCCTCGGTGGTCCCCATTGAAGCTGCAAGCTCCTCAATGTCTCCCACCAGCCTATGAACAGCAGCTGTAAGAAGCTGAATTCGCTGCTGTGTGTTGGCTGTGAAAAGAAAACAAAAATTAATTTCTAGTATATGCATTTTGAATACCTGTTAAATTAAATATTAATAATTTATAGCCTATGAATTGGGCCAGAAATTAATCTAATCTTCTAGCCTAGGGATTGGGCCAGAAATTAATCTAATCTTCTAGGCTAGGGATTGGGCCAGAAATTAATCTAACAATCTACGCTAGGGATTGTTCCAGAAATTAATCCAATATTCTAGCCTGTGCATTGTGAATACCAGTTGATGAACGCATGTTAACGTAAATCAACTAAGTTGTCTACAAACTTACTAGGCTGGTGGACGACCTGATCCTGGGGGTCCACCCTCCTCTCTGGAGCCTGCCACTCCTCTTGGTCTGACTCTGTTGAGCAAGCAAAAATATGGTTAGTTATAATTTCGTATTTGTTTGTTTTTAATTAGAATTTGTGTGTGACATCACCCACCTTCTCCTTGCACCTCAGGTGCTTGTCCTTCTTGGTTCACCATTCCTGGATCTTCACCCGCCATGTCTGCATCTAAAAGTATATAAGTAAGAAATGAGTGTGTGTTTACACTGCATGTACCTGTGTGTGCTTCTGTGTGATAATCATACCGGAGTGGTGCTGGTCCGGCATCTCTTCCGCTTCCCTGCTGAGCAGCTGATGCCCCTCCTCTGCAGACAGGTCCAGCGGTTGGTCATCCGGACTTGCAAAGGAGGGGGAGGACCTTGGCACTGGACTGCCACCACCTTCACTTCTACCAGATCGCTCCAGCACTGGTCGGACTCCTCGCCTCAGGGTGGGTCTAATTCTATAGTTGTATTCACTAACTAGAAGAGAATAGCATTCATAAACACAGGCCTACCTAAGGGCAGTGTATTTCTAAGATGTTATGGTAATGTACTTACTTGGGAAATGTTTCAGGAAAAAATTTCCTCACCCGGGGCTTCTTCCTGCGTTTTAGGTGCTGGATGATCTGTCTATAGGTGAAGGTGGTGTCAGTTTGTTCTTGGATTTTGGCAACTATTTCCAGTGCCAAGGTCCTTTTCTCATAGCCGCTCGGCAGGTAGTCATACCGATGGCTGAGCATCATCTAAAATGTTGAAGAAAAACAGATGTCATTAATAAAAACATCATACAAATCACAATGTTAATGATAGCAGCTTCATTATTAGCATTCTCCCTAACATTCAAAGGCTTTAGCTATCCTTCTACACTACATTTTAGTGTTGCGCACATGTGCGCACTAAAAAAAGAAAAACAGACCGGGAGTCCCAGTACCCCCAAAGAAATGTAAGGGCAAAAGCAGCACCACTGAATCCACATCAAAGTGTAATAAATTGTTTATTTCATCTCAATTCTATCGCCAAAATACATACATATACAAAGTTAAAAACACTAAAATACATATAACATAAAACACACAAGAGGGCCCTAATGCTATGTCACCATATGTATCAATTAATCAAACCCCAATCTGATCCTAGCCTGTCCAAATGAATCTATAATCAATACCAGTGTATACATAAAAAGATGCAAAAATATAGTCATAAACCTGTGCAAATATTTATGCAAAAAAGTGCTAAGTGCTATAAAGTGCTAAAGTTTTAAAGAGGACAAGCTGGGCGGAGAGTAATAAGGGTAAATATCAATGAAAAAATGTGATCTCACATATCCCAATGCAGCATTAGAGGCCCTCCAGGATCATCGCCAACGTGTGTCATGACGTCACACGCGTCACTTCCTCAGGGCGTCAGGGTCAAGGGTCATGTGAGGGTCAGGGTCATGTGAGCACTAACTTTCGCTTGCCGCTGCGTTTATAAGCAAATTTGGTACCCACTTTTTTGCCTGCGCTCCCTAATTTCTCAGCCATTTCTCAGATTTTATAATAAATGTGTTGTGCCCCAGCGGTTTCCGGGATGCGCGGCTGTACGCACGACGTCAACGTCATAACTACTTAAAGGGTAGCTGTACACACAGCTGTGTGTCTGTAAAGATATCAAAATGCCTGGGAAGAGAAGTACCCACAAGACCCCAAGCCACATGAACGGAATGATCGCCGTGGCGTACGCCAACAGGAAGCAACCACTTTCAGGCAACACAGTGGCAGGCCAGCTACAAGGTCCACCAAAACCACTGGTGGGAAAGGTCACTCTCAGCCTACTAGGACTTCCAAAAGGCAAAGGAAGGATCCATTGTGTCAGACTCCACCACCATCTAAATCTGGCACAACCCGGAAGGCCAAGGAATCTTCTCCCAGCAAGACTGCTCCCCTTCCTCAAACGTCCCGAACCTTAGGTAGCACAAGTAGTAAGGGCAAGGGGAAGACTAGGGCAAGATACCATAGCCCCTCCACCAACACCCTCTCCTGCTCGAGGCCACTTTGAGTATTCTAATGTAGAGAGCCCCGAGTCTCCATGTAGCGCAACTTCCTTAGCCAGCCAACAAATGAAACTCAGCCCCCAAGCAAGTCCTGCCCAATCCTTTCATAGTGAAAGGTCAAGGTATTCGTCCTCAGAAAACCAGCCTCAAATGTCACCCATTATGCCACCAACCCAGGATGATGCAGCCAGGACATCATTTGGCAGAAACCTGTGGCGTGGGAGCTTGAGTGGGCGCTTTACTGAGGCACAAAGTATGGCTTTGGCTAGGGGGGTTTCAAACCATTACCATAAATTGTATGCTACTAAATCCAAAGCCACAAGCAAAATTTGAAAAAATCTAATATGAGAGGAGATCACCAGGCAGGTGAATTGTGTTGGGTAGGAGCGCAAATATGTGGAACAAATCCAAAGAACATTTTCAGACTTGAGAAATAAGCGGAAGTTACATGGGTACAGATGGTTGTTTGGGTTGGGCAGGTTGTTGTTGTGCATGAGGATTTGGCACCGCCATCTGCTACTGTTGCTAGTCCTGGACCTCCATCAGCTGCACGCGACCAAACAAGGGGAAGAGGAGGACGCCCTCAGCAACGTCGCCATATAACCCAGGTGAGGTGTGTGCAGCTGATGGAGTCAGCATGGAGAAATGACAGCCACTACTTCAGGGAAACTACCCAACGATTAAATGAAGAGATTGCTGCACAAATAAGTAACATCAATACCAGTCTAAACTCCCTGATGGATGAAATGAGGACTAGCAACAGGCAGAGGGAGGCTATGCTGGAGCAGTGGCAGATGATGAATGCCACCCTTGTCCAGTTGGTGGGCATCCAACAAGCACAACAACATCCTTACTATGGAAATCCACCATTTCACTACCGTAATTGTTTTTTTTTCTATATTTCTAAAATATCATTGTGACACAACAATTGACTATGACTTCTACATCACTTTGCTTTGGAAAAAAATAAAAAAAATAAAAAATTAAGGAAGTTTGAATCACAAAAATGTATTTGAACAACAAAAATATTTTTCACACAAAACAGAACAAAAAAAAAAAAAATTACATAAAGCTTAACTAAAATGATTCAAAATCAGGTGCGCCCGGACTGACTGCCCAGAAGCACTCTGGGTGCCATCATATAATTCCTCAGGAATGTCCATAAGTGCTGGAGAGAGGGACACATCTATATATTGCGACACCTTCTGCATAATTGCAAAATTATGCAATACCAGCACGCCATTATAATCTTAATGACCTTGCTTGGGTCATATTGTAGGGCCCCCCCTGTATGGTCCAGACATCTGAAGCGACTCTTGAGTAGCCCAAATGCCCTCTCAACCACAGCCCGGGTCTTGCGATGGGCACGATTATAGCACTCCTTTGGCTGTGTCTAAGGGGTCGCAGGATGGGTGTCATAAGCCACGGCAGCAGTGGATAACCCGAATCCCCTTAAAAAAATTAAAAAAAAATAGTCTCAACTTCATAGTTATATTGTATATCATTTAATCAGAGGGGAAGAACATCATAAGTTGAGACAGGGCTACCCAAAATGACTCTTAGTCATACATTGAAATTCAAATTAAGCTATTTTGTAACACTTGCCTAGTATCCAACCACCAGACAAGTTGCCAGATTCAAACCGGCCATAGAGGCAGGAATTCCTGAGAATGTATGCATCAAGGGTGGATCCTGGAAACCTGCCATGACACTCAGAAACCGAACAACTGATTGGACATTAAAAGAGTGTCCCATCTTCCGGTTCCTGTAATAGTACAATAAAACTATTTTACACACAAATAAAAAAAAATGGTTAAGGGACAATTTTTATTTATTATTGGGTGTTAATTAATTAGATATAGCACTAAAACAACTAATTATTAGTTGATAATTCTTGATGAAGGTCTACATTAAAATTTTTGATTAAAATATACAGTGCTACAATGCTTACATATAAGTAAGGATGTTCAGATAAACCACATACCTATAGAGAGGTTCGTCTGCAGCTGGAGGCACCAGCGCTACGTGCGTACAATCGATCGCACCCATGACGTTGGGCATATCGGCTATATCATAAAAGCCCAACTTAACCGCATTCTAGGCTACCACGTTGTCAGGAAAAAAGATGTATTTTTGACACATAGTAGGCATGCCATCCAGAAACTTGTTTAGCGTGCGGCTCAGCATAGGCTGGGACATCCCCACAGAGAGGGCACCCAGCCTTTGGAACGAGCCGTTCGCTAAAAATTGAAGGCAGACAACCAGTTTGGTCATGCCTGCAATTGCATGCCCCTTCCTTGTGGTGGGGGCCAACCATGGCCGCAGCTCACTATACAGTTTATAGAGGGAAAGAAGGTTAAGTCGAATGAGCTCGAATAGCTCAACGTCATGCATGTGATCGATATCCAAACGTGCGCAATGCAACCTGGAATCTGACATGCAGATGCATAGCATGCCGCGTAGCTGCAGACGCTCATACTCTTCAACGTACTCAGCAAACATCATCTCCGATCTCAACAGCTAACTTCCTCCTACAAAACGACCTCGTAAGTTGAACGTAAACACACTCGTTTTATTGGCCGTGTTCTAATCAACAATCAAGGCTCTGAATCATGCGCAAGCCCATACCAATAACTTAACTTTCCCGAGATTGCGAACTTTTTACACAAAATATACGACCATCGAAAGTGCGTATTCGCGTTAACGTAAATGCATATACGCATGAAAAGGCCTGGAAAAATTCACAAAACTTGCACAAACACATGCAAAAGTGCATGTAAAAGAGGCTTTCAATCTGCCCTAAATATGGGTTGAATAAATTTGCAGTCTGCGGACCTTGCATGGTATAGTTAGTACATAGCTTTGCATCATGGGTTAATGGCATGCAAATTTGTATAGAGGTTGTATAGAAAGGTCCTTCCACATTATGAGTGATACACAAAATAGTATGAGGGTGCACATGGCTAGTTATGGTGGGCCTCAGGGTGATGGGCTTTTCATGATATGTAGTATCTTTTAGTATATGGTGCAGGATGGTCAACAGAATGGTAAAAATGGCACGGTAGGAAATGCTGCATAAAAATAACCAGGGAGTCTTAGATTTACTACATTTGCCTTTAACAGCAAATGATAAAACCACCCAGTTTAAAATCTCCCCTATAGACATAACAAAATAACACATTTTCATTTAACATAAATTTGTCAACACACTCCTTAAAATGTCAGTACCAGCCACCTCCAACAACTGCTTCATTGAGCCCATCAATGTGTTCATTTACCAATGTGGTATACTAAACAAAATGCTAGAATGCTAGGATAAGTTAGAAATATAAAAGAAAGTGATAAGAAATATAGCCAAATATAAACAACAACATCATTTTAAAGCTATAGCCTAATATGAGGCTATTATTGGCAAGCTGATCCCTGCAAGGTTAAAAAAAATCCCCTCTGGCACAAATATCCCACTTACCTTAACTGACTTCTATTACATTTTCTGATTCAGAGTCACAATGATAATATTAATTTAGCATTCTAAAACCTCTCACAATTTATCAAATATTTGATTTACATTTTATAATAATTTCAAGACATTCATGGACATGAAATTCAACCTCTAGTGTGGTGCCTACTCTTGTCTGTCTCATTAACACAATGGACTCTATCTGTTGTGTAATTAAAACGCATAATTTAATTCACTGAAATAGGCATGAAAAAATTAGTGTAATTATTGTAGTGCTTTGTTTGGAGTGCCATGTATCATGACTTGTTGATTTACATGTTGAATAAATATATATTCGTGGTGTGAACTATAATAATGTTAAATGTTTTCTTTTTGCTAAATAAAGGCATTCATGCATTAAAATTATGTTGTTGCTTGGTTTAAAATGCAATATTAAAATGTGTGCTATGTTAATTATATTTGTATATATTATGTAATAATACTTAGCCACAATCCACAATAAGTAATTTGCTGTCAGAAAATAAATCCTAAAAATAAATGTGGACACATATACAAGTATACCCTTCACTTCTCCCTCTCTTTGGATACTCACTGTACAGTAGGTGTGTATGCATTTTGAGGTATATATATATATATATATATATATATATATTGGTCCCTGGAGTGTTGGAGTGTGATTAAAGGAAGGGCAAACCAGGGCTCCCGCACCTGGACCTCCACCATTTTTGGTCCTCTACTATTTGTTAACAAGGACAGTGATTGGTCATCAGTTACTTACAGGGGCCTCCACTACACAATCTAGTCTTGAGGTGGCAATTATGAGGATTATACTATCAATTTTTCATAGTGGCTGGGTTTTGAGTGGCAGTGAGAGCTTTTCTCACGAATTAACAAAACTGCAACCTAAGGGAAATCCAAAACATATTCAAAATTACTTTGAACTGAATTTTGTTTGAATTCCACATTGGCTGTTCCCATTTAACAAATCCCCCTCCCATTTCTCGTCCCACTAAACTTGACAGTGTAGAGATTACAGCTGATACCTTCACCACAATATTACTGCAGCGGCTGTGCAAAGCGGGCAGGTGATATGTCTGCTATTTCTAAAAGGTAGCATCACAACATGCAAATACTGCATGTAGTAAAGTGGACAGATCACTACTACCTAGCCCTGAGCCTCAACACAAGCATTGCAAATGATGCAACTGCATACAGACTAAGTGGACACTGCTACATTCAGTGACCCTGTGGCCGCTGCAAATCACCAGTATATGATTTCCAGCCTACAATATATTTCAGAAGTAGTGGCTCCTGCCTTGTAGCACCATGACATAAGAAATGGGTCCCTGTTCCTTTATAATATTATCACTGGTCATGGTGGACGTGACACAGATACGTGGTCTAGTTTCCATGGCCAGGGACACTCAATATCATTAACAGAACACTGGTCAATGCAGAAATCCATAATATGCGCACCACCTGAGTTGTACAGGTTAAGTATTCTCTGTCTCTTGCACACCCTTCCCTCTCATAAAAGCTTTTGGCCCTTCTCCTTTTCCAGGGCCACTGTCTCACTACATGACCGACACCACTCCATCTAGCTTACTTGTGGCTATGTGCCCTTTTACCCACTACCCTTTGAGAAAGCAAAAAGGAGTTAGTTGTGATTTGCCAGTCATCACCATTCCTAATATCTGTCTTCAAGAATAGACACTCTTGGGCAAGGACAGGGATGTAGTGTTAAAGAAGGGGACACATAATAAAGAAAGCCATGCAGGTCTTCCAGTGTCAATGGCAGCTGAGCTCCTGGAGGAGGCCCAATAGCCAAGAAAAGCAGGCTTACTCTTTGTCACAGGTCTCTGTGTCTGGGTAAGAAGTGATGGAAAAGGGGGAGGAGAAGGAGAGGTCCAGAGAGGGGACAGCAGACGGGAAATTGCATAAATGCAAAATGGGAGGAGCAGCTAAAGGACATTGTTGTTCTACCTGACCCACAAGAATCTAGGTCTTCAGATTTCAAACACATAAGTATGTTTCTATGCTTAGATTAGAGGCGTAAAATTACATTTCACTGAGGGCCACATCAGCATTCTAGTCGCCTTCAAAGAGCCACGAAAATAACAGGGAAACAAAAGTCAGACATGACCATTCAAATGTATGGTTACAGACACAGAATTTTTTTGCCCCAAACAGATGCAGAACCAGAATTATTTTGCTTAGGACGCATGCAGGTGCAGAATTATTTTGCCGAGGACACAGAACAGTTGTTGACACTACTCTCTTCTCCCCAAAACATTAAAAAGGCACATGCCCACTGCTTTTGTAGGCACCCGGTCTGTGGGCAGGATCAGAGTGCACTTGGCAGCCTCACACACAAGTGCAAAGCCTGGGTACCACCACCATCTGGCAGCTGTCAGAGGGTCATATAAAAAGGCTTGGAGTTTGACACATGTGGCTTAGATGATCTGGCCCTATAAGTTGTGCTGCTTCAACTTTCGCTTCTGCCTCTGGTTTCCTCATGATAGCGTTTCATTTTTAGGTTACTAAATAAATGGTGCAGGGCTGGCCAGCAATCCCATGACTACTTATTGAAATTCTAGCATAGCCTCCTTCTTCTTCTTCTTCTAGCACACCACCTTTGCCTCCTCACGGGACAAACATTTAAATATCAGACCATACTAAGCTCTAGTATGTGTTGCTTTCCAATGCCATACTATGCAATAGTTTGCCACATGTAGCAGCAAACTCAGGAGGCTTAATCTCCATGTTTTTTAACACAACAGATATCTACTAGAAGGACAATGTATGCTTTAAGTTTGTTATATTTCCTATAATTACAACAACAAAACAATAACAATAAGAAAGGGTTTAATAAATTTACCTCCCTACTCCAAGAGACTCATGGCTTTTCTCTGCCATTGACACCCTTCTGTTTTCACGGACCACTGGCTTTAAGGGTGACAGTCCTAGCAAGGGTCACCCCTCTGCTACAAGTGACACTCATACCCCTATGCACATTTCTCATTTTTATACTTATCTCTAGCACAACGTTCCCCAGACATTGACAGGTGTTTTGCCCATGCAACGTATCACAAAACCCCACCTCTATAGACTTCAGGTCCAACCTAGTCAAGAACATTTGGACAGGTTTGTCCATACTGACCTTGAACTGACTACTGCCTGCCTCAGATTTAGGCATTGCTTTAGGCTAACTTTAGAAGTAAGAACAACACATGGTTCATTTACATTTTCTTAAGCTAGTTTATTTGCTTTCTTCCCACTGCATATATTTTAATAATAGTATTTGAGATTTATGCATTTACAGTATGTATTTTAAACACATGAATGGGATTTTATGACCCAAAATGCGTGCTGTACCTCCACTACGGAATGCTTGAGAAAGCGTTCTTTGCAAAATAAATGTTAGCTAATTTTCTCTGCAAGGCTAATGAGAAACTGAACGTAAAATGCTGTGTACTACAAGGAGACCTATGCATTTCTATTGTCCAGAAGTATGGCTATGAGGTCAATTTTCTTAAGAGACATTTTTCATTTTCAACCTCAATGGTAGTATTTAACATTTTTGTTCAGATCTAATTATAGTTTTTGTATCACAGCCATTATGCTAATGGTGTTATTCAGTAGTTTGTGAGATTGCATTCATTATCACTGGTGAATTAAGCCTTAATTAAAGAAGTATTCCCATAGGCCTCATTCTGAAGTTAAGTAATTATTCATTTGGTTTTATTCTAGCAATTAGGTTACATACTGTAGCACACATTATTGAGTTTCAATACTTTAGTGAATATGGTTAACCCACCATAGTAAATAAATGTGAGTTAGTAGCATTGGCACTAAGCTGCGGCAATGCCTAGAAATGTGTGATAATGTTTAGAAAAACCTAACCTTTACCCTATTAATATACTCTTACCCTATTAATTACTATAATCCCACTGAAATGTATGAACTAGGTCTTATAGATAATCAAGAGTCAATTTTCAAATGTTACTAGAGAGAGAGAGAATGTCACCTCAACATGCTGGCTATCACAGACCGTTAAAAAATGATACAGCGCAGGTGAATATACAGGAAATACAACACATCAGAGAAATGCATAGTGAGACTACAGATACGCATCGGTAACAGGGCCATCTAATGTCATCAAAAACAGTTTGAGGGTCAGCACTCCTTAAAATCAATATTTATTAAGGTCCTTTAAAAAATATAACTATATTTTATATAATTTATATATAACTATATATACTATATACATATAAGTCAAAAAGAGCCTTAAAAATACATTACCGTGCCCTGACAGCAATCCTACATAGTGCAGTTCTTACGTGTTTCTTATTCTATGAAAAAAGACCAGGTGGCGTCCGAAACTCGTAAGAGCTGCACTATGTAGGATTGCTGTCAGGGCCCGGTAATGTGTTTTTAAGGCTCTTTTTGACTTGTTATATTTTTTAAAAGACCTTAATAAATATTGATTTAAGGAGTGCTCAAACTGTTTTTGCTGGCTGTATAGGGACGTGGGATGCCCCGGGTCATCCACCCTGCTGCATATCCATAATCAGAGTGCATTTTTTCTTTCCATACCATCTAATGTCATAACTAGAGATGAGCGAACTTCCTAAAAATTTGATGCAGGTGATTCGCTGTATTTCTCCAAGAAATTCGAGTTCGTCTGAATCGAACGTTTGAGAATCGCTAATCGCTAGTGGAATGTGCGATACACACAGCACGGTGGGAGCGGGGAAGGGCACAGTCAGCTGTGCAAATCAGCCTCCCCCGCTCCCACCGTGCTGTATGTATCGCACAGACATTTACCTACATGCCGGCTTCCCCATCGTTCTGGTCCAGTGACTGGGCCAGATCGATGGGAAAACTGGCATGTCATACAGCACGGTGGGTGCGGGGGAGGACGGCCGCACAGTCAGTGGACGGCAGAGGCCGACTTGCCAGTGCCAGTGAATTTCAGGGAAAATTTGGTCAGAACAAGCCCCCAAAAATTTGGTTTTGTGGCAAATAAAAATTCAGAACCAACTTGTGCTCTGACAAACCAGTTCGGTCATCTCTAGTCATAACCTTTCATAACTCTAAACTGCTCTCAATCTGGCAAAAGTCCCAGAATCACATTCAGAGACAAGCAGAAGCTGTTGCAAAGTATTGCATCTCCAACACCCCTTCTCAACAGCTGAGGCTTAGTGTTTTAAACCCATCTTCTTTGTAAGCTTGAAGCATCTTTTATCAGTCAGGGGCTTAGTAAGGATATCTGCTTTTTGCTCTCTGCTTTTGAGGATCCCTCAGAAAGTAGAACTTCACGTCGATGTGCTTGGTTCTGGAGCGAACGCTTTCCATCTGTACAAGAGCAAGGCATCCTTGATTGTCCTCAAAGATTCTCATAGGATCCAACTGTGGTTCACCCAAGTCTGTTAACAATTGTCTTAGTCATATAACTTCTTGGCTTGCCTGTGCTACAGCAACGTACTCTGCTTCAGTAGATGAAAGTGAAATAGAGATATGCTTTCTGCTAGTCCAACTGATAGTACCTTCTAATAGCAGAAACAAGCAGCCACTGCTAGATTTTCTACACTGGTGTCTCTGGCCCAGTCGGCATCTACATATCCTGTCAGGATGCTTTTATCACTTGTTGATAACTTTAGCTTGTAATGTAAATTCCCTTTAAGGTAGCAAATGGCTCGCTTTACAGCATCCCAGTCCATCTGACTTGACATTGAAACATTTATGCACAGGATTCCAATAGCTGCTGCATTGTCAGGCCTTGTATCAGTGGTAATAGCACAGGAGAGCAATAGGGAAATTGCTGTATGAGTGTTAGTTGGCAGTGACACATCTTGGCTGTTAATCTCCTATAGGTAGTTGGTTTCCATAGGAAATGTTACTGGTATCATCTTCCATTCCAAATGTTTTAATTATTTCTTGTATTTTGCTCTTTTGGTTCAGAAGAAAACTGTCATCTTCCTCTCTCTCAACTTGAATGTGAAGGTAATTATTTTTGTTTCCAAGATCTTTGGTCCCAAAGTGAGAATTCAATTTCTGCTTCATCTCCTTCTTCTTGCTCAAAGCAAACCAGGATATCGTCTACACAACTATCTCTAAGCACTAGGGTTTGTATACCACCTTATACCACATCTAGCTCAAAGTACTGGGGCATACCCACCTATGCCACAACTAGCTCTAAGCACTGGGGTGTACCCCGATACCGCAACTAGCTATAAGCACTGGGGTTTTGTACCCCCTTATGCCACAACAAGCTCTAAGCACTGTGGGGTACCCCTAATACCACAACTTCCTCTAAGCACTGGGATGTACCCCCTTATAACACAACTAGCTTTAAGCAATGGGGTGTACCCCCTTATAACACAACTAGCTTTAAGAAATGTGGTATACCCCCTTATAAGTCAACTTCCTGTAAGTACTGTGGTGTACCACAGCATGCTGTAAGCACTGGGGTGTACCCTGATACTGCAATGAGCTATAAGCACTGGGGGTTGTGTACCCCCTTATACCACAACAAGCTCTAAGCACTGGGTTGTACCCCCTTATACCACAACTTCCTCTAAGCACTGGGGTGTACTCCCTTATACCACAACTAGCTCTAAGCAATGGGTTGTACCTCCTTATAGCACAACTTCCTCTAAGCACCACCTTATACCACATCTAGCTCAAAGTACTGGGGTGTACCTACCTATGCCACAACTAGCTCTAAGCATTGGGGTGTACTTCCTTATACTACAGCTAGCTCTAAGCACTGGGATTACTCCCTTATACCACAGCAAGTTCTTAGCACTGGGATGTACCCCCTATACCACAATTAGCTTTAAGCACAGGGGTGTACCCCCTTATACCACAACATGCTCTAAGTACTGGGCTGTACCCCCTATACCACAACTAGCTCTAAGCACTGGGGTTTACTTCTTTATACCACAACTGGCTCTAAGCACTGGTGTGTACCACCTATACCACAACTAGCTCTAAACACTGGGGTGTACTCCCTTATACCACAACTAGTTTTAAGCACTGGAATGCACCCCGACACAACAACTAGCTATAAGCACTGGGGTTTGTGTACCCCTTTAAACCACAACAAGCTCTAAGCACTGGGGGTTGTGTAACCCTTATACCACAACAAGCTCTAAGCACTGGGGCGTACCCCCTTATAACACAACTTCCTCTAAGCACTTGGGTTTGTGAACCACCGTATACAACATTTAGCTCTAAGTACTGGGGTATACCCCTCATACCACAACTAGCTCTAAGCATTGGGGTGTACTCCCATATACCACACTTAGGCCAAAAGGCATACCTAACTCTCCACTCTGCTACTACTGTCAGATAGGGCTCACTGACTGGACCTTTACATGTAACCCCTAACATGGGTGTGAGCAGACAAAACTTTGGGGGCTCACGTCGATGTAGGATCCAGTGTGTAGCCCTTGTAGATATTTTGAAGGGGCACATATACTGTTAGGAGGTAGCAGTGCATTTATCTTGACTTTGCAGCAACACCCCAGCCAGCAGAACCTTGCCGGCAAGACCCACCACCTGCAGCCACAGCTGGCCCGTCTGGTGTGCCCACCCCAAAGACAACATACAAAACACCCATAGCTGGGAAACATCCCCCTAATCTGCCATGCTGGACTTTGGGTTGTTGGGGTCCACAAGCTTTAGTTATGCCAGACAGGCACATTTTGTGTGATCACTTTTCTCTTGACCTGCATCCACAGTTGTGCCATAGCCCAACAACTTATGACTATTAACAAGTAATTAGAGAGAAAACAAAACTGAACTTTGGATGTTATTTAATCACACCCAGACAAGGCAAGGGATAGAATTAATCACAAATGACATAAGTGCACAAAAACAGAATAAATCAAGAGAAAGAGGAGTCCACCAAATACTGATGAATGCTTTGCCTGCAAACATCTGGTTGCCAGCATACAGATGCCCAAGAATCTCTGGAGCAGAATCAGGGGTTGTCTCCTACAAATATGCTGCTACCCTCTTGCTCAAGACAAAATTATGAAGGGTGATGCCCGCCAAGATAATTTTCACAACCTTCTCTGGCACCCCATGTGTGGTCAAGAGAGGGAAATCTGCCCTTCAACAGCCCAAAGACATGTTCTACTACTGCACATGTGCGGCGGTGGGCCCCATTATAAGCCTTCTGGCCAGGTGTCTGGGGCCTTAAGAAGGGCATCAAAATCACCTAAAAGACAAATGAAAGCTGGAATTACATTTCTAACAGGCAACACAACATCAAAACAGCCTGAACCAAACAGTACGTTTTACAAAAGAGTAGGGCAAAACAAAAAGAAGGGCATGAGCACAGTCGAAGTGATGGAGGGCAGGGAGACCAATTGGCAATCCCAGTAAACGTGAACCAATTACAAGAAGGGGGCACATAACAGAAATGAAAAACAAATTGCAAATGCAACAAAACAATAAACACGCAGATCCACTCCAGCAAAAAACAGACTTACCCACAAGCCAAGGTGTGAGAGAGGATTTGAATCAGGCCGATAGCCACCAGAAAGATGTTAAATGGTGCACATCACATTAGGCCCAATGAAGCAACATAAAAAGTGTCACAATAATGCTATGGGGCTCATTTACTTTTGGACCCCTTTTGCATTTGGCAACTTCTAAAGGTCTTGTTTACCCAAAAGCCACTTAGATCATGTAGCCTGATTCAAAGCCTTTCTCGCTTGAATTCCGCAAGCGTGAATGGCGTCAAAGGAATGCATTTGGTCTATTTTCCATGTCGGGTGATTCTAAGCCTTGCTTTTTTGGCCTTGTGGTCCTTTTTGTGGGAAAATGGTATGTGTGCAAATGGCTCCTTCCAGAAGCTAGGGACACTGTCAGTTGCAACGTCCCAGCCCTCGATAAGCCACGCCACGTGCTGACTAAATTTCTCAATGGGATGGCTGTCCTGCGAAAGAAATACATCTCTTTTCCTGACAGCATGGCAATCTGAAACAGG
The DNA here is from genome assembly GCA_027917425.1 of Gastrophryne carolinensis. Taxonomy (NCBI): domain Eukaryota; kingdom Metazoa; phylum Chordata; class Amphibia; order Anura; family Microhylidae; genus Gastrophryne; species Gastrophryne carolinensis. The sequence goes on from CM051234.1 coordinate 161,183,887, forward strand.
GTGAGGTTGGGCTTTTTTCGAATAGTGAATATGCCAAGTGTCATGGGCATCATCGATTGTAGGCTCTGGTTCCCCCAGTTTCTCAGGAGTATATGCTTCCCTGTGTCCCAGTCTGTTAAGTTCCACATTGCTCCTCCTTGTAACCCACTCTCCTCTCTTGAGGCTATCCTAACTTCCCCTCCCCCAAACAGCTTCCCTGTGTCCTAGTCTGTTTACATCCACATTGCTCCTCCTTGTAGCCCACTCTCCTCTCTTAAGGCTAGCCTAGCTTCCCCTCCCCCAAACAGCTTTCTCGTGTCCCATTTTGCCCTTGTTTTTCATTATTTTTGCAGTTCATTTGTTGTTGCCAGTCTTGAGCCTATCTGGCGTAACTAAAGCTTGTGGACCCCCCACAACCCAAAACCAGCATGGCAGGTTAGGGGGATGTTGCCAGGCTTTTGGGTGTTTGCAGCTTGCTGTGCCTTCAGTGTCCCCATCTGCTGGTGGTGGTTCTGCTGCTCCACAACCAATGAAGCCAGGTCTTCATGGAGCAAACTGGCGGCCCGTTGCACCTCTTTAAAATATCTATTGGCATTTTGACGAAAAGTGGTGCTGTTGGCCTGCTGGTTTTCGGCACTCACTACCAAAGAAAGGTGTTGTCTAGCTGCAGGTCAGGGCTGTCTTCCTTCTGGGAGCTATGTGGAGGTGGTGGGGCTGCTACTGGCAGTATGAAGCTGTAGCTGAAGGGAGAAGTGGTGATGGCCAGTGCTCTGTGGTGCCAGCAACTGGTGGAGGTGTTAAGATGATATTGGGGTCTTATACAGATGTTCAGAGTTCCTTTCCTCCAGCTGACTAATTTTAGCCAGATAGAGTGCTGTCTGTGTGGATAAAGGTCAACATTAGTGTTAGTTTTTCCCACTGTTACCACACAGCCTCCAGGGCCCCACACGTTATCCAGGGTTCACCCTCCTCCTCCACCCTGTCCCTTGTCCAATTAAGCTCCCTCATTTACCTCATCACTGTCTCAACTCTGCTCCCTGGGTGGCTGGCCGGCGGAAGGACCCAGCCTTGATGTTGTCTTGGTGGTCAGCACACCAGACAGGCTAGCTGTGGCTGCAGGTGGTGCGTCTTGTGAGTAAGGTGCTGCAAAGTCAAGGTAAATGCACTGTTACCTCTTAACAGTATATGTGCCCCTTCAAAATTTCTACAAGGGCTACACACTGGGTTCCCCATTGACATGGGTCCCCAAACGTTTGTCTGCTCCCACCCATGTTAGGAGTTACATGTATAGGTTGCCTAATACTGTTGGTGTGTGTTGTCACACAAGATATGATGGGTGTGCATGTGGGCACTTTTGATGGGTGGGGTGTTTGTTTAGCCTACTTCCTCCAAGCTACAATTTGCAAACCACCAATTGTCACTAATGGGCACATGCCGCCTATCAGTTTTCATGGGGCCCGATGCCCCCTGGTAAGTGTTGGGGTGGAGCATCCCTAACACCCACTCTTCAGCATTTGTAAATTGTAGAGTTTTGGGGAGCCCACCACCAGTTTGGAAAATAGATATAAACAAATAAAAGGGTGGCTTTAGTGAGTTGTCCAATATTTCCTGTACAAGCAGCCCTCTGGTTGTTCACCACTTACCCCTCAGCCAGTCTGGTGCTGAGTTTCCACCGAACTACCATCTTCAGGTCGTCCCACTTTTTCTTGGCCTGAGACCATCCTTGGGTTCTGGCCCCACGCCCATCACATTTCGGGCAATCTCCAACCAACCATAACTCCTCCTTCACCGCTTTGGGGGTGAAGCAGGACCAGGGCCCGAGCAGTTGATCATAATTTTTGGCAACACAATCCAGCAGAACCTCCAGCTGGGAATCATTAAATTGGCCACTCAACTTGCCCTTTGTTAGTTTGCGCCTAGGGTGAGTGGCTGATGCTGTGGTCTGCTGAGCAGTGTCTTGGATGAAGGGGGAGTCACTATGCCCACACCCAGAATGGATGGATTCCAGGCTAGTGGCTGGGGAAAAAGCAGGCCTGGCTGTGGCAACGCTGCTCAGCCTTTGGCCCCCCCATTGGCTTTTTGGTGCTTGTGCGCCTCGGTGCAGGGGTGTGTCATACAGAAGATGTCCAAAGGTCCAACATGGCACCCACCGTGTTCACCCATGAGCAACAGGAGGACATTATGATGGTAAGTCCCACTTTCATGCCATTCGCCTATGCATGTGTGCCACATTAAACTCCTGCCAAGGTGACAGAGGGGCCACAACAGTAGTAGCGGAGTGGAGAATTAGGTGCGCCTTTTGGCCTAATTGTGTCTGCACTTACAATCCACTACTACTGTGGTATGGGAGAGCTGGATTAGGTAGCATTGGCATATACTAACATATACGAGGCTTGGGTGTTTGCAGTGTCCCAGAAAGGTACTTGAAGGGGCATGCATGTGGAGCTAAAGGAAACCTAAATAGAGGACATAAGTTAACAATGTACATCTGTTTGTTGTTTGCAGACATTTATAGAACAATGGTACAACTTAAAGCCCAACACACATGAAAAGAGGACATTGGCAGAGGAAGTGGCAGCCCATGTGAGTGGCGAGTGGCTGTCAACACCTTCACCCAAATAATGCAGCACTGGTCAGACCTCAAGCGGAGAAAGTGTCCCTGGGTGCTGAGGTTTTACAGCCAGAACTTCCCAGGTAAGTGGATATATAACAGAGAAGGTGAGCTATCAGGTTTCTGAGTTACATGTTTTACCAAATTATTTTTTCTTTTGTAGCTGGGGATTTCTGGCTGTGGATCAAGTCCACCCAAGGGGTGACCAGTGGGACCCAGAAGACAGGGTGTGGGTGTAAGGCGGTGGCCCCGAGCCCTGTCAACGTCCTCTTCCACCTCGGAAGCAGCACCAAAACCAGCCATGGTGCCCGCTGAAGAGTGTTGGTGAAGGTGTGCTGGGCTTGGCTCCGGTAGGCCAATGCCAAAATATAAAAGAATAAAATAAAAGTTGTGCTGCATGTGACGTCTAATGACATGTTTGCTAAGTTCAGGTGTGTGCTTCTCTGTCCCTACAGAATCATCAAAGGGCAAGTACACTACGATGGGTCCACCCAAGATGCAAGCGGCGCAAGACTCAGGTCGATGTCGATCCAGTGAAGCAGAACAAAACCTAAGCATTACACAAACAATACATTCCCATAAATTCTAACTCAGCTTCTTACCCTCTACAGACCCTGAAGAAAGGATGCTCCTGCAGAGGAGGGTGGCCCCCTAAAAATATGCGTCAACCAGTTTGGATATGTATGTAAAAAAGTGCGTGCATGTACAGGCACACATGTGGACACACAAGTGGTAATGCATATGTATTTGCAAGCACCATGTTGGTCCCAGAAACAATTAAATATATATATTTATTTATTTATGTAAATAAATATATATTTTTTTAAAGTTAATAACAAAAATGTTTTTATAAACAGTTTCAAGTTATATGCTGTGTAGTGGAGTGTTTTCTATTAACTACATAACAGAAAAAGCAAGCATTCATGGACAGGCTCTAAATCAGCCCCAAAGAGTTAACTAAGGCAATAAATAGCTCAAATAATATGGTTAAACAATACACATTTGTCATTAAACATATGCAATAACACTAACTGAGCAAAGAATCATTTTTTAATTAACAGTTACTTATATTTCAAAGAGTACATTTGTAGATTCTTTTTAGCCAACACAGACTTTTAGACTGCACAATGTCTATTTTTGATTTTCATGTACAGCCTTATTTTTCTTCTTAGAGAAGAGCTTGAAACGTATTCTAATGAGCTAGCTTTGCAGACATTTAAATAATACAGTCTCCAGTAACTTCCTCTCATATCTGTTCTAAGTATTGAAATCTTTTATTGCTCTCAACCTTTTCTGGCTAATTATTATTATTGTTCCACCAGCAGCAATTGTTTTGATATTTCTAAATGGCAAGCATACATGATAAATGTTTTTCCTACTTTAAAGCTATTGATGGAAGTTAAAAATATAGTCTTTAAAAAGGTTTCAACTAAAATTGCTTTTGTATTTCTACTGTATGTTTGTCCTTCAATACTCCTCAGTAAATCACAACTATACCACATCCAATCTAATGTTATATGTTATAAACATTTAGCACTAGAGATTAATGCTACCCTGTGGAAAATATAAGCTTATATTAGCTGTCACAGAAAATAAATATTGTTGCCAACCTCCTGTACACAATGAGTGTGGTGTTCATCATCAAAATATCTGCATTACAAATAAACTTTAGCTGCAGAGTTGTAAAAGTACAACATATTTTTTGTATACGCGATTCAGATGTATGTGGACTTTTCATTCTAAAGAAATGCCTGGGACCAAATATTATAATGATTCTGGATAGCCTCATAAACTAGACACACAGGGTTTTGTTTCACTTTAAAAGACTCTTGGGGGTGGCTGTCTACCTCTTTGTAGGGCATTACACATTTGGCCCATGCATGTGCTATTAGAACGAGGGTTAGGTAGGTTTTTCTGGGGATTTGGAGGGTTTCACGCAGCAGGGCATCCAGAAAGGCAGAGTCAGGCGACCTCTGTTATAAACCCCTGGGTTTATGGGTTATTTACTATACTGGTTATCGGTTTATTTAACTGAGGAATATCAACTTGGGATGCCCCACTGTGTGAAACCCCCAGATCACCCACACAACTCACCTTTCCAACATAGAATTTCTCGTTCAACGTTTTAACATTGGCATGTGGAAGCTGAAATGGACTGCAAATAGAACTATACAAATATCTTAAATTCAATCTTAATTAGGATTTACAAGATGTAGAGGGTAAATTGAACTCTTTGCACAGGGATGTGGCATGGAAATGCAGATTTCCATGACACTCTAAGACCAGATTTACTGCTACTCTGCACAGTTAAACAGGCAGTAGTTGCTGTGACGGGAGGCTATCAGCTGTAGCCCTTCCAGCCAGGCAGTGTTCACAGCGCACAGCTTTTATATTCCTATGCGCTACTGCTGGCCGAGAGCACCGCAAAATATATATTTATGGAAAAATACATACCACTCCTAGGCGCAATAAATTCCAGACACACAGTGCCTGTTGGAATCCCAATTTGTAATTTTTTAGGCTCCTGGAATTTATTTTTTTTTAAATTGGGAATGGGAATTGCATTGGGTGCACTTGAAAGACATGACACAGCTTTCTCACGGCCCAAATCACAAGTTTGGGGTTATTTTTTGGATGCACTTTTAGAACTTTTGTGTTGAGCTGCAAACAGCTCAAGGATCCAGTGGCACAAAAATTCCTAAATAATTGTAACCATTCCATCTCATTGAAATGTATGGGATAAGGTCACACAGTGCAGGGTGAGCGCCTAGTCTTATCTGGCACTGTAGGGAACTCAATGCCGGCACTAATTCCATCGCCGGAGCTGTTGATAGATAGGACATTACCTGCCACTATCACAGATTTGTAACTTGGGGGTTTATTCATGAAGCTCTAGCGCCAGGTAGTGCTTCGCAGCAGGCAGCGTAAGCAATACCACATTTATGAAAGCGAATCTGGTGAGCGACTCGAACAGCACCATGTAGCGTACGATTCATTATTACAGGTGGCTCAGTGGATAGCGACGGCGCTCAAGCTTCCAGAGCGACAGGTAAGAGCTGTCGCTACCATTGGCTCTCCTATACATTTCAATTGATGTTCCTTCTAATCCCTTTCCTGATCTTTTTTTATATACTCTCAAATAATTATTTGATCCCCCCTGGCCTGGAATTAGATTTTTTTTTTTTAAAACATTTTACAATTTTATGCAGAATTGTTCTTACAGGTCTGGCACTAAAGTGTTATTGTCACAGTGTTCCAACAATGTTATTCCATGTTTTTCCACTTTGTTACTGGTGGATATGTGTCCAAAAACTCACTTTAATCACACAGCGTCTGGCGTGTGAGTCTGATTTTTGTTGAATTAGATGTGGAGCGCCAAGTGCCAGACGCTCTGACCAGTCGCTACCTCTCGCTACTTCTCGTGCTGTACTGATGTTAGATGTCGTGTAAGCTTGACCGCTATTGTTTTGAACACCGCCTTACGTACGCTGTTGCAAATACGGAAACAGTATTATTGCTTTACAGTTATGAGCCTATTATGACAGTAACTGAAATACATTATGGGCCTTATTCATGAAGGGATAGCGCCAGGCAGAGCCTGTACAGCGGCAGGTAGCACCAGGTAGCGGCAGGTGAACGCCGGAGACGGCATGCAATTACACATTCATGAAGCCGAATCTGGTGAGTGACTAGAACAACGCCATGTAGCGTTCGATTCATCATTATCCCAGCCTCAAGCGTACAGTGCCGGCGTTCAGCCTTGCAGAGCGTCACGTCTAACCTACGGGACCATAGGAGAGGTAAGTTAGCCATGACACTACCCCCCTTCACAAGGGGCCTCAGGACCCTTACCAGGTTTATCAGGGTCGTTGCGATGAAATCTCTTGATCAGAGTACTAGCATGCACCGAATCCCCTCAAATCAATCAAATACTGCAAAGAGTTGTGTAAAATCCGCAAATCAAAGATCTTATTAATCTCATATTCGGGTTCATCTTCCACAATGACGGGTGGAGGTGATGATACCTGCACATTTCCATTTAATAACGAAACATGAAATGCGTTAGGAATTTTCATGGAGGATGGAAGTTCAACTTTGCTTTGTTTTGGATGATCGGGAAAGGACCGATGAATTTAGGGCCCAACTTAGGTGATGGTTGGAGAAGCACAATATTATTCCGGGTAGAAATCCAAACCAGATCCCCCATCTGTAAAGGAGGTTCCTGTGACCTATGACGGTCAGCAAATACCTTATGTCTCTCAGTGGCTCCTTTAAGGTTTTCTTGCACCTTAGACCAAATAGTCATTCTCTCTCAAAGCCATTCCTCCAGAGCCGGCAAACTGGAGGAAGAACCGGAGAGAGAAGATGCTTTGGGATTCTTACCATAAGAGGCACATTCGTCTGGACTTCCATAGCTGTCTGTGAAAGTTTTTGTGTGTGTTTGTCATTTTTTGTTTTTTTTTCGTTCATTTTTCATTCGTACGAACGTTCGGGCAAATGCGTATATGCGCTTTCGATGAACGAAAGCTAATCGGATCATTTGCGTTAGTTCGGATCATTTTCCCCACAAAATCTGATATTTTTCGTTCGTTCAGATAACTTACGTTATTGGTATGGGCTTGCGTCTCATTCAGAGAGCTGATTGCCGACGGACCACCCTATAAACCTGTTTCCTTTGCGATCCCCTTACGGGACCATTTTGACCTCGAGACTAGCAGCTATGGACGACTCTAGTGCATTTGAGGAGCATGAGGATCTGCAGCTTATGGGCATTGAAATTGTCCGGAGGGCTGAGACCGGATTGCACCGGCGACCCATGCATATCGATGGCATGCATGACGTTGAGCTGTTCGAGCTCACCAGACTTAATCGCGCTTCCCTCCATAAGTTGTATAGTGAGCTGTGGCCATGGTTAGCCCGCACCACAAGGAAGGGGCAAGCAATTTCAGGTATGACCAAGATGCTTGGCTGCCTGCAATTTCTGGCCAACGGCTCGTTCCAGAGGCTGGGTGCCCTCTCCGTGGGGATCTCCCAGCCTACGCTGAGCCGCGCGCTTTCCAAGTTTTTGTAAAGCATGGCTACCATTAGTCAGAAATATATATTTTTTCCTGACGACATGGTAGCCTGGAACGCGCTTAAGCTGGTATTTTATAATATCGCCGACATGCTCAACGTCATGGGTGCCATTGCACCCACGTTGCCTTGGTGCCTCCGGCAGCCAACAAGTACATCTATAGGCAAGTTCTTTTTTTTTTGGGGATATAGTTGTCATAAATGGTATTTTACATTTATCTTAATCCCTCCTTGTAACTAGTCCCTGTGAAATAGCTGACTCTGTATAGCTCTTAATCCCTCCTTGTAAATTCCCTCCTTGTAACTCGTCCTTGTGAAACATTGGAGCTTATTTAGCTTATACAATGTTTTTCATGTCGCACAAAGGAAAACATTTTCATGTGGTCCTTAAATAGGCAATTTACAGTTAATCTTTACTTGATGCAACATACCTCTCATTTTTTGGGGTGAAAAATACTTATGTACTTAGTTATTGTTATTTGGATTGGCCAACATGTTTTTGGGAGGGTGTTAGGAGTTAGTGTTTGAGTAGTTTACCTTGTCTTGCTAATTTTGTTTTTTTTCCCTTTTCTCCCAGGAACCGCAAAATGGGCCACTCAATGAATGTCCAAGCAGTGGTGGCCCCGGACATGCAGTTCCTTAGTGTGCTCGCCGGGTTTCCAGGCTCATCCCATGACGCCTACATTCTGCGAAGATCTGGATTGTACCGTCGGTTTGAGTCTGGAGCATTCTCCGGTGGATGGCTCCCTGGTAAGTTTTATTTTTTAAAAGTTTCTTTTTATTTGCAGTTCAACAAACATCAAAACCACCATAACAAGTGACATATAACATTGAGGTGCCGCAGGCACCCTTCTCAGTAGCACAATTTCAATGATATTTAGACACGACAACCATACACTCACACATTCATACTGTCTGGACTTGGATATTTAGTAAACTGTTCCCTGGGATGGAGGGGTAAGTCAAGGAGCCGTTTCTCCCAGGATGTCTCCCCTGTTTCCTCAGTTCCATTTTAACTCGCTCAATGCCCGCAAGTAAGCAGTCACGCCCCCTCAATTTAACCCTGTCCCTCCTTAATCGTCCTCAGAAGCGGTGTCCTGACTCTGCAGCCAGGGACCCCACACCTTTTCAAACTTATCGGGCACCCCCCTGGCCGTGTATGTCAGTTTGTACATCGTAAGCTTCTGGTTAACTAGAGCCTTCCACGCCTGTACTGAGGGTTTGGCCGGATGTTTCCAATTAAGCTGAACACATTTCCTGGCATAAAAGAGCAGCAGCCTAAATAATGACTTTAGCGCCCCCGTCACTGACAGTGGCTCAACCACTCCCAGAAGACATATGGGAATCGAACCAGCGATCCGGATGCCCACCACCCCACCAATCAGGTCCATCACCTCTCCCCAATATCCCACCAGGACCCCGCAGGACCAGGTCATATGTTCCCATGAGCCAACCTCCCTCTCGCACCTGGGGCATATATCACTATCCAATAATCCCATCTTATGCAGACGTATTGGCGTGATGTAAGCCTAACCACTTGGTCTGGATAAATCTGTCTCTGGCTTCTATGACCGATGTGTGTATGTTCTCTAAGATTTCTTCCCAGTCATCTCGTTCTAAAGTCTGGTCTAGCGTTTGCCACTTACTTTCAATTTTCCCCCTAGGGGACTCCAGTCCAGCAACCAGACACTTGTATAATGTGGAGACAGGTTTCCCCAAGTCCGGTCCCCTCACCACACTCTCCACGCAGGACACCGAAAAGTTCGGGCCGTCCCTACGGAACTGGGTCTGCAAAGCATGCCTGAGTTGCAGGTAGCGGAAGAAGTCCCGATGGGAGATTCGAAAGACCTCCCTTATTTGGTCGAATGAGAGAAGCACTCCGTCCCTGTACATCTGGCCCAGCGCCCGGAGGCCTCGCCCATCCCAGAACTGTGGGTCTTGCATAGCAACCAGCTCAGGAAGTTTGGGGTTATTCCAGAGAGGAGCAAAGGGGGACCAGTACTGGGCCTCGACCTGATTCCTGTCCAACCTGGCCACCCTTTCCCATATGTTACACACTACCCTCATACAACCGGTAGCCTCTCAGACCCCCCGAACTCCCCTATACACCAAAAGGGATAGCCTCTCAGGGGAACCCAACACCTCCGCCTCCAGCCTCACCACCGGGTTGTTTTGCGGCTGACAGAGCCACCAGTGCGCGAACAGAAGCTGCGTGGCATAGTAATACAGTTGCATATGCGGGACCGCCAGTCCTCCCTCCGTGACCTGCGCTTTCATTATTTGTCTGTTGAGCCTAGGTGGAGATTGCCCCCAGATAAAGCCAAACAGAATTGAGTCCAGCATCTTGAAATGGGAAACGGGTAGTAGGACTGGCGAGGCCTGGTAGATATATAGAAATTTTGGAAGGAATATCATTTTATATATATTAATTCTGCCCATAACTGACAGCGGCAAGTTCGCCCACTGGGTGACCCGCTGCTTTAGCTTTGACACGACAGGGGCAATATTTAGAGATATGAATTTGCTTGGTTGCCTGCTAATCAGGATCCCCAGGTATTTAAATTGTTGGACAATTTTAAGTTGGGACCTTGGGGAAATGTCGGGGGAAACAAGCTCATCCACTAACATTAAACTAGATTTATCCCAGTTAATCCTCAGTCCTGAGAATCTCCCAAACACTCTAATAGTGTCCAGAGCTGCATCAAGAGACTTATGGCCATCCGCCAGGTACAACAGTGTGTCGTCTGCATAGAGAGATATCTTTTCCTCCACTGCTCCCAACTTCCATCCAGCGATGCTTGGGGAGTTCCTGACAATGATCGCCAGGGGTTCAATAGCTAGTGCAAAAAGCAACGGCGAGAGTGGGCACCCCTGTCTTGTCCCCCTATGCAACACAAAGAGAGTAACACCCATTGACCCGTATCCGAGCTGTTGGCCGATCATATAACAGTTTGGTGTATGTAATGAAGCTGGCAGGAAGCCCAAATCTTTCTAAAATTGCCCAAAGATATTCCCACTCCACTGAATCAAAGGCCTTTTCATTATCTAACGAGATGACCACTCTCTCCCCCTGATTATCATGTACAATTTGGAGATTTGACATCAGCCTACGGAGATTCACCCCCGTGGTACGCCCCGGCATAAACCCTGACTGATCTGGCCCAATCAAGTGTAGAATAACCTTGTTCAGCCTGGTGGCCAGTATTTTGGCTAATATTTTGGCATCTTGGTTCAGCAGGGATATGGGACGGTAAGACGCGCAGGAGTCAGGGGGTCTCCCCTCTTTATAGATGAGGACCACATGTGCCTCACGAAAAGAGGCTGGTAGGCACCCACTCTCAAGGGCTTGTATCAGCACTTCCCACAGCTTGGGAGTCACCTGTTCAGGGTCCTGTTTATACCACTCAGCCGGCATCCCATCCGGTCCCGGCGCCCTCCTGCTAGAGAGCATTTTAATTGCGCCAGAGACCTCATCCATGGTGATGGGGGCATTCAGGGCCTCCTGATCTTCCTCAGTCAGCCTAGGGAAGGCAATCTGATCCAGATAATCACCCAGGTTAGTTGCTCCATAGCTCGCCCTTGAAGAATACAAGGCCGAGTAGTATTCCAGGAACCTCTGGGCTATCTCCCTTCCCCCCGTCACCCTCGTCCCGCTGTCCAGGATTTCGGCAATGTGATTGGACTGGCTTTCAGCTCTTGCTAGGTAGGCCAGGGTCTTACCGTTCTTGTCCCCTTTATCAAAGATTGCTGCCTGCTTATATAGTAGCAGTTTCCTAGCTGAGTCAGTCAAAAGCAGGTTATATTCCCTTTTTAGTGCCAACAGTGTTGAGTGGTCCCCGCTGTCTAACGTTGTACTATACTTCTCCTCCGCTAGCGCAAGTCTGCTTTCAAGATCAGCCACTTCCCTTCCCTTCTTCCTCCTAGCCGTCGCGATAGTGTTAATGGCTGCCCCTCTGGTAAAAGCTTTAAAGGCATCCCATCTTACTTCCACCGAGGTCTCCATCATATTACACTCCCAGAATGCCTCAGTAGAGGACTGCAGACTGCTCTTAATGTCGGGGGATTCCAACCAAAGACGGTTCAGGGTCCACCCAACCCAGTTCTCCTGTCGCAGTGACAGTTCAGCTGTTATCAACAGGGGTGAGTGGTCCGAGACCCCCCTCGGGAGGTAGTTGCAGGCCGCGACCCTGGCTAGAAAGTCGGACGAGGAGAACGCCAGGTCAATTCTAGACAGGGACTTGTGTGTAACCGAGTGACAGGAGTAAGCCCTGTCAGCGGGGTGCTTCCACCTCCAAAGTTCCTGCAGCCCCAGAGCCTCCGCCCAATTGGCCAGCTGAGTCTTGGGGCCCGGATTCTTACCCATCCTGTCCATCGCCGAGTCCAAAACCATATTAAAGTCCCCTAGTAGCAGTATCGGGGCTGGGGGGTAGGAGAGTACTTTCTCCATTATTCTATCCAGTATCCTAGCAGAGAACGGTGGGGGAACATACACTCCGACTATTATCATAACAGTATCCATTAGTTTAGCATGGAGGATAACATAACAACCCTCTCGGTCGGTGTAACAAACGGGGTACCCTTAGAGACCAACACTGAAACACCTCTTGAGTAGGCCGAGAATGGGGCGTGAAAGGAACTCTGGATCCATGGCCTCTTCAAGGCCAGTACCCTCGGACCCACCAAATGGGTCTCTTGGAGAATAACTACGTTCGGCTTGTGCCTCTTTACACACTGGAGGACAGTAACCCTCTTAATCTTATCGTTAAGCCCCCTGACATTCCAGGAGAGAAATTTACACTCACCCATCATTACCGCTTAAGATATCCCTATCAGGGGCTGCATCCCTGCGGTTCACCATCCCTCCCAGAGAGCCTCCCGTTACTTGAGTCCAGCAATCATACTTCACAGTCATACCAGCATATAGACAACAGTTCAAAAAACAGATAGTACAGTACTTAAAATCTAACCAACAGTTCTAGTAAATTACTTATTATTCTTCACCACATTCGGCTGCAATTCTGTTCTTGCCTTTATGATAGGGTCTGCGCCATCTTTGCTTAGAAGCATGACACTTACTGAGTAGAGGAGAGCGGGATAAAGTGCAGGGGGTGGGTAAGTGGTGTGCTTGCCTCAGACAAAGCAGATCTGGGTTCCTGAAAAGGTCAGACATCCAAGAATGCTGAGCAGCACAGCCCTAAACCAATACCTGTTAGCAGTCTGCCTGATTTGCCCTCATCTGCCATCTTGGCTTTTTTAATGGTCCGAGCATGCATTAGATGGTGTTAGGCAGTTTTTTAATCAGAGCAATATGTACGTTCAGGGTGTCTCTCAAATATTACATAGCCTCTTAGTCATGGTGATGGCCCCTTTTTTTGTTTACATTTTGGGAGTAATGTGGACTTAATGTTATTTTTGTTTTATTTTTTCAGGGGATTCCGGCTATCCACTGCTTCCCTGGCTGCTGACGCCGGTCCTTCGCCCACAGAATGCGCCACAGGACGCCTACAATCGGGCCCACAGGAAGACCAGGGCCATGGTGGAGAGGGCGTTTGGCCTGTTAAAAACCTGCTTTCGTTGTTTGGACCATATCGGGGGGGCACGACAGTATGACCCCAAGAAGGTCATAGATATAATTCTAGCATGTTGTGTGTTACATAACTTTGCCATAATGCAGCGTGTCCCCCGGTATTTGGATCTGCCCCCCTCTCCACCCAGCCAGGACCCAGATGAACAATACCGTGGCACACCTAGTCCCTCTGGCCAAGCAGTTTGGGCCAATTTGATTTCTACACATTTTTCTTAATTTTTGGGTCCTGTGTTTGTTTTGTGTATGTAATGTTTTTATTTGACTATAATTTGGATTTGTCAATCTTGAAGTTTTGGTTTGTTTAACAACTGGTAATGATTTAAATACTAAACATTTCACACATGATCTGAGAGTAATGTATTTTTTGGTGCCCTGTTGTTTTTGTAAATTCATTGTCATTGCTAAAATTCAAAAAAACATTAATGCATCAATGAAGTCAACAACAGTTAAAGTCACATTCAATATATTTATTACAAACATGTACATTTGTAGTTTAAGGGCACTTGCATATTTCATGTACATACATCGGACCACATAAATTAAAAATTTCGGCAAATCATGCCACCTAGCAATTGTACACATCCCGGACTTTAAAAGTAATGCACTGCAGGGCAAAGTATTTGTGCAAAAAAAAAAAAACATACAGACATAGGGAGCAAGCATTTGCATGTCAATATTGGCCCAGTAATATATAGGGCCACATACACACTCTCTCCTGCCTGGTCACATTTGCCACAGGCACAGGTGTAAAGCAGCCATACCTATGCCACATCTATGCCTGTAAGTCAGTGGCCCACCCAAACAAGAAGCCCCAGTCCAAATCCAAGTCCAGTCCAATCTCTACCAGGGTTTAAGGTATTAGTTTGCCAGGCCAGAATGTCCCCCAATCATGCCTACAAACAGGATGAGCCAGAAGCAATGTAATTAGGTCCAAGCCTGCAGCGCAACAGCTTGAGTGGCATGGTTCAGTGAGGCTTGAGCTCAGGCATTGTCTAGTGGGCTATCTCAGCACTCTAATGAGCTATATGGCTGCAAATCCAAAGCATACAAGGCAAGCCATACCAAAAGCCTATATTGGTAGGGCTCACCAGACAGGTCAATACAGTGGGGATTTAGAGCAAAGATGTGTAGCAGATACAGGGCAAATAGGGGTTAATATGGTTGATGCCCAAAAAACCCGGGTTGTAGGCCTTGGAGGTGGCCCATCACCTGGGCATATGTGGCATTCATAATCTGCAACTGTTGCAACATATTTCTATTGGTTGTTCGAACTTCATCCAGCATGGCACTGAATTTACTACTTAAGGTGGCCATGTGGGTGTTGCTAGTTTGAACATCCTCAAGCATGGCTGTGAAATTTGTGGCTAAGGTGGCCATGTGGCTGTTGTTCGACCTAAATTCTGTCAGCACAGGTATTATTTAAGGTCTCTAATTGTGCATGATGCTGCTTGTTGTTTTTTTTATTTGCTGACTCCATGATCGGCACGCGCCTCCCCTGGGAATCTGGGCGACGTAGCAGACAACGCCTCCCAATTCCCCGTGTTGGGGCACGTGTAGATGATAGTCCTATAGTTCGACCAACAGCCACAGATGTGCTTGGCAAATCCACTGGGGACTGTAGGTTCAGTCTCTGCATGCTGCCCACGATGGGCTGGCAGCATGCAGCCAGCTTCACTCTGCTGCAGAGGATTTGGTGTAGAAACATGTTGGGACAGTTGCAGATTATGTTCCAGGGGGGTCTGTTCTGAAGGTCCCATCAAGGTACCATCCTCCTCCAGGTCCTGGATTTCCTCCATCAGTGTATGAGTCTGTTGGGACATGTAAAAAAAAAAAAGGTTCAGTTTGGCTCCTCAATATTTTTGTTGTGCAAATTATTCATGTAAATTCACATGCATCAGCAGATTCTGAAAAATACACTTACCGTTTATATCGGATCCTGGCTTCTAGGCAGCACGGAAGTTGTCAGCGTGGTCAAACTGGCTGAGGCTTCCACACTAGCTGAGGGATGATGCTGGCCTGTATTGTTTACAAAAAGGCATGTAAACACACAAATATGCCTTGGTGATCTGTATTAATACATATGCGTCACTAAAACATGTGGCCAAGCAGGAATGGCAACTCCCCGAATGGGCCAAGTTGGGCTTCACTATGAATGTCATTATCTGTTAGATGTATTAAGCAACATGTACAAACACATTGGTCACCTTAAATAAAATAAACATGCATGTACTGGCTGTTATGAGGCTTCACACATCCCTAAAGGGCCATTAGGGGCCCACACTCAGCTTGCAAATAGCATTTGGCTTAAGAAGAAGCTTAATGATAGAACAAGGGGGCACAACCTGAAGCTAGTCGGGGGGAAGATCAGGAGCAATGTTAGAAAATATTATTTTACAGAAAGAGAAGTAGATGCTTGGAACAAACTTCCAGCAGAGGTAGTTGAAAAATCAACAGTCACTGAATTTAAACATGCCTGGGATAAGCATACATCTATCCTAAGATAAAGAGTACATACAGTATACACATAAGGGCAGACTAGATGGACCGTATGGTCTCCTTCTGCCGTCAACCTTCTATGTTTCTATGTTTCTATGTAAGAATATGCTGCTTGCCATTCTTCCTAGGTAGACCATCCCTGACCCGAGATCAAGTATTTAAGACCAAAGCACAGCTCACACCCAAGTGGTCTAAAGACAAAGATGGAAGTGTTGGATCTGATTGTCTCAAATCACATAACAGGCAGTCCTTTACTAATGTAAAGATGTTTATAGTGTCCATAAATACTCTCCAAGGTCATGTAGGGCCAAGCTAATTTGAAAATTAGCATTCCACAGACATTACACACCCTGCTAAAACTGTAACCTTCACTACAAGGCACTCCCTAGGGGCATGTGTTTATATATGCCTTTGAGCCTCATTTTACAAGTTGAAAACATTTCACATACACACTAACATTACTAACCTGCATGAATAGTAGGGATGTCCGTGTCCCGTTGCCCCGAGTGTCCCTCTAAGGCCACGGGATGTATCAGGCCCAGCACCATCTCCTCAGCTTGGGAAAATTGTAATTTAGTGGGGAAGCCTCCCCCAGTTTGTAAGCTGAAAAAGAGAGTTTGCCAAATGTAGGAAAATGGGTACAAGACAAGAAGCAGACAAATCCACAAAGCAGATATGTACCTGTAATTTCGCCGTTTATTCTCTTCCTTCTGCGCTGCATACTTCAGGTCCGATATTTTGCGTTGAATCTGCTCCACATCTTTGAACTCATCCCCCGCTGCATTGACCTGTCTGGTGAGCTCCTCTAAAATTTCTGCTTTGCGTATTTTGCTGGTTGCTTTGGATCTACGGCCATATAGTTCATCATAATGTAAGGAGAGCCCACTAGCCAATGCCAGAGTTTGGGCCTCCCCAAACCTGCCACTCAAGTGGCCTCGGCGCAATGTGCGTCCTGTTGCTTGATGTTCTGGCTCATCAGTGGTTGCAGGCATATCGGGGGACATTCTGGCCTGGCTGTGTTGGGGAGAAATGTAGGACAGGCGGCTGGCTTTAGATTGAACTGGACTTGGATATGGACTTGGGGTTCTTGGCTGGGTAGCCACTGAACTAGCAGGCGTAGCTGTGGCATATGGAGAGTGCCTTGCCACCTGTGCCGGTTCCAAATGTGGGCGCGGAGGAGAGGGTGTGGTGGATGATGTTGGGCTTCTTGCCCTGTGCCTCTGTGGCCCCTTCACACTTTCATGCCCCTGGGAGGTTGTTGGATGTGGGTGGGGTGATGGTGAGCTCTGGCTGCTGGGGCTTCGGGCCCGGTGGGTTGACCTCTTGCCATGGTAGCTTTTCCCACGTGGGTGGGGTGATGGTGAGCTTTGGCTGCTGGGGCTTTGGGCCTGGTGGGTTGGCCTCTTGCCATGGTAGCTTTTCCCATGTGGGTGGGGTGATGGTGAGCTCTGGCTGCTGGGGCTTCGGGCCCGGTGGGTTGGCCTCTTGCCATGGGAGCTTGGCCACTTTGGGGGCTTGGGCTTCTCACCCTCTTGGTGTGCTTTTTAGGGGCCATACCTGTGTGCGTGCTGGCCTGGGCTTTCTTCTTTGGTGCTGGCTCCTTTGTTTTGGTGCTTGTTGGTGCCTTTGTGGTTGTGGTCACCTGGACCTGCCCACTGCGGGTTTCCCTTTGGCATTTTTGAGCGAGTGGTGGGGCCTGCAGAAGCCTCCTTACACTTCTCTGCCTTTTTGGTGCTGTCCTCCTTTGCTGCTTTGGCCTTAGCGCCGGCTTTTTTGGGTGCCATAATGTTGAGACTCTGAAAGAGAATGAGCTGTGGGTCCAGGACACTTTAAATACTAATGCCGGGGTATGACGCTTACGCGTTTGCGTGCGCGTGTGTACGGTCGTTCGTCCAGCCGTGCGGAACCCGGAAACCGCTGGGGCATTGCTTATCTGCTGCAGACAAGAGGCAAGATGGTGCCCACAATCTTCACCTGCCAACAAGAAGAGATCATCATGCTTGTAAGTGTCTTTTAATGCCTTTGATTTGCCATCTAAATGCATGCCTAGCCCTTAAGGAAGCACAGGAATAAACGGTTTGTTTTATAAGAGTCTAAAACTCTGTGCCAAACAGAAGTTAGGGCCCACACATGCGAACAAAGAGTTATGACAGCAACAAGGATTTGTGAGAGATATTTGTATGCAGTTTGATCTAAATCCTATGTTTGTTTTGTGTTTTGTAGACGATGCTGGAGCGCAGGTACGACTACCTGCCCAACTCATTTAAAAGCGGACAGTCGCCCTGGAGTTAGTTTCAAGAATACAACATCAGACGGACACCACCTTCACCCACACTCAGATCATGCAGCATTGGTCGGACCTGAAATGGCTGCACATGCCCCGGGTGCGGCGGTTTTTCGGACTCCATTTCCCTAGTAAGTACATAGCGATTGCATGCTAGATGTAAGTTATACAGAAGGTAGGTCTTTATTTAGAAATGCTTTTCTTTTCTAGTGTTGGAAATGGAGTACCGAATCCGCCGCACCCGGAGGTGCACAGGCCGACCAGTGCTGCATGAATCTGCAGCTGGAAATGAAGGTGGTGTTTCTCCAGGGCGACGGTCCTACCCCTCCTCGGTTGGGTCCTCCGACCAGCCCCTGGACCTTTCCAAAGAGGAGGGGCAGCACGGCGTTGGCAGGCAGTCGTACCCAGCGACGTATGCGGGAGCCTCTGGTATGTGACTCTTCATGTAACCGCAAACACATATACATGCTATTTACTACAAAGCTAATTCCCTTAATCTGTTTTTCTAGATGCTTCTGGAGCGGGTGAAGATGTGCAGTCTGCAGCAGATCTCGCCCAGAAGACACAGGGAGAAGGTGAGTGATGTGACACACACATTGAAATGGACATTTGATGACTGTTGACTAAGACATTATAAATGACCCTATTTGCCATGTCTCTACAGCCTCTACTTCACAGCAGTGGCAGGGCCCAGGATGTAGAGTTGTCCCCAACGAGGCCGGCGTCGGCCACCAACCAAGTAAGTTGTAATGTCATTCTTTGTAGTATGTGTTAATTGACAAGATCACCCAGATACATGAAGCCATAGTCAATGGCATTAGCAGATTGACCTATGCCCACTTCCTTAGATTAATGACTTAGCAGAATGACCTCTGCCCACTTCCTTAGATTAATGATTTAGCAGATTGACCTCTGCCCACTTCCTTAGATTAATGACTTATGTCGTCATGATTTAGATTGGCAACTAACAAACATTCCATCCACAGGTGAGAAACATGTACTTGTCTCAAAATAATTATCATTTTTACATTTTATACAGGGAACACACGGGCAAGAGTGGAAGAAATGAATAGAAGGGTCCTTGAGTTGGTGGCTGATATGCAGCAGCTGGTTGACTCATTGGGGACAACAGAAGAAGACTAGTGTTCTGGGTCCTGCTACTGTGTTGTATATATGTATATAGTTTAAATATTTTAAATTTTTAATAATTTTTAATGTTTTTATTAAAGCAAAAAATAAAAATGTCACATTGTTTTAAAAACTAAATTAAAAAAAAAGCCAAAAAACAAATGGCCTTCTGCTATTAAAAAAAAAAAAAAAATCAGTGTCATTTTTTCAAAAAAATACATTAACATCAAATGAAGGGTTAAATAAATATTTAGAGATGAAGATTAAGGTGGCCGCGAAGTGATTTGGGTAAGTTTTAGGGGCCTAAAATGGAAGAACAACCTAACCGGGAAGTGATTTTGGTAAGTTTTAGGGGCCTAAAATGGAAGAACAACCTAACCGCGAAGTGATTTGGGTACGTTTTAGGGGCCTAAAATGGAAGAACAACCTAACCGCGAAGTGATTTGGGTACGTTTTAGGGGCCTAAAATGGAGGAACAACCTAACCGCGAAGTGATTTGGGTAAGTTTTAGGGGTGAAACTTGGAAGATGTAGGAAAGCGCAAAGTGGTTTAGCTAAGCATTGTAGTAAAAGTGAGTGAGCCAAATATGTAGGCGAGCAGTTTTATGAGTTAAGTTTGTAGTGCGCAGGCGCTAGATCGTAAGGATTTACATCCGGACGATTATTTAGTGAAAAAGGGAAACAGAATCTAACGGGAAACGTAAAGGATTCGTGGGAGGAGACAATGGGAAAAGGACAAAAATTAAAGCCTACATTGTAACATGAGAAAATGAGAAGGAAAAGTCACACTGGAAAATGACATTCTCGTACCCGTACTCTGCCGTACGAACGGACGAAAACTTTACAGGATAGCAATGCATGCACAGAATCGCTCGTACACTCATACGAGAGCGGGAACATTTAAAAAAAAAAACAGATCGGCACAAAAACAAAAGTCTTTTTTTGTCTCTCTGAATCAACCCTAATATTCTGAGGTATACCATGGATACGAAACACGTTTTATAAACAACTGAGATAATTCGGGTGCCGACGGGAGCTTAGTCAAAGGAATGAAGTGCGCAATTTTACTAAATCGGTCGACCAGAACCCATATTACCGTATTATTCTGAGACTGTGGTAAATCAACAATAAAATCAATTGACACATGGGTCCAAGGCTACTCAGGAATTTCCAGGGACATTATTAGCCCTGCTGGAGCTTTATGAGACCCCTTGCGGGCAGAGACAGGACAGGCCTCAACAAAGGCGATAACGTCACGCCTAATCGTGGGCCACCACACATGGCGTTTGGCAAGGGCTAATATCTTGCGATAACCTAAGTGCCCAGAAGTCTTGGCATCATGGAACTCCCGCAATACAGAAAGACGTAATTGTGGTGGGACAAACCGGCACCCCGAAGGTTTACCCGGTGGTGCCTCAGCCTGAAATGATTCTAGTGACTTTAAAAAATCAGGGAGCAGAATCCCAACAACACAACCCAACCAGATAACGCATCAGCCTTGGTGTTCTTTACTCCCGGTTTGAAGGTGACGACAAAATCAAAGCGGGAGAAAAAGAGCCCCTACGGGGCCTGTCGGGAATTCAGCGGATTCGATATATTCCAGATTCTTATGATCGGTATAAACCGTAATCGGGTGTAGGGAACCCTCTAACCAATGCCGCCATTCCTCAAAGGCCAACTTTATGCCCAATAATTCCCGATTACCCATGTCATAGTTTTGTTCTGCTGAGCTAAACTTCCGCAAGAAGTAGGCACATGAGTGTAATCTCTAGGGGGAGCCAGAATATTGAGAGAGAACACCTCCTACCCCGAGTTCAAAGGCATCCACTTCGACAAAGAACGGTCGACTGACATCAGATTGAATAAGTATTGGGGCTGAGGTGAAGGCCTCTTTTAAGGTCTGGAAGGCTTAATTGCCATGGGAGGTCAATTCTCCACAAAAGCGCCTTTCCGGGTTAGGACAGTCAGAGGAGCCACAATGGAAGAGAAAACTTTAATGAATCATCTGTAAAAATTGGTGAAACCAGGGAATCTGTAGAGCTTTCAGGGTTTTTGGTTGTTCCCTTTCCAAGACGGCCGAAACCTTGGAGGGATTCATAACCGATCCCTGACTTGACACCAAATAACCCAGGAAAGGGACTTTGGAGACCCTAAAATAGACACTTGGATAATTTGGAATACAGACTATTCTCTCGCAGCTTCTGTAACACCACCCTCGCATGTTGCCAGTGTTCCGTCACTAATCGAGAGAAGGTAAGAATGTCATCCAAGTAAATGACCATGAATTGCCTCAGATATTCACGAAAAACGTTGTTGACAAAATCCTGGAAGACCGCTGGAGCATTACACAACCCGAAAGGCATGACTAAGTACTCATAGTGTCCGTCCTTGACATTAAAGGCGTCCCCTTGACGAATGCGGATTAAATTATAAGCTCCTCTTAAATCCAATTTCGTGAATATCTGTGCCCCGATGACTGGATTAAACAAATCTTCAATGAGGGGTAGAGGATATCGGTTCTTAACTGTAATCTTATTCAACCCCTTATAGTCAATACCCCGTAATCCCGTAATCCCCGGTCTTTTTTTCTCCACAAAGAAAAACCCCGCTCCGGCTGGAGAAGTAGAGGGCCGAATGAATCCCTTCTGTAGATTTTCAGAGATATAATCTTTCATCGCTTGCTCCTCGGGACCGGTGAGATTGTAAGTCTTACCTCTAGGAGGCATAGTACCCGGTAACAGGTCAATAGGGCATTCCTACGGTCTATGGGGAGGAAGCGAATTGGCCAATTTTTCGGAAAATACATCCGCCCAATCTATGAAGGGTTGGGGCAACCCTTCCAGCGAAACCTGAGTCGCTTTAAGGGAAAGGTTAAAACAATGATGCAAACATTAAGTACCCCATTTAGTCAGATTCCCAGTTCCCCAATTGAAGGAGGGATTATGAACCTTCAATCAAGGGAACCCTAGGATTATTGGAGTATCAGGGCAATCCAAAAAAAAAAATCAATTTCTTCAGAATGAGAAGACCCCACGACCAACTTTAACAAAGGGGTTTTGGAGGTAACCGTTCCCCCTCTAATGGGTTCGTTATTGATAGCAAGAACCTGTAGGGAATTCTCAAGGGATATTAAGGGAATGTCTAAGGCAGCAATTAGAGATTTGTCCAGAAAGTTGCCAGCCGCCCCACTATCCACGAAGGCGGTGGCAAGCTTCCGGGAAGACCCCCAAAACAAAATGGCGGGTAACAACAATTTACTAAGGCGAGGGGAAAAGACCTGATCACCTAGACACCCTCCCATGGACGATGGGGATGCTGGTGACGCAGGCAGTTGACGTTTCTCCTGAACCGCCAGGCGTTGAGCCAGTTGGTTGACGGCGGTTGGCATGGCCTGCACTTGCTGCACAAGTTCTTCCATTTATAATGTAAGGCCCCATGGGACACCCGCCTTTATAGTAAGCCCACAACCCCCAATCTCCGCTGCTAGCTTCACCTTTAGACAAGCCCCCGTTTGCCGGGATGCTTTATATGCCTCACCGGACACGGTTGCCCCCAGGACTTGATAGCACAAATGATGTGGGCTTACGGGAGAGTGAAGGCAGATGAACCAAGGGCCCGACAGGGCAACGTAGACAGGCTGGGTCATACATGGGAAGGCAGTCCAATAATATCGCAGCACCAAAGGAGTAGGCAAAGAAGGGTCGAGGTCAGGCCAAAGGTCAATCCGGGAGGTCACGGGTTCACAGTACAGAGGAAGAGACAGAGGTGTGGTCGGGGTTCAGGCAGGGTCGGTCCAGGAGGCAAGCAAGAATGGTCAAACGAAGCAAGGTTGGCAACAATATTGAACAGGCGAAACACAATCCAAGGCACACTCAGCTTAATGCTATCACAGGCACTGAAGCACTGCAGGGATAACGCTTTTATAGGATTCAAGGCAGGATTGGATAAGGGGGAAAGTGCCAAAGGAGTAGGCAAAGAAGGGTCGAGGTCAGGCCAAAGGTCAATCCGGGAGGTCACGGGTTCACAGTACAGAGGAAGAGACAGAGGCGTGGTCGGGGTTCAGGCAGGGTCGGTCCAGATGGCAAGCAAGAATGGTCAAACGAAGCAAGGTTGGCAACAATATCGAACAGGCGAAACACAATCCAGGGCATACTCAGCTTAACGCTATCACGGGCACTGAAGCACTGCAGGGATAACGCTTTTATAGGATTCAAGACAGGATTGGATAAGGGGAAAAGTGTACGTGGTTGGTGCACTCACGATCCTAAACTTTATTGGTTAAGGAGAAAGGGTGTATAGCCCAGAGAACCCCCCTTTTTGGGCTCATTGGCCCTTACTCCACAAAAGGGCTTAAAGTCCAAACACCCCATGCTCATTGGCCTTTTAAATTCTGCCTCCGGCGGGCGTGCTGAGAGCAGCGCTGTCGGAGGACATGGGAGGTACGTGCTTGCGCGCGTTGACAGGTGTCGGGGAGGCCGCCGAGCAGGAACCGATCCGGCCAGCCGCCCGGGGACGGTGCGGGACCGGAGGAGAGGTGAGTTAGCCATGATAATCCTTATATCCCTTTCCTGATCCCAATTTTTTTTTTTACCCTAAATGAACGAAAACCTTTGACATGTATTCTGGGCAAGAAAGTGACATTTTTGAAAACTTTTTGGATTAATAATATTTTTATGCAGAATTGCCCTTACAGGTCTGGTATTAAAGTGTTCATGTTACAATGTTATAACAATGTAATTCTATATGTTTTCGCTTTGTTACTAGTGGATACATGTTCAAAAACAGCCTTTAATCACACCGCCTCTGGCGCTATGGGCTACAATTACATGATTTTGAGCCCCGGGCGATGTTTGTGGCTGTTTTTTTGATGAATGTGGTGTGAGTAAGTTGCACTGAGCTGTCGTTATGGTTCACTCACATACAGCGTAGTATAACGACTCACATTCATCAATGCCGGACAGTGATGGAGGCGCTATGAAACAATGATCCATGGCCGAGCACAGCGACTACTAGTGGTCGCTCTGAAATCTGCTCTACAGACGCTCATCTGTCGTTACCTGGCGTCAGTGGCGTAGCGACCCGGGGGCGGGGGGGGCGGACCGCCCCGGGTGACACCAGACCTAGAGGGTGACACCGCAGGCCCCTACGTTTAGACAGGCCCAGCAGCCTGCAAACGCGGCCCGCATAGGCCGCGGCCTCCCACTGACTGCCAGTCACTTTTGCACGCCCAGCGCGCAACAGCCAGCATTAGGGGGAGACAGAAGTCACGCGGGATTACTCCTAATCCCGCGTGACTTCCGTCTCCCCCTAATGCTGGCTGTTGCGCGCTGGGCGTGCAACATTCAGTGGCAGTCAGTGGCAGACCAGGCGGCCTATGCGGGCCGCGTTTGAAGGCTGCTGGCCCTCCTGGAGGGGGAAAGGAAGTCACGCGGGATTAGGAGGGGGACGACGGCGCGGGCGGCGATACCTGTCAGGCCGCAGGCAGCGTCGGGCGGGAGGAAAGACACAGCAGGCGGGGTGAGTTAAAGAGGACCATCTGGCTCAGGTGAGTGGCGCTCATTGAATGCTGCTTTCCCCTGGGGCATCCTGAATCGGGATGCCCCTGCTGTGTGAACACCTGGAAAAACTCACCTTTCCCCGCTCCATCTCTCTTTCCCAGCTCTGTCCCATTCATCTCTCTCTTTTCCCAGCTCTGTCCCATTCATCTCTCTCTTTTCCCAGCCCTGTCCCATTCATCTCTCTCTTTTCCCAGCCCTGTCCCATTCATCTCTCTCTTTTCCCAGCCCTGTCCCATTCATCTCTCTCTTTTCCCAGCCCTGTCGCATTCATCTCTCTCTTTTCCCAGCTCTGTCCCATTCATCTCTCTCTTTTCCCAGCTCTGTCCCATTCATCTCTCTCTATTCCCAGCTCTGTCCCATTCATCTCTCTCTTTTCCCAGCTCTGTCCCATTCATCTCTCTCTATTCCCAGCTCTGTCCCATTCATCTCTCTCTTTTCCCAGCTCTGTCCCATTCATCTCTCTATTTCCAGCTCTGTCCCATTCATCTCTCTCTTTTCCCAGCCCTGTCCCATTCATCTCTCTCTTTTCCCAGCCCTGTCCCATTCATCTCTCTCTTTTCCCAGCTCTGTCCCATTCATCTCTCTCTTTTCCCAGCCCTGTCCCATTCATCTCTCTCTTTTCTAGCTCTGCCCCATTCATCTCTCTCTATTCCCAGCTCTGTCCCATCCCATCTCTCTATTCCTAGCTCTGTCCCATCCCATCTCTCTTCTCCCAGCTCTGTCCCATCCCATCTCTCTATTCCCAGTTCTGTCCCATCCCATCTCTCTATTCCCAGTTCTGTCCCATCCCATCTCTCTTTTCCCAGCTCTGTCCCATCTCTCTTTTCCCAGCTCTGTCCCATCCCATCTCTCTTTCCCAGCTCTGTCTTATCCCATCCCATCTATCTTTTCCCGATGTGACTTAGTGTGTGTGCTTGTGTATCTGTATGTGCATATACGCTTGCCTGTGTGTTTGGGTGTGGGGGGGTTGATGTTGCTTTGTGTGTGTGTGCAGCGGTGGTTGACAAATTGGTGTGTGTGCATGGTTGGGGGAGTTCTGATATGTGTGTGTGTGCAATGGGGGGGGGAGGGTGACAGATGTGTTTGTGCACACAAGGGGTTACAGATTGTGTATGTGCGGGGAGCAGAGAGGGGTTCAAATTTGTGTGTGTGTGTGTGTGTGTGTGTTGGAAGGGTTTCATAGGAAGGGTCATAGGTGTGTGTATGTGTGTGTGTGTGTGTGTTGGAGGGGCAGCAGACTGGTGTGTGTGGGGCCCATAATAATAATTTTGTATAATGTGCTGGGGGGGCTTGGTCCAAAATTTGCTTTGGGGCCCAGCGGACTCCAGATCCATACAAGACAGAAATATCAGTGGTCGTGACAATCTTAAGGATGCATATGTGAAATGTGTAGCCAATAAAATATGAGAACTCAGAACGTTGCTATGTTTCCCTTGTTATATCAGCAATGGCTTACAGCTTTTTGTTTTTATTTTTAGCTGTGGTGTCAATGTTTTCTCTCCCAGCCGTATATGACAAGTACCAGGTAAGGACATCTTAGTTTGGTGTAGTTAGTGGCATGCTGATTCATTTTAGCTTTTATGATTTTTGGGAGTGTCAGTGGTAAGTTCTCTTCTTGGGAATTCTCAAAGTATGACTAAATTAGCCATTACATAATAAAGAGTAAGTTATAATGTGCTGTTTGCTCTATTGATTCTCGTTTTGAATAATATACCCAACTGGTGGAACACTTTAGGTGGTATATTGTAATAGTATACTTCGATAAATAGGCCCGTCAAAATCTACAGCACCAGGCCCGGGATGCTCTTAATCCGGCCCTGCCTACCATGGGACCTGGTGGGCAGTGTTCCCGCTAAGCTGCGCGGCCGCGCACCCGTGCCCGCCTCCCCGCGCAGCTGCGCTCGCCGTCCGCGCTTTTCCGGGGCAGGTGTGAAAAAAAAAAAAAAAAAAGCATCACACCGCAGGCGCCGCTTCTCCTTCGGCACCTGCTCCTGATAAACCCCGCCCCTCCCCATAAACTCAAAACTCAGCTTTTCATTGGCTGGTGCGTGGCTCCACCGGGTTGTCTGTTGAAAGCGAATTAGTGCAAACCATTCATTTTGATGAAGTAGTTAACAGTTTTGCAGCTTTGAAAACCAGAAAAACAAAGTTTTGACTTTATTGGCATGTTCTTTTAAGTGCACTTGCATTTGTTTTTGTTTAATTTTGTGTTATTTATTTTATTCCTGTTGAATTTTTTGTTATTTAATTAAGTAATTTTTTTTATTTATTCAGTAAAGGTTGCATTTAAAATAAACGTTATTTTTTAAGAGCATTAACATTGAGTTCTTTCAACATACAAAAATTTGTTTTCTTTGGGGGGGGGGGGTGACACCATTTCCTACCGCCCCGGGTGACACCAGCCCTAGCAACGCCACTGCCTGGCGTTAGTAATGAATCAGCCTGCCCGTGAATTGTAAATATAAGCAAATGTCCAATAATCTATTTTTTCTGTTTTTAAGTTGTAGCATAATGTTAGATAACGTGTTTGTGCGTTCTATGGCATAAATATCATGTATTTGGCATTTCATAGCATTCGTAACTTGCAACGGGGTTAAAGGTTTTGCTTTCGGTTTCGTTTTGTGAACTTCCGGTTTGCCTATGTGCAGCAATGCCCCCCCGAAGACTTCCCAGCTCCTCTTCCTCCTCATCCTCTGATTATGTAATCGTTTTTTAGATTCACTATATATGTGTTTTTATCTATGTTGTGTACCTCTAATAGTGCCATGAATTTCTGCTATCAATAAATTTCGTTTTGTAATGGCCATGTGGCTGTTTGATGTTATTGGGCCAGTTCCAGTGATTAACCGAGTTTAAGTGTGTGTTTACTGTATTTCATAGGGGTTAGCTGGACGCCAGTATTTCTGGCAGTGCTCATTATAATATTAAGTAGGACTCCCCTTCCTTTTATCATTAAATCCTCTGATTATGCATTATGTACTCTGTTGTAGCCTTCTTTCCATGTGTTATTATTTGCTGCTGATTTAAATGTTTTATGCTTAACTTTGATAATGTCACTATTGTAATAATATTATTATTAGTAATATTTTTCACAATAGTTTTTTTTTAATTTTTAATTTTTATTAATTTTGTTATTTTATTTTTTTTTTTTTTTTATTTGTTTTTTTTTTTTTTTTTTGTAATGGGGAGCTCAACCCATGAGCCAATATTTTTGTTTAATGTTTGATTTCTCATAAATATTAAAATTATTATCCATGGGCAAGGAAATTAATTGTTAGAAGTATTTTTACAAGTAACTAATTTATTGTGTTTCTATATTGTGAAATGAACAAGCCCTTTATGGCAGTTTAAAGGACACCAACAAATATTTTTTGGGGTCCCATATATTTTTAATTAGTATTTATAATATGTTAATGTAATATTAAATGTTATTGTTTACAATTGAATTACTAATGTTTTTTTTTTACTTTTTTCTTTACATCTACGACTTCTGTGTTATGGAGTACGACTATGCCCTGAGTGCCAAGAGCAGAATTGTGGAGGAGGCAAGGACCACCATGTCATGGTGCTTCAATACTTATTTGAAGAATAAAGCCATAATCCAGAGGTGGTCGGACTTTAAGCAACGCGACAACGAGGGCATCTATAGGCCCTATGATGCCTATGCTTCTGTTAAGTTTAACACACATACACTATTCTTACAAATGTACACATTAAACTGCTGATTAGAGATGAGCGAACTTTTGAAAAATTCGATTCGACTGATTCGCCGAATTTTCTGACAAAAATCGGTTCGACCTGAAGTGGCATCACTATGAGGGGCCTCCATAGTGCCTGAAAAACACACCCTGGAGCTGGCAGCAGCAGGAGCCCAAAAATTAGCTGAATCACGCCTGGAGTTGCAAGCAGCAGCAGCAGCAGCTGCAGTAGCCCAAACATTGCTTTAAAGAGACACTGGAGTTGGCTGCAGGAGGCCAAAAATTTAATGAATCACACCCTGGAGCTGCAGGCAGCAGCAGCAGGAGCCCAAACATTGGTTTAACCCTTTAAGTGCCAAGCACGTAACCCCTACCGAGTCTTCTTTTCACTGGGGGGGCCTCCGATCGCCCCCCCCGGCTCTCCAGCTTCAGGGGAGAGCCTGAAAGGCAGGCGCCGCCATCTTGACGTCACTCACCGGGTGTCGTCCAGGCTCCCTGTTGCTGGCCACAGGAGCAGAGGGGCAGGTGATCAGATCAGGCTGCTACTGCAGCCAGCATGATCGCATCTGTCATCACATCGAGGGACAAAGGAGCTGACGATCGGAGGTGAGTAAAGTAAAAAACAGTTTTTATTTTTTAATAAAACTCATTTTTTTCTTATGTGTCAGTGTGTTTTCTTTTTTTACTGTTAACCCCTTGTGAACTGGTAAGGGGTCCATGAGACCCCTTATACCAGTTCACAAGGCTGGCTGCTAGCAGGTGACTTGCCATTAACCCCCGGCACCCCCAATTACCTGCCTCCCCAAAGCCCAGGGGGGGGGCAGAAGAGCTTGGGCCCACATAGGCTATGTGGGCTCGTAGGCTGCAGGGTGGGGGGGCCACAAAAGCTGGCCCCCCCACTCTGTGCCTACAAGCCCCCATAGCTGGTCCCGAGCTGGTAATGCTGGGTAAGGGGGACCCCATTTCATTTTTTTTTTGGATTTTTAAGGGTTTTTAACCCTTAAAATTCCAAAAAAATCCGGGAGGGGGGACCCTATGTCATTTTTTTTAAAATGAACCCCTTATGCTTTGTCACCCAGCAGCTATAAATGGCTTCCAGCTGCAGCAGGAGAGCAGAAGCCAGATTGACCAGCATGGGACACAGGGATGGATGGGAGGTGTCCCATAAGTGTAAGTATAAAAAAAATATATATATATATATTTTTTCTCTCTGTCTCTATGTTTTTTTTACATTTAACCCTTTGTGAACTGGTAAGGGGTCCATGAGACCCCTTATACCAGTTCACAAGGCTGGGGGCTGGCAAGGTACCTGCAACTAGCAGGTGACTTGCCATTAACCCCCGGCACCCCCAATTACCTGTCTCCCCAAAGCCCAGGGGGGGGGGCAGAAGAGCCCGGGCCCACATAGGCTATGTGGGCTCGTAGGCTGCACTCGTAGGCTGCCCCCCCACTCTGTGCCTACAAGCCCCCATAGCTGGTCCCGGGCTGGTAATGCTGGGTAAGGGGGACCCCATTTAATTTTTTTTTTTTTTTAAGGGTTTTTAACCCTTAAAATTCCCCAAAAATGGGGTTCCCCCTCTGAGAGGGGGGACCCTATGTGATTTTTTTTTTAAACTAACCCCTTATGTTTATAGTGTGGATAGTAGTAGTATTTTATTTGTAAATGTTATAAAGTGCTATTTTCAGTTTGGGGGGTCTCCTGGGCAAGAATGGGGGGGCTACCGATACATATGTGGTACCGTTGTAATCGGAAGAAATGGGGCTTTCACATGCAATATGGTTTTCTCTAAAAAAGTAAATGTTTTATTTAAAATTAAGGAGACAATTTTCTAAAAAATAATTTTTAATTTTTTTTTTGTTCTTTTTACGCAAAAATATTAAGAGAAAAACAGTAGAAAAATTACAAACAAGACATTTCATGTTAAAGCCTAAACCCTGCTGCAAAAAATATATCTATAATTTTCCTGGAAATTCCTCCAAAAATCTCAAGTTTCAAGTAGACGGGCAATTAAAAGGGTTATTAGTACATATGCATGTGGGGTATTGTTCTGCTCGGGGGACCTTGCTCTTTCAGATTTAGCTTGTTTTTTCTTGTTTGCATATTGATTTTTTAAGAAAATGTGTTTTTTATTCAGTTTTTTTATAATTTTTTGAGGGAAACCTCGTGCAACCTAAGAATTCTTCAAGGGATTACTTCTAAAATGATGAGCCCACTACAACAAGCTGGGTACGCTTAGAAAGCTTAACATATGTTCTTTCAGGGAATATATGGTTTCTGGGGGGTATTCCAAATGTAAAGGGTTGTTTTGATAGAAAAAGTACAAGGTGCGCACTTTGTCTGCAGAGCTGAAATTTTCAAATAAAATTACCCCACGCACATGCTTTACTTTGAGGTGTTTCACAACTCTTTCCTTGACAGTAGCTATGCATGTTGGGTAATGTTCTGTTCGGGGCATGTTGCTTTTTCAGATTGGGCTTGTTTTTTTTGTTTGCAAAATTTTTTTTCGCAAAATATGAGTTTGATTCTGCTTTTTATTCTTTTTTAGTGAAACTCTGTGCTACCAAAGAATTCATTGAGGAATTACTTCCAGAAATCTGCACCTATGTAAACAAGCCTGGTACACCTAAAAAGCCTGAGCTGTATACTTTCAGGGAATATATAGTTTGTGGGGGGTATTTCAAATGTAAAGGGTTGTTTTTCTTGAAAAACTGCAAGGTGCGCCTAGCGCTTAGCATATTTGTATTTTATCTGAAAATCTCCTAAAGCGCTGTTTCAGTTTGGGGGAGTCTCCTTGGCAGGAAAGGGTGTCTACCTATACATATGTGGTAACGCTGTGACCGGGATAAATTAGGATTTCACATGCAATAAGATTTTATTGACAAAATTACTTTTTTTATTACAAAAAACCCTACAAATTGTAAAAAAATAGAATTTTTTTTATTTTTTTGCACATATTTCACCCCAAAATATTGAGAATACACCTAAAAATTACAAAAAAGACATTTCATGTTAAAACCCAGATTCTGCTGAAAAAAAGAATATATAATTCCCTGGGAAATCCCTTCAAAAATCACAGTTGCACATGTGGAGTGCAAAATAGTGCAAAATGGTCTGGCAACAAAGGGTGACAAAAACTCCAGGTAGCCTGGCAGTGAAAGGGTTAAAGAGACACTGGAGTTGGCTGCAGGAGACCAAAAATTGGATGAATCACACCCTGGAGTTGCAAGCAGCAGCAGCAAGAGCCCAAACATTGCTTGAAAGAGACACTGGACTTGGCTGCAGGAGGCCAAAAATTGGATGATTCACACCCTGGAGTTGCAAGCAGCAGCAGCAGGAGCCCAAACATTGCATGAAAGAGACACTGGAGTTGGCTGCAGGAGCCCAAAAATTGGATGAATCACACCCTGGAGTTGCAAGCAGCAGCAGCAGGAGCCCAAACATTGCGTGAAAGAGACACTGGAGTTGGCTGCAGGAGCCCAAAAATTGGATGAATCACACCCTGGAGTTGCAAGCAGCAGCAGGAGCCCAAACATAGCTTGAAAGAACCCCGGAGTTGGCTGCAGGAGGCCAAAAATTGGATGAATCACACCCTGGAGTTGCAAGCAGCAGCAGCAGGAGCCCAAACATTGCATGAAAGAGACACTGGAGTTGGCTGCAGGAGGCCAAAAATTGGATGAATCACACCCTGAAGTTGGCAGCAGCAGGAGCACAAACATAGCTTGAAAGAGACACCGGAGTTGGCTGCAGGAGCCCAAAAATTGGATGAATCACACCCTGGAGTTGCAAGCAGCAGCAGGAGCCCAAGCATAGCTTGAAAGAGACACTGGAGTTGGCTGCAGGAGCCCAAAAATTGGATGAATCACACCCTGGAGTTGCAAGCAGCAGCAGCAACAGCAGGAGCCCAAACATAGCTTGAAATAGACACTGGAGTTGGCTGCAGGAGCCCAAAAATTGGATGAACCACACCCTGGAGTTGCAAGCAGCATCAGGAGCCCAAACATTACTTTAAAGAGATACTGGAGTTGGCTGCAGGAGGCCAAAAATTGGATGAATCACACCCTGGAGTTACAAGCGGCAGCAGCAGGAGCACAAACATTGCTTTAAAGAGACACTGGAGTTGGCTGCAGGAGGCCAAACATTGGATGAATCACACCCTGGAGTTGCAAGCAGCAGCAGGAGCCCAAACATAGCTTGAAAGAGACACTGGAGTTGGCTGCAGGAGGCCAAACATTGGATAAATCACACCCTGGAGTTGCAAGCAGCAGCAGCAGGAGCAGGAGCACAAACATTGCTTGAAAGAGACACTGGAAATGGCAACAGGAGCCCAAAAATTAGCTGAATGACACCCTGGAGTTGCAAGCAGCAGGAGCAGGAACCCAAACATTGCTTGAAAGACACACTGGCTGGAGTTGGCAGCAGGTGCCCAAAAATTGGCCTAAAGACACACTGGAGTAGCAAGAAGCAGCAGCATGAGCCCAAAATTGCCAGAAAGACACACCCTGGAGTTGGCAGCAGCATGAAGAGAAGATATACAGATTTTCGGCACACAGGGCCTGCTCTATATAATGCTGCAAAATGGCAAATTTACCTCACTATATAAGCTATTGCCCCTCAGATTTACACAGGGGCTGCTCTATATTATGCTGCAAAATGGCAAATTTACCTCACAATATAAGCTATTGCCCCTCAGATTTACACAGGAGCTGCTCTATATAATGCTGCAAAATGGCAAATTTACCTCACAATATAAGCTATTGCCCCTCAGATTTACACAGGGGCTGCTTTAATTATGCTGCAAAATGGCAAATTTACCTCACAATATAAGCTATTGCCCCTCAGATTTACACAGGGCCTGCTCTATATAATGCTGCAAAATGGCAAATTTACCTCACTATATGATCTATTGCTGCTCTATATAAAAAAAAAATTAAAATAAAAAAAGAGCATGTAGAAGCTGATTTAGTATAACAGATAGGGTGCAACATGCTAGTTTGGGATACCCTGCGGCCTGGTGTTTTGACAGCAGGACAAAAAAACAATTCAAAATGCAATAGCTTAATTAAAATGAGGCTGTAGACGCTTATTTAGTATAACAGATAGGGTGATATGTGCTGGTTTGGGATGCCTATGGGGCTGGTGTATTTAAAGCAGACAAAAACCAATTCAAAATGCAATAGCTTTATTAAAATGAGGCTGAAGACGCTTATTTAGTATAACAGATAGGGTGCAACATGCTTGTTTGGGATACCCTGCAGCCTGGTGTTTTGACAGCAGGACAAAAACAATTCAAAATGCAATAGCTTGATTAAGCTGAGGATGAACAACGCCTATTTAGTATAACAGATAGGGAGACATGTGCTGGTTTGGGATACCCTGCAGCCTAGTGTTTTGGCACAGGACAAAAACCAATTCAAAATGCTATAGTTTGATTAAGCTGGGGATCAACAAGCGTATTTTGTATACCAGGCTGCTAAGTGCAGATTTGGGATACCCTGCGGCCTAGTGTTTTGGCAGCAGGACAAAAACCAATTCAAAATTGCAATAGTTTGATTAAGCTGAGGAGCAACAAGCGTATTTTGTATAACAGATAGGCTGCTACGTGCAGGTTTGGGATACCCTGCGGTCTAGTGTTTTGGCAGCAGGACAAAAACCAATTCAATTCAAAAAGCAATAGTTTGATTAAGCTGAGGCTCAACAAGCGTATTTAGTATAACAGATAGACTGCTAAGTACCGGCTTGGGATACCCTGCGGCCTAGTGTTTTGCCAGCAGGACAAAAACCACTTCAAAATGCAATAGTTTGATTAAGCGGAGGATCAACAAGCGTATTTAGTATAACAGATAGGGTGCTACGTGCAGGTTTGGGATACCATGCGGCCTAGTGTTTTGGCAGCAGGACAAAAAACAATTCAAAATGCAATAGTTTGATTAAGCTGAGGAGCAACAAGCGTATTTTGTATAACAGATAGGCTGCTAAGTGCAGGTTTGGGATACCCTGCGGCCTAGTGTTTTGGCAGCAGGACAAAAACCAATTCAAAATGCAATAGTTTGATTAAGCTGAGGAGCAACAAGCCTATTTTGTATAACAGATAGGCTGCTACGTGCAGGTTTGGGATACCCTGCGGCCTAGTGTTTTGGCAGCAGGACAAAAACCAATTCAAAATGCAATAGTTTGATTAAGCTCAGGATCAACAAGCGCATTTAGTATAACAGATAGGCTGCTAAGTGTAGTTTTGGGATACCCTGCGGCCTAGTGTTTTGGCAGCAGGACAAAAAACAATTTAAAATGCAATAGTTTGATTAAGCTGAGGATGAACAAGCGTATTTAGTATAACAGATAGGCTGCTAAGTGAAGGTTTGGGATACCCTGCGGCCAAGTGTTTTGGCAGCAGGACAAAAATCAATTCAAAATGCAATAGTTTGATTAAGCTGAGGATCAACAAGCGTATTTAGTGTAACAGATAGACTGTTAAGTGCAGGTTTGGGATACCCTGCGGCCTAGTGTTTTGGCAGCAGGACAAAAAACAATTAAAAAATGTAATAGTTTGATTAAGCTGAGGATCAACAAGCGTATTTAGTATAACAGATAGGCTGCTAAGTGCAGGTTTGGGATACCGTGCGGCCTAGTGTTTTGGCAGCAGGACAAAAACCAATTCAAATGCAATAGTTTGATTAAGCTGAGGAGCAACAAGCGTATTTTGTATAACAAATAGGCTGCTACGTGCAGGTTTGGGATACCCTGCGGTCTAGTGTTTTGGCAGCAGGACAAAAACAAATTCAAAAAGCAATAGTTTGATTAAGCTGAGGATCAACAAGCGTATTTAGTATAACAGATAGGGTGCTACGTGCAGGTTTGGGATACCATGCGGCCTAGTGTTTTGGCAGCAGGACAAAAACCAATTCAAAATGCAATAGTTTGATTAAGCTGAGGATCAACAAGCGTATTTTGTATGATAGGCTGCTAAGTGCAGGTTTGGGATACCCTGCGGCCTAGTGTTTTGGCAGCAGGACAAAAACCAATTCAAAATGCAATAGTTTGATTAAGCTGAGGATGAACAAGCGTATTTTGTATAACAGATAGGCTGCTACGTGAAGGTTTGGGATACCCTGCGGCCTAGTGTTTTGGCAGCAGGACAAAAACCAATTCAAAATGCAATAGTTTGATTAAGCTCAGGATCAACAAGCATATTTAGTATAACAGATAGGCTGCTAAGTGCAGTTTTGGGATATTTTCATTTTCTGTCTTGAGTCAGACTATTGACACACTTAGCACCATGTGACAGGTCCGAAAGAGCAAAGTGGGTTTATGCATCTATGACTCTCTTGATCTATCTATGGTGAATTTAAATGACACCGCACTTGCTGGATCAGTTTCCCTGATTGCCACCTACCCGGAGTGCT
The DNA here is from genome assembly GCA_027917425.1 of Gastrophryne carolinensis. Classification (NCBI taxonomy): domain Eukaryota; kingdom Metazoa; phylum Chordata; class Amphibia; order Anura; family Microhylidae; genus Gastrophryne; species Gastrophryne carolinensis. Next base: position 161,219,701 of record CM051234.1, read on the forward strand.
ATGGGGATGCCTATCTGGGGCGAACATGTTAGGATGAGAGGCTCATGTGATGCTGTCTGGAGGCATTGGACCATATACTCTGGCGTGCCGCAACGGGGAACGGATGTGGCATGGTGGGGGATGCCGGCGGGTCTCTGACGGTGGCAGCCATAGCTGGCCGTCTTTGTTTTTCCCATGGGCTAGGGGGTGGGGTAATATCTAGTGCGGGGGGGTTGACTGTGTGGGGGGGGGTGTCGTCGCCACCTGCCTGACATCAATCATGCCCGCCGATGATCTATGGCCCCACGTGGCTGCGGGGGCCTGGGCGGGCGTCATCTGGGCACGGAGTGCCTCCGTCTGCCCGAGGGGAGTTTCCCTGGTGGCTTGGCGGGGGGGCGGACCGATGCGAGGTTCTGCCTGATACCTTTGGTCCAGCTGTCTGATGCCGGTTGGGGGGCGGGGCACCCTCTTCGCGCACCGGCCCTCTCTCTCCTCCTCCCCCTGGCCTGACACCCTCCACCATGTGAGGGTGGCCCTTCCGGGTACGACGGGTGACGTCAGCGGCGGCCGCCGGCCCCGGCAGGAGTCCGTGCTCTCAGGATGACGCTGACGCAGCCACCTTCAAAGGCGCGCCATTGACATCCTCCACATCCGGGCTGTGAGGGGAACTCGTCGGAGCTGTGACACGGCCGGGGTAACATCAGCCTCCCTGCAGCTATTCCATCTGCTGAATCACGGAGGCACCGACTATCTTCTTCTCTATATTACAGCCACTGAACCAATAGTAAGTGCGGTGTCTTTCTTTCTTACATAAGTGGAATAATATTATAACAAATAGAGATGGTACCAGTAATCCAATATGCTTTGCCAACTAGGTGCTTGGTGCACATTACTTGACATTATTGATGGTGAAGAGACTGTACTATCGTTCTTCAGCCTGCTGCCGCTTAATCAGCTTAAGTTGATCACATGGGATTTTCAGGTACCTTTATGTACACATAGAAATTTTGGCTAAATAGACTATTATGACTATGTCAACTAAATCTTGTCTGTTGGATGTTTCTCTTTTTCCCTTTTCTGTTGTCCCTCTTGCTGTCCCTTTGTTTGTACTATTCAGGTATAACTGTATGAGCATTGTAACCAAGGGGACTTGAAATTTTAAGGAATTGAGGTGCAGAGGAAGCCCCCATTAGGGCGAAACTAGTCTACCTCTACTACTAAACAGGACTACCTTCTAATAATATGTGGACAGTAATATGGTTGTATTTCTATTGTATCAACAAACCTTGTCCCTTGCTTTTTATATTTCGTCAGGCCCATATGTTGTGAGGGCTTGTTCAATGTTGCTCAATGTTGTCTATACATTGTACTGATTCTCAGAATATATAATATGCTAATAAGCATCAATAAAAATTTGTATTCAATTTTTAAACTTTTTGGATCAACTTGCTTTCTGTTAATGGCGTGGTCACACATGGAGGGCCAACTAGTCTGGGGTTGACCTATACCCAGCTCCTTTTTCCTTCAGTTTTGGGATACCCTGCGGCCTAGTGTTTTGGCAGCAGGACAAAAACCAATTCAAAATGCAATAGTTTGATTAAGCTGAGGATGAACAAGCGTATTTAGTATAACAGATAGGCTGCTAAGTGTAGGTTTGGGATACCCTGCGGCCTAGTGTTTTGGCAGCAGGACAAAAATCAATTCAAAATGCAATAGTTTGATTAAGCTGAGGATCAACAAGCGTATTTAGTGTAACAGATAGACTGCTAAGTGCAGGTTTGGGATACCCTGCGGCCTAGTGTTTTGGCAGCAGGACAAAAACCAATTAAAAAATGCAATAGTTTGATTAAGCTGAGGATCAACAAGCATATTTAGTATAACAGATAGGCTGCTAAGTGCAGGTTTGGGATACCCTGCGGCCTAGTGTTTTGGCAGCAGGACAAAAACCAATTCAGAATGCAATAGTTTGATTAAGCTGAGGAGCAACAAGCGTATTTTGTATAATAGGCTGCTAAGTGCAGGTTTGGGATATCCTGCGGCCTAGTGTTTTGGCAGCAGGACAAAAACCAATTCAAAATGCAATATTTTGATTAAGCTGAGGATGAACAAGCGTATTTAGTATAACAGATAGGCTGCTAAGTGCAGGTTTGGGATATCCTGCGGCCTAGTGTTTTGGCAGCAGGACAAAAACCAATTCAAAATGCAATATTTTGATTAAGCTGAGGATCAACAAGCATATTTTTTATAACAGATAGGGTGCTAAGTGCAGGTTTGGGATGCCCATGTGGGCCAGTGTATTTAAAGCAGACCAAAAAATATTAAAACTAAATTAAAACTAATCCAGTTTTTAGAAATGCTTGTGTGTAACAGATAGGGTTAAATAAGCCACTGCATAGATGGGATGCACAGTGGCAAGGCAGATTTACAGCACAAAGAACTGAAATTGAATTGAAAACTGATCTGGCTAATGAAAAAAAAAATGTTCACTGTCACTTCTATGCTGTTCTATGATCGTTCCGGTTTTTCCCTATCTTTCACTATCTTTCCCTGGCTCTGTCTACCTCTCTGTCTGACTCTCTGACTCTCCCTACCTATCTCTAACTCTCTGTCCCTGTCTGTAACCAGCTGTGCTCTGGCCGCAATAGAACGCTGAAATGCGCACAAGGAAGATGGCCGCCGGTTTATAAAGCACGGTGACGTCACCGGGCTTCCTGGCTGCTGATAGGCTGCATGTGACTTTCCCATGATACTTTTTCTTTCATGGTTAAATTTATTTTCAGGGCATCAGAGAGCTGAAACCTCCTGCACAGATGCTGCAGTTTCGGCATTCGGGTAAAGTTGAGGTAAGAATGACATTAATTTATTTAGATAACTACATGCATCCATTGTTTTGGGCTATATCATTTTGGGGGGAAATGAGACCTGATATTAGACTTGATTCAGAGAGACAAAATAGTCGTTTTAGTGCCGATCTGTTTTTTTTTTTTACATTTTCCCCGCTCTCGTATGAGGGTCCGTCCGTTCGTATGCCAGAGTACGAGTATGAGGATGTCATTTTCCAGGGTGACTTTTCTGTTTCATTTTCTCATGTTACAACGTCGGCTTTCGATTTTGCCCTTTTTCCATCGTCTCCTTCCACGATTCCTTTACGTTTCCCGATAAATTCAGTTTTCCTTTTACCATAAATAATCATCCAGACGTAAATCCTTACGATCTTGCGCCTACGCACTACAAACTTAACTCATTAAAGTGCTCGCCTACATATTTGGCTTGCTACAATGCTTAGCTAAACCACTTTGCGCAATCCTACATCTTCCATGTATGATCCCTAAAACTTACCCAAACCACTTCCCGGTTAGGTTCTTCTTCCATTTTAGGCCCCTAAAACTTACCCAAACCACTTCCCGGTTAGTTTCTTCATCCATTTTAGGCTCCTAAAACTTACCCAAACCACTTCCCGGTTAGGTTCTTCATCCATTTTAGGCTCCTAAAACTTACCCAAACCACTTCCCGGTTAGGTTCTTCATCCATTTTAGGTCCCTAAAACTTACCCAAACCACTTCCCAGTTAGGTTCTTCATCCATTTTAGGTCCCTAAAACTTACCCAAAAACTTACCCAAACCACTTCCCAGTCATCTGAATCTTCATCTCTAAATATTTATTTCACCCTTCGTTTGGTGACACTAAAACTTTTAATTTGGTTTGGTTTTTTTATAATCGAAGGCTTTGTGGCTTTTTTTAAATTTTTCTTGGTGAAAAAATATTCCAAACTTTTAAATTTTTTTAAAAAAACATTAAAATGTTTAAAAACGTTTAAATTTATAAACTATTTACAAAAAAATAACACAGTGACAGGACCCAGGACACTACTCTTCTTCTGTTGTCCCTAACGAGTCATGCAGCAGCTGCATATCGGCCACCAACTCAAGGACCCTTCGATTCATTTCTTCCACTCTTGCCCGTGTGGTCCCTGTATGAAATGTTTAAAAAAAATATTAGTTTGAGACAAATACATGTTTCTCACCTGTGGCTAGAATGTTTGTTAGTTGGCAATTCAAATCATGATGACATATGTCACTCGGCTAAGTCATTAACCTAAGAAAGTGGGCAGAGGTCATTCTCCTAATGCCATTGACTATGGCTTGATGTATCTGGGTGATCATGTCAATTGCCACATGCTGCAAAGAATGACATTACAACTTACTTGGTTGGTGGCCGACGGATGCCTCGTTGGGGACAACCCTCCGTCCTGGGCCCTGCCACTGCTGTGAAGTAGAGGCTGTAGAGACATGGCAAATAGGATAACTTATAATGTCTTAGTCAACAGTCATCAAATGTCAATTTCAATGTGTGTGTCACATCACTCACCGTCTCCCTGTGCCTCCTGGGGCGAGATCTGCTGCATCCTCCACATCTTCACCCGCTCCAGAAGCATCTAGAAAAACAGATTAAGAGAATCAGCTTGGTTGTAAATAGCATGTATGTGTGTGCGGTTACATGAAGAGTCACATACCAGAGGCTCCCGCCTGCGTCGATGGGTACGACTGCCTGCCCACGCCGTGCCGCCCCTCCTCTGTTGTAAGGTCCAGGGGCTGGTCGGAGGACCCTACAGGGGTAGGACCGTCGCCCTGGAGATCCACCACCTTCACTTCCAGCTGCAGATTCCTGCAGCACTGGTCGGCCTGTGCGCCTCCGGGTGCGTCGGATTCAGTACTCCATTTCCAACACTAGAAAAGAAAAGCATTTTTAAATAAAGGCCTACCTTCTGTATTAGTTACATCTTGCATGCAATCACTATGTACAGAGATGAGCGAACTTTGAAAAATTCGATTCGACTGATTCGCCGAATTTTCCGACAAAAATCGGTTCGACCCGAACTTATTCGCGAGGAATCGCTATTAAAAACGGCTATTTTTGAGCCTCCTAGAGCCTCAATAGGGTTGTAAACCATTCTGCCTTGCTGTAACACGCATAGGCCAGGTGCTGGGTTACTGAAATAATACTGTAAATAATTATCACATGCAGATCGGAGGCATCGCTAATAGAATCGCAAAGCGGCACAATTGCAGAGAGTTGAGGTGGCATCACTATGAGGGGCCCCTATAGTGCCTGAAAAACACACCCTGGAGCTGGCAGCAGCAGGAGCCCAAAAATTAGCTGAATCACACCCTGGAGTTGCAAGCAGCAGCAGCAGGAGCCCAAGCATAGCTTGAAAGAGACACTGGAGTTGGCTGCAGGAGCCCAAAAATGTAATTAATCACACCCTGGAGTTGCAAGCAGCAGCAGCAGGAGCCCAAACATAGCTTAAAAGAGACACTGGATTTGGCTGCAGGAGCCAAAAAATTGGATGAATCACACCCTGGAGTTGCAAGCAGCAGCAGTATCCCAAACATAGCTTGAAAGAGACACTGGAGTTGGCAGCAGGAGCCCAAAAATTGGATGAATCACACCCTGGAGTTGCAAGCAGCAGCAGCAGGAGCACAAACATTGCTTTAAAGAGACACTGGAGTTGGCTGCAGGAGCCCAACAATTGGATGAATCACACCCTGGAGTTGCAAGCAGCAGCAGGAGCCCAAACATAGCTTGAAAAAGACACTGAAGTTGGCAGCAGGAGCCCAAAAATTGGATGAATCACATCCTGGAGTTGGAAGCAGCAGCCCAAACATAGCTTGAAAGAGACACTGGAGTTGGCAGCAGGAGCCAACAAATTGGATGAATCACACCCTGCAGGAGCACAAACATTGCTTTAACCCTTTCAGTGCCAAGCAGGTAGTTTCTACGTGCTCGCTTCCACTCCACTTAAGTGCCAAGCACATAGAATCTACGTGCTTGACTTTCCCCCCTGCTAGTAAAAAAAATAAAAATCAAAAATACTCACCTGACCCCTCGTTGGATCCGGCCGGGTCTCCTCTTTAATTTGATGTCATCCGATCCCCCGTGGGGGGTCGGATGGCTCCAGGAGAGCCCCCGGAATTGCCCCCCATTTGGCAGCTGCTAACTGTAAAAAAAAATAAAAATAAAAATGACATTTACTTACCTGCAGTCGCTCTGCCTCCCTACGGGTCTCCTCTTCACTGGGGGGGCCTCCGATCGCTCCCCCCAGCCTCTTCAGCTTCAGGGGAGAGCCTGAAAGGGCTCTCCCCCTCCTCTCCCGACGGGCGCCGCCATCTTGCTGTTAAGCACCGCCCATTTGGGGGTGGGGCTTATGACGTCACTCCCAGGAGTATTGCTGCCTTTCCTCGGCTCAGCTGTCAGATGCTCTGGTGATCGCTGGGCAGAGCAGTGGAGGGGCAGGGGATGCTCTGATCCCCTGCCCCCCTCCTCTGGCCAGCGATCACCAGGGCATCTGACAGCTGATGAACACAGGAGCTGACAATCGGGTGACGTGAGTAAAGTTTTTTTTTTTTTTTTTTTAAATAAATGAAATTTTTGTGTCTGCCTTTTTTTTACTGTTAACCCTTTGTGAACTGGTAAGGGGTCCATGAGACCCCCTTATACCAGTTCACAAGGCTGGGGTCTGGCAAGCCACCTGCAACTAGCGGGTGACTTGCCATTAACCCCCACACCCCCAATTACCTGCCTCCCCAAAGCCCAGGGGGGGGGCAGAAGAGCCCGCGCCCACACAGGGTATGTGGGCTCGTAGGCTGCAGGGTGGGGGGCCACAAAAGCTGGCCCCTCCACTCTGTTCCTACAAGCCCCCCATAGCTGGTCCCGGGCTGGTTATGACGGGTAAGGGGGACCCTACGTCATTTTTTTTTTAATTTTAAGGGTTAGGGTTAAACCCTAATTTGATTCTTTTGATTCTTGTTTTTTATTCTTTTTAGAGAAACTCTGTGCAACCAAAGAATTGATTGAGGGATTACTTCCAGAAAATTGCGCCCATGTCAACAAACCTGGTACACCTAGAAAGCCTGAGGTGTATACTTCCAGAGAATATATAGTTTGTGGGGGTATTTCAAATTTAAAGGGTTCTTTTTCTGGAAAGACAGCAAGGTGCGCTTAGTGCGGTGCATAGTTGTATTTTATCTGAAAATCTCCTAAAGCGCTGTTTCAGTTTGGGGGAATCTCCTGGGCAGGAAAGGGTGTCTACCAATACATATGTGGTAACACTGTGACCAGGATTAATTGGGGTTTCACATGCAATAAGATTTTATTGACAAACTTACATTTTTTATTACAAAAAACAATACAAATTGCAAAAAATAGTTTTCTTTTATTTTTTTGCACTTATTTCACCCAAAAGTAATGCAAATACACCTAAAAAATTACAAACAAGACATTTCATGCTAAAGCCCTGACTCTGCTGAAAAAAACAATATATTATTTTCCTGGGAAATCCCTGGAAATCCCTTCAAAAATCACATTTGAACATGGGGAGCGCAAAATAGTGCAAAATGGTCTGGCACCAAGGGTGACAAAAACTCCAGGTAGGCTGGCAGCGAAAGGGTTAAAGAGACACTGGAGTTGGCTGCAGGAGCCCAAAAATTGGATGACTCACACCCTGGAGTTGCAAGCAGCAGCACAAACATAACTTGAAAGTGACACTGGAGATGTCAGCAGGAGCCCAAAAATTGGATGAAACACACCCTGGAGTTGCAAGCAACAGCAGCAGCAGCAGGAGCCCAAACATAGCTTGAAAGACACACTGGTGTTGGCAGCAGGAGCCCAAAGATTGGATGAATCACACCCTGGAGTTGCAAGCAGCAGCAGCAGCAGCAGGAGCCCAAACATTGCTTTAAAGAGACACTGGAGTTGGCAGCAGCCGCAGCAGGAGCCCAAAAATTGACTGACGCACCCTGGAGTTGCAAGCAGCAGCAGCAGGAGCCCAAACATAGCTTGAAAGAGACACTGGAGTTGGCAGCAGGAGCCCAAAAATTGGCTGAATCACACCCTGGAGTTGCAAGCAGCAGCAGCAGCAGGAGCCCAAACATAGCTTGAAAGAGACACTGGAGTTGGCAGCAGGAGCCCAAAAATTGGATGAATCACACCCTGGAGTGGCAAGCAGCAGCAGCAGCAGGAGCCCAAACATAGCTTGAAAGAGACACTGGAGTTGGCAGCAGGAGCCCAAAAATTGGATGAATCACACCCTGGAGTCGCAAGCAGCAGCAGGAGCCCAAACATAGCTTGAAAGAGACTGTTAGACACTTACCTTATCGCCGTTCCGGGTCCCGAAGCGCGCTGTCGGGTGGGCCCCAGCGGGCTGCTGCTCGGCGGTCCCCGGGTCTTCCGTCCCCTCGGCACCCCCGTGGGGTCCAGGGGCTGGCGGCGCAGGACGCGGCTGATGGCCGCGTCGCAGCCCGCTCCGCGCGGCTGCGCCGGCCTGCTGGGCTTCCGGGTGGCGTGACGCTGCCTCCTCCAGGCGGGGGCGCGCCTGTCTCGTATCGTGCTCGCGCGCGCGCGCGCGCGCACGTCTCTCTTATGCCTCCCGGCGGCGCTTTCCCCAGCGCACCCGCCGGGGGCGAGTTTAAAGTGACCAATCTGCGGCTGGATCCTGGAATCGGACCCAGGGACTGGTCGGCCTGTCTGGCCTGGGCCGTCCAGCTCCTGGGACCGATCCCATTAAGTTTGTATGCACCAATCACTGTCCTTCCCTCCAATTGCCCCCTTCCCTACTGGCCAGTATTCCCTATAAAGTTTTCCTGCTCCATCATCCCAGTGCCCGTTATAGCCTCTGGGTTCTGGATGTGCGTTGCAGTGTCTTTTGTGATTATTTGGCTTTTGGACCTCGACTTCCCTTGCTTGCTGCCTGCCCTGACCTTTCGCTCTGCCTGACCACGATTTTGCCTGACCCCTCTGATACCTCGCACCGTGACCTCCTGGATTTGACCTCGGCTCGTTTTGACTACCCCTTTGTTACCTCCTTCGGATACCACGCCCTGTGACCTCCTGGTTTGACCTCGGCCTGTATTTGGACTTCTGCCATCCGGCATCCTCATTCGGGATTCCCTGCCAAACATCTGTCTGCACCTTAAGCCGGTATCCTTTGCGCCCTATAAGTCCTGGGGGCAACCGACTGGGAGAGGCATTACCCGCGTCTCCTACAAGCGGGGGCTTGTCTATAGGCAGAAGAGGCGGTGGAGATTGGGGGATACCAGCTCAAGACAGACGGGTGTTCGGTACAGTCCTGACATTATAACGGGCCCGAAGAATGGACCAAATCCTGGAACAGGTGCAAGCCTTAACAGCAGCGGTAGAGCACCTGGCTCATCGGGTTGCGGCCCAGGAGAACCGTCCTGCTCCTAACGTCCCCAGTCCTCAGGGGACTCCGGCCGCAATGTTTGTGCAACCTAAGATTCCACTTCCTGAAAAATTCCACGGCGACAGGGCAAAATTTGCCAACTTCTGGGACTCCCTCCCTCCTGTCTCCCTCCTTCAAGGAGATCCTCAATCCTGGGCCTTTAGTTTATCATCTCAGGACCCAATCCGTCTCTCTGTGGATAGTTTTTTTTCTGCGATGGAGGTTCTTTATGATGATCCCGACAAAGGGGCCACAGCTGATGCCAAGTTGCGTACTCTTCGCCAGGGACGCCGTCCAGCCGAAGATTATTGCTCAGAATTCCGTCGCTGGGCTGTAGATTCTCGCTGGAACAATCCTGCCCTCTGGGGTCAATTCCGGCTAGGATTGGCTGATACCGTCAAGGACACCTTGGTGAATTACCCGGAACCTCAGACCCTAGACGAGTTAATGCACCTCGCCATCCGCATTGACCGTCGGCTTCGGGAAAGACGCCAAGAAAAAGGGTCGCATGCTGAGGCAGCTTCAAGGTCTGAGGTCCCAATTGCACAACCTTCGGAAGAGCCCATGCAACTAGGTGCCACAAGGCTCACTGAAGGCGAGAGACGACGACGCTTATCCGAGGGGCTTTGTCTGTACTGTGGTGGAACCGGCCATATGGTCAGACTATGCCCAAAGAAGCCGTCGGGAAACTCCAGAGCCTAGGGGGTTTCGAGGGGGCCCTCCTAGGCTGTAAGGTATCACCTCAAGTATCGTCTCCAGTTCTTATTCCAGTTCAGATTAAGATTAATTTTAAGTTTCTGAATTTAAAGGCTCTCCTAGATTCTGGAGCAGCTGGGAACTTCCTAGACTCTGAGCTAGCGCAGAGTTTAGGAATTATGATCCAGCCCTTGCCGACTCCCATCCAGGTTTCAGCCATTGACGGCACTCCAGTGGCCGGGGGTTTAGTTCGGTCCCGAACCCCTCCTGTACAGTTCAAAGTGGGAGCCAATCATTCTGAAGTAATCAGTTTTTTGGTATTGAGTATGCCTAGTACCCCTTTAATCTTGGGATTGCCATGGCTGCAGGAGCACAATCCCCAAATTGACTGGGTCTCAGGGCAAATCACTAAGTGGGGGCGCCAATGTTTTCAGAGCTGTTTAGAATTTCCACTCAGGGTTGCGCATCTAGCCCCGGTTGGAGTCCCCACTCCGTACTTAGAGTTTGCTGACGTCTTTTCTGAAAGGGCGGCAGACAAACTTCCTCCCCATAGACCATGGGATTGCCCTATTGAACTTCTCCCCGGCACCATGCCTCCCAGAGGGAGAATATTTAATTTGACCCGAACTGAAACCCTTGCCATGCGGGAATATATTGCCGAGAACTTAGAGAAAGGGTTTATTCGGCCATCATCTTCCCCGGCAGGAGCAGGGTTTTTTTTTGTGGAAAAGAAAGATGGGGGACTCCGCCCCTGTATTGATTATCGTTATTTATAGTATTAAATAACATCACTGTAAAGAATCTGGTCTATCCATGGATCAGTCTAAGGTGAAGGCAGTCTTAGAATGGGAGCAGCCCAGGGATCTGAAGGGCCTGCAAAGGTTTTTGGGCTTCGCTAATTTCTATAGGAGGTTCATTAAAAATTTTTCTGCCCTTGTTACACCATTAACCAATCTTACCAAGAAAAGCGGGTACCCCTCAGTTTGGCCTGTTCAAGCGGTCCAGGCCTTCGAGAATCTTAAAAGGGTGTTTAGTGCCGCTCCGGTTCTAGTTCATCCAGACGAGCAATTGCCCTTCTTTGTGGAGGTAGATGCTTCTGAAATCGCAGTAGGGGCGGTTTTGTCACAATATCGCGGGTCACCTGAACGCCTCCATCCATGTGCTTTCTTTTCCAAGAAATTCTCAGGGGCTGAAAGAAATTACGATATCGGCAACAGAGAATTATTGGCCATCAAGTTAGCCTTCCAGGAATGGAGACACTGGCTGGAGGGGGCTCAGTACCCAGTCACGGTCTTTACGGATCATAAAAATCTAGAATACATTCAATCTGCAAAGAGACTAACTCCTAGACAGGCCCGCTGGTCCTTGTTCTTCTCTCGATTTAACTTTTCTATAACCTATAAGCCCGGATCCAAAAACGTTAAAGCAGATGCCCTGTCTCGGAGTTTTTCCTTCCCTGACTTACCTGAAAGGTTGGATTCTCCCATCTTACCCCACTCCCTAGTGGTAGCCGCTATCCAACCCCAACTTCCTGATCTTGCTCAGTTCCAGGCCCAAGCTCCTCCTGGAAAACCTGAGTCAACCCAGTTTGTGCTTCTACTTACCGTACTGTCTTTTTGTCCCATTTTCATGATACCAAAACAGCGGGTCATCCGGGGGTCAAGAAAACCATTGCTTTATTGACGCGCCAAGTTTGGTGGCCCTCTATTAGGAGGGACGTTCAAAAATTTGTCTCCACCTGTAAAGTCTGTGCTCGAAGTAAATCTTTAAGACATTCTCCTGAAGGCCCACTCCTACCATTACCCATTCCTGCCTCTCCGTGGACCCATCTGGCCATGGACTTTGTTACAGATCTTCCCCCTTCCCAGGGATATACTGTTATTTGGGTAGTTGTGGACCGCTTTAGCAAGATGGCTCATTTCATTCCTTTAAAAAAACTTCCCTCAGCCCAAACATTAGCTCAACTCTTCATCACTCACATTTTTAGAATCCACGGTATTCCCATAGACATTGTTTCGGATAGGGGGGTCCAATTTGTCTCCCGGTTTTGTAGGGCTTTCTGTACGAAGCTGGGTTTCACCGTCTCCCTTTCCTCGGCTTTCCATCCTCAGTCGAATGGACAAACCGAGAGAACAAATCAGTCCTTAGAACAGTATTTGCGTTGTTTTACGGCTGATACCCAGACTGACTGGGCCTTCTTCTTACCATTTGCGGAGTTTGCATTTAACAACGCTGCACATTCTTCCACGGGGGTTTCTCCCTTCCATTGTGTTTATGGCAAAGACCTGAAGTTTTCTGCCCTTCCGGACCAACCCTCTAGAGTTCCCTCCGTGGATGAATGGGTTTCCAAATGGCCAGAGGAATGGGATAAGATCCAACAACATCTAACTAAGGCCGCTCTTCAACAGAAAAAATGTTCAGATCGCAAACGTTCCTCTATCCCTGGTTATAAGGTGGGAGACTGGGTTTGGCTTTCAACTAAGAACTTGGCATTACGCCAGCCCTCCGCTAAGTTAGGGCCTAAATTTATTGGCCCCTTCCCCATAGCACGGAAAATCAATCAGGTCACGTTTCAGTTAGCCCTCCCTTCGTCCATGAAGATTTGTAGATCTTTTCATGTTTCTCTTCTTAAACCTGCTAGAAACCATGAACCCAATAGTTCCCCCAGTCCTGTGTTAGTCGATGGTCATCAGGAATTTGAAGTCGCCCGGATTCTTGACTCCCGCCTTTTTAGGAACTCTCTTCAGTATTTAATTGACTGGAAGGGGTACGGCCCGGAAGAAAGATCTTGGGTTCCGGCCAGAGAGGTTCATGCGCAGAATCTGGTGAAGAGATTTCACAAGGAGAATCCATTGAAACCCAGCTTGGAGGGTCCAGTGGCCCCTCCTCAGGGGAGGGTAATGTTAGACACTTACCTTGTCGCCGTTCCGGGTCCCGCGGCGCGCTGTCGGGTGGGCCCCAGCGGGCTGCTGCTCGGCGGTCCCCGGGTCTTCCGTCCCCTCGGCACCCCCGTGGGGTCCAGGGGCTGGCGGCGCAGGACGCGGCTGATGGCCGCGTCGCAGCCCGCTCCGCGCGGCTGCGCCGGCCTGCTGGGCTTCCGGGTGGCGTGACGCTGCTTCCTCCAGGCGGGGCGCGCCTGTCTCGTATCGTGCTCGCGCGCGCGCGCGCGCGCGCGAGCACGTCTCTCTTATGCCTCCCGGCGGCGCTTTCCCCAGCGCACCCGCCGGGGGCGAGTTTAAAGTGACCAATCTGCGGCTGGATCCTGGGATCGGACCCAGGGACTGGTCGGCCTGTCTGGCCTGGGCCGTCCAGCTCCTGGGACCGATCCCATTAAGTTTGTATGCACCAATCACTGTCCTTCCCTCCAATTGCCCCCTTCCCTACTGGCCAGTATTCCCTATAAAGTTTTCCTGCTCCATCATCCCAGTGCCCGTTATAGCCTCTGGGTTCTGGATGTGCGTTGCAGTGTCTTTTGTGATTATTTGGCTTTTGGACCTCGACTTCCCTTGCTTGCTGCCTGCCCTGACCTTTCGCTCTGCCTGACCACGATTTTGCCTGACCCCTCTGATACCTCGCACCGTGACCTCCTGGATTTGACCTCGGCTCGTTTTGACTACCCCTTTGTTACCTCCTTCGGATACCACGCCCTGTGACCTCCTGGTTTGACCTCGGCCTGTATTTGGACTTCTGCCATCCGGCATCCTCATTCGGGATTCCCTGCCAAACATCTGTCTGCACCTTAAGCCGGTATCCTTTGCGCCCTATAAGTCCTGGGGGCAACCGACTGGGAGAGGCATTACCCGCGTCTCCTACAAGCGGGGGCTTGTCTATAGGCAGAAGAGGCGGTGGAGATTGGGGGATACCAGCTCAAGACAGACGGGTGTTCGGTACAGTCCTGACAGAGACACTGGAGTTGGCAGCAGGAGCCCAACAATTGGATGAATCACGCCCTGGAGTTGCAAGCAGCAGCAGGCCCAAATATTACTTTAAAGAGACACTGGTGTTGGCAGCAGGAGCCCAAAAATTAGCTGAATTACACCCTGGAGTTGCAAGCAGCAGCAGCAGCAGCCCAAACATTGCTTTAAGGAGACACTGGAGTTGGCAGCAGCCGCAGCAGGAGCCCAAAAATTTGCTCGAAGGCACCCTGGAGTTGGCAGCAGCAGGAGCACAAACATTAGCTGGAAGGCCCACCCTGGAGTTGGCAGCAGCATAAGCAGGAGCCCAAACATTGCTTGAAAGACACCCTGGGTTTTGCAGCAGCAGCAGGATGCCAAAAATTGGCTGAAAGGCACACCCTGAAGTTGGCATCAGCAGGAGCCCAACAATTGGCTGGAAGGCCCACCCTGAAGTTGGCATCAGCAGGAGCCCAAACATTGGCCTAAAGACATAAATATGTTTTGCACCATTTGGAAAGTGTAAAATGTGGCACCATGCTGAATCTAGTCGCATGCATCAGCCATTGGTGGGTGGAAATCCTGGCTTAGTTGATAGACGAGTTCTCCTCGCCGTAACTATGGCCCCCGCCGCACTAAATACCCGCTCAGATGGCACGCTACTGGCCGGGCAGGACAGCTTTTACAGGGCAAACTCTGCTAGTTGCGGCCACAAGCCAAGTTTGGCTGCCCAGAAGTCCAGCGGATCCTCAAGGTGTGTTGGCATGGTCATGTCAAGGTATGACATGACCTGCTGGTTGAGGTCCTGCTCTAGGTCTTCCTGCTGCTCATGAGTAGCCTCACTATGTGGGTGTAGAAAGCTACTCATTTGCGACTGAAGACTGAGGCTGCTGCTGATGGAGCTGCTGCCGCTGCTCCGGCCAGCCCCCAGCAGCCATGGCAGTGGAAGGTGAGTGCAGAGCACCCCCCGAGTCAGACCTGCGAGAGTATGGACCATGGCGCAGATAGGCATCGGCCAACTGACGCAGAATGTCTTTGTAGTAGTTCAGTTTGTCCTCCCTCTCGGCGGGTTTAAAAAAATGCCCCATTTTGTGCCGGAAGCGAGGGTCCAATAAGGTGGACAGCCAGAAGTCATCCCGCAGACAAATGGAAACAATTCTGGGGTCAATACGCAAGCATGTGAGCATGCTTCCTGCCATTTGCGCAAGTGACTCGGAGGGACTACCTGTCTCCATCTCCACTGCATACTGCCACGGTGTGTCCGGGTCCTCTGTCTCGCCTTCCTCAAAACCCTCTAGCTCCTCTGGCTGCTCCTGCTCCTCCTCTCCTGTCCGCTGACTAGATAAACCAGCCATTTCGCCAAGCCTAAACTGTGTTTCACTGAGCAACTCCTCCTCTTCCTCCTCCTCGTCCAGTTCAGCTCCAACGGGGTTCATGTGGCCGTAAGATGTAGACGCCATGTCTCCAGTGCCCTGACCAGCCATGGTTTCCAACATGTGCTGTAGTACATGAAGCAGTGGAATCACGTCGTTCATCCCGTAATCCTGCCGACTGACAAATAAAGTGGCTTCCTCAAAGGGCCTGAGCAAACGGCAGGTGTCACGTATGAGCTGCCACTGGTTGACATTGAAGTTACACAGGGGAGTCCCCCTATCCGCTTGGATCATCACGAAATCCGTGATGGCTTTTCTCTGTTCATATAATCGGTCCAACATGTGAAGGGTGGAATTCCAACGGGTGGAAACATCGCAAATCAGACTATGTTGGGGGCTACCGTTCTGACACTGTAGCTCAAGAAGGGTGTGTTTGGCGGTGTATGAGTGCATGCAAAGTGTCCTTGAAGTTGTTAGGATGTCTTGCAGATGGGGGGGGAAGACTTCAGAAACCGCTTGACAACCAGATTGAAGACATGAGCCATGCAGGGGCATGGGTCAGGCTTCCATGGTGCAGCGCAGACAAAATGTTCTTACCATTGTCAGTAACCATGATTCCCATTTTAAGTTTTCTTGGAGTAAGCCATGTTTGGATTTCGTGATGAATAAATTTAAGCAGTTCCTCCCCTGTGTGACTCCGTTCGCCAAGACAAACCATGTGAAGCACTGCGTGACACCTCCGTGCCCTGCACACATGGTAGACTGGAGGGGCACTGAGACTTGAGCCTACAGTGGAGGGTGAGGAGATGGCGGAGGATGAGGAGGCCGAGTCGCATGGTGGCACAGGCCCAACAGGCAGGGAGCGCGGAGGCCGAAGCGGCGTGACCTGTCCAAGTTGCTGCTGCTGCTGCAAAGGGACCACATTCACCCAGTGGGCCGTAAACGACATGTACTGTCCCTGACCGTAGTTACAGCTCCAGACGTCGGCGCTGCCATGCACTTTGCTACACACCGACAGGCTCAAGGACTGGCCCACCTTCTGTTCAACAAAAGTGTGCATCGCTGGTACTGCCTTCTTGGCAGAGAAATTATGGCTTGGGACTCTCCACCTCGGCTCGGCACAAGCCATCAGTTCTCTGAAAGGTGCAGAGTCCACCACCTGAAAAGGGAGCGACTGCAGCACCAGCAACTTGGACAGGAGCACATTCAGCTTCTGCGCCGTAGGATGAGTGGGCGCATACTGCTGTCTCTTGGACATGGCTTCGCTGATGGATTGCTGGCAGGATGCATGACTTGGAGGAGGAGGAGCAGGAGCGACAGAGGATGGGTCTGATGCACAGCTGCCTTCGGCTGAGGTGCTGGAGCCTTGGCTGGCAGAAATTGGAAGCGGTGTGCCACTTGGTGAGGAAGCAGGCTGGACCACCTCTTCGGAGCCTCGGTACTCCCAGGCCGCTTTATGGTGACGCATCATATGTTGACACAGGGCCATGGTGCCAACATTTGGGCCCTGGCCACGCTTCACCTTCTGCCTACATATCTTGCATGTGGCCATGTTACCCTCCTGAAGATGCTTCAGGAAAAACTGCCACACTGCCGAGTAGCTACTTTTCCCACCAACAGGCCGCACTGATTCACTGCTACTGTCACCAACTCCAGGAACCCCTGCTCAACTACCTCCCGATAAGGTAGCCTGCCACGCAGCAGGTGCTCTACCCTGGCCCCGTTTGGCTCCAGGCTTTACAATTGTGCCTCGTGCTGACTGCCAACCATGCTGCTAACAGCTTGCTGCCTCAGCTGCTGACTCCAGGGCAACCTGCGCCCCTCTCCACCTGATGATGACGATGAAGCCCCTTCATCACCGGCTCCCAAGTGCGATCGGCTTCATCATCATCATCATCACCGAGTTGTGGCTGCACGTCACTGATGTTCTCGGTTTCCTCAACAGTGTCTGGCGCAGGAGCTGGAACACTCGCAACACTCACGACACTGTCCACATCACTATTTGTCTGCCTAGCTAAAGAAGCCACCTCCATTTCTTGGCTGGGCAGTAGCTACTGACTGTTCTCTATCTGATCGTCCTCCTCACTAAAGAGTGGAGCTGAACCCAAAGCATAGGATACGTCGCTGGGGGAGGGAACGGAGTAGGACAGAGGCAATGGGAGGAAAGGGACTGCTCTCGGGGCATGCCAACTCAGGGTTGTGTCAGAGGAACCTACCAACCCTAGACTGGGGGTCTCAGATGTAACTTGTGATGATGTTGATGAGCCCATTAACCAATCTACCATGGCAGATGCGTTACTGGTGGAGACACGACTGCTAGAAGATACTGGCAGTTCAGGTCTCTCACTGTGACTCCTGCTGCCACTCGCTCCTAGTCTGCTGTGACCTCTGCCTGCTGAATCTTGGCCTGCAATACTTTGATTCAGCTGAGGAAAGATCAACAAGCGTATTTAGTAGATAGGCTGCCTAGTGCAGGTTTGGGATGCCCTGCGGCCTGGTGTTTTTTTGTTAAAGGCAGACCAAAAACCAATTCAAAATGCAATACTTTGATTCAGCTGAGGAAGGATCAACAAGCGTATTTAGTATAACAGATAGGCTGCCTAATGCAGGTTTGGGATGCCCTGCGGCCTGGTGTTTTTTTGGTTAAAGGCAAACCAAAAACCAATTCAAAATGCAATACTTTGATTCAGTTGAGGAAGGATCAACAAGCGTATTTAGTATAACAGATAGGCTGCCTAATGCAGGTTTGGGATGCCCTGCGGCCTGGTGTTTTTTTTTGTTAAAGGCAGACCAAAAACCAATTCAAAATGCAATACTTTGATTCAGCTGAGGAAGGATCAACAAGCGTATTTAGTATAACAGATAGGCTGCCTAATGCAGGTTTGGGATGCCCTGCGGCCTGGTGTTTTTTTGTTAAAGGCAGACCAAAAACCAATTCAAAATGCAATAATTTGATTCAGCTGAGGAAGGATCAACAAGCGTATTTAGTATAACAGCTAGGCTGCTAAGTGCAGGTTTGGGATACCCAGGTGGGCTGGTGTTTTTTTGGTTAAAGGCAGACCAAAAAATATTTAAACTAATCCAGTTATATATTATGATAAATGCTTGTGTGTAACAGATAGGGTTAAATAAGCCACTGCATAGATGGCATGCACAGTGGCAAGGCAGATTTACAGCACAAAGAACTGAAATTGAATTGAAAACTGATCTGGCTAATGAAAAAAAAGAAATTTCACTGTCAATTCTAAGCTGTCCCTGGCTGGATGGTTCCGGTTTTTCCCTATCTTTTCCTATCTTTCCCTGGCTCTGTCTACGTCTCTGTCTGCCTCTCTGACTCTCCCTACCTATCTCTAACTCTCTGTCCCTGTCTCTAACTAGCTGTACTCTGGCCGCAATGCAAGGCTGAAATGCGCACAAGCAAGATGGCCGCCGCTTTATATAGCACGGTGACGTCACCAGGCTTCCTGGCTGCTGATAGGCTGCATGTGACTTACCCATGATACCTTGCCCCAGGGGGTATGTCTGGACATGTTCATCCACCATTTTAGAATGTCTGTAATTGAAATAAATGGCGTTTAAAGGAAAACTTCGATCGATCGAATCGCGGGGAAATTCGGATTCGTTCAGAATCAAATTTTCCATGAAATTCGGAACGAATCCAGGTTCGTCCGGATCGATTCGCTCATCCCTAATTGTCTTGCTAGATGTCCAGGTTGACCACACCTCTAACATCGACGTTGGTCAGGTCCTTGAGAGTCATATTCTGCTCCTCGATATCCCCGTCCTCCCGCCCCTTTACTCATAACAGCCTCTTTTAATGGGGCTAATTCTTTTTTAAAACAGTAGTTAGGCTTTCCCCTAAACTTTTTATAGCATCTGTCAAAACTTTTGTTTCTTCCCTTTTTGCTTCCCTGTAGTCCTCCCCCTTTTCTTTGGTTTGCATTGGTTGAGTCCAATAGAGATCCAAATTTCCCTCATCTCGATTTCGATCTAATGCTTCCACTAATATGCGATCAAATTCTACATCCTCATCAGCCCTGACCATATCTCTTAAGGACCTTTTCAGAGCAGGGTTTCTTATTCAATTAATAAATTGATCCCTTATTATTTGGTCCATTGCAGGGGTCTGATCATCCTCACTCCCCTCAATTTTGGAAATTTTTTTCCAAAGTTTTTGTAATGTCACAGCAAATTTCTGAATTGACTCTCCCTCCAACTGTTTGTGACCATAAAAACGAGTTTTGCATTCTGCTGTCTCAGTTGTCTCCCCATACAGTAGCTTTAGCCTTTTTATAATGATATCCAGACTAGTTCTCTGAGATTGAGGCAACACCAGTATAGCCTCACGAGCGTCTCCCTCCAGTGATTGTAATGCCAGGTCAACTTGGTGTGCAGGTTGGACTTGATATAATCTGGCAGTAGTGCGTAGCCTTTCTGCCCAATCTCCCATTGCCAAATTATATCCATCAAATTGTGGTACTTTGGCTCCCGCTGTTCCCATAGGCACAATAATGGGGAGGGGAGACCCAACCCCACTAGTTTGGCTAGATATTGTTTGACTAGATTCACAGGCATCTACCGAGGACTTCATGGCATGGAGTTTTTGATCCTGCCGACTACAGCCAAAAATATGTAGGGTGGGGTAGTCTAAATAATGGAATAAAACACACCACACCAGATAAATAAGAACCAATTTAGAATTTAACGGTTGAATATTAGGCAAAGCATTGAACACAATAGTTGGTGTATATAGCCACTGGATTAAGGCAATAAATTACTGTAAAAGGATCTAGTATAATTTCTACTTGAAGAATATGGGGGGGGGGGGGATATCTCAAACAAAGGATAAACTTGTATCTAGGTCACTTTATCATATATGGCTATTTGGATAACTTTAAGACACATTGTATGCTCTGTGTAATTCAACCAATCTATCCATACACAATCTATTTAAAATGTAAGATTAACTCTATATAATAAACTTCAGATAGATGATGCTCTAAATTTGTAACTATGCTGTAAATAGTGAGGAGAACTGAGAAAAGTTCACTTATCCAACGATCTTGGTGGAAAATGTCCTGTTTTTCACCCCTCACACAGTTCAGCAGTGAGGTAAATAAGGAGAGTGTTAGTTTCAACCAAAAACTTCACTGTGGCCCTATAATTTATGTGGGCTCAGATACACATACAGACACAGAAGTGCTCCCTTTGACCCACCTCAAGGACTCTGCTCCCTCAGAGCTGTGCTGTGCCTTTTATAACCTGCTGGAATTACCCCACCAGCCTCTCTGTCATGGCTGGCTCCGCCCACCCACCCACACACAAAAGAGTTTTCCAGAAGCCTCCCAGCAGAGGTTTGTTATATGTCCGTTACAAGCTCACTCCGCCTTACACATGCCCAGCAGCAGTGTTCTGTGTGTGTAGAAGTCACGCCTCTATTTTTAGGTGTGCAGTTTCCAATAGCAACAGATTTTATTAGTGAAAACTGCTTCCATAAAACACACATTTACTTACATAATAAAAGAAACAAAAAAAAACACTAGACAGGCTTGGCACCCTAGGAACATTCTTTTTGACACAAAAATGTACACTTTCAAGTGTCCCTGGGGCAACCAGAATCAGGATACTCAACTGTGTGAGCCCCCTGCGCAGGCCAACGCAATAGCCCCATATTATTTTACCAGAAATGTCATGGGTGTCAATGAGAGAAGAGCGGGTGTTATCAGCATGGGAGCCCCAAATTTATAGGTGCCATGGTTGTCACTGGGAGCAGAGGGATGTAACTCCGGCCCAGAGCGGCCAAAAGATGAGTGTATTTGGTGACCCCCAGAGTCTCACAAAATGGGGCATCCCAATTTGGGATAAAGAAGGCAACCACTGCACCTAGACTATTTAAACGAATGTCAGAGGTAGGGTTTAGGTCTACATTAAAAGGAGATTACATTGAAAAAAAATGCTTTCATTGATTGTATGAAATGGAGACACTGCAATGTGACAGCAGCAAGATACAGTAGGAAATTAGGAATTGCATTTTTTTCAAAAAGAAAAATTTGATGAATTGTCCAGTGTTTGTTTTTGCAACTGAAAGAAACCTTTGCAGTAGACTGCTCCCCTTAGTGGTCGCTGGAGGGCTCAATTTAGCCAATTTGGAGATAACATGAGCCTGACTACATCTGTAGTGTCTTTTTACTCTGATTATACCCTTATTATTGCTAGAGACATTGAGGGCCTTAATTTATGATGTGCGCCATTTAGCATCTGTTATATGGCTATAGCGCCAGTCCTAGAGCACCGGCACTATTGTGTTATCTAGTGTTGTGCTGTCAACTAAATTGGAGCTAGCAGTCGCTGTGCAGAACTCTAACTAATTAGCTTTGATTGTTGCACTAGGTTTTGCACTAGGTTTTGTCTGGCCTGGTCAGAGACTGTTGGACCCACTTGCCAATCATCCCAGCGCCAGCTTTTTTTCCCCTCTTTGAAATTTTTGGCGCTGTAGTTTCCTGGTGCTGATTGGCGTTTCATCATTACAGTTACAAGAAATCACTGCTGGGGACAATGGGGAGAAACTTTGTAGTGCGTTTAGGTTGCCTTTTAGTTGTATTGCTTTGTACTGCCTTTTACTGGTATGCAAAAGGAGCCCTCAAAATCAATTTTAATAATCCCCCCCCTCCCCAAAAATACATTTTGTAACATCTAGTGCCTGCATTGTAATTGACCCAATGCAAGTTCTGTACAAATAAAGGTGTTTAATATTAATTATAAGCATAACTTCATTCGGGTTTTGCCCATTGTGCTCTATGGGATCTTGACCTACAACACCAGGGTTCATCTGGCGCTGCTTCTACCAGAGCACCTGACGCTTTTGGGCACTAGTATTAAATAAGACGCTAGCCGAAGGCCGCATCTTTGCGGCCATTGTATTATTAAGGGCAACTGTATGCCTAAAAGGCATCACAGGGTCCCCGCTGTGGGGCAGACTTTCACAAGGTCCGGACATGTATTATTTGATAATTTGATTGCACAAGGACACTTGCACTTTATGTAGATTATGGCATTTTAAATTTCTGGATTAAAAGTTAAATTTTAATTGAATGAGAAGGCTGGACACCTCACTGACCATTGTGCTGAGTGTCGCTGAGCCAAAAAAGTGGCACCGTGGTGCTGATGCTTCTTAAATAAGGCTCTAAGTGAAAAGCAGGGCTTTACTAGACTTTTTCGCCTGAAGAGTTCCTCTACTATTTTCAGACAGTCTTCTCTTCTGATCTGATCTGATGCAAAGGACTGAAAGAACACTAGGGGCCTTATTTATGATGTGCACTGTTTAGCATGTTTCTGGTGGCTATCGCGCCAGTGCCGGTGCTGAGCTGTGAACTACAATGGCACTAAAAGTAGCAGCGTAGGATAGTGACTAATTTCCTTTGATTGTTGCACTAGGGAGGTTATTCAAAAAAGGCTAAGGCCACGTAGTGCCAGGTAGTGCCAGATGAGTGTCAGGTGAGTGTCAGGTCCTAGTCAAAAAGGTGTGTTATCAAGTCAAAAATCCAGCATGCCAGGTAGTGTCCCATCTATCATTGGCACTGGCGATGGGACGAGTGCCGGCACTGAGTTACCTACAGTGCCAGATAAAACCAGGCACTTACTTAGCACTGTGTGGCCTTATCCCATACACTTCAAAAGATAAAAGGATATATTTTAAATGTATGGCCAATCTCACCCGGAAACCCCAGTCTTGAATGCAAGCATTTAAAAATTGGAGCTGGAGAGCTTTAAAAATTTGGCGAGGGGGCTGGTTACCTCAGTTAGTTATAGCATGGTGCTAATAAATATCTTATGGCTGTGGCTGTCCCACAATACATCATTCCCAGCTGCCACAACTTTTCTTGGCAGGCTATCCCTGCCCTGCACCACAAGGTTGTGGATAAAATAAGGTGTGCACTGCACAATGCTATATGTTACAAGGTCCACATCACAACTGACACACAGGATAACTAAGCATGGGCAGGGATGTTACAGCTACCCACTGGGTTAATGTAGTGGCAGCTGGCCTGAGCTTTGGATCAATTTGGCTCATAATTCCACCACCCAGGATTGCCAAACATCACCTGTTGTCTCCTGTTGCCTCCTACTCTGCTTCCTCCTCTCCTGCCTCCTCATTCAGGCAGCACAGCATTTGCACCACTATTTTGAGTCCAGCCATGGGGAAACAGCAGCAGGTGGTGCTGAAATTCATTTATCTGGGTGAAAGACCACTCACCACTCAGGAGCTGTGGATTGGCACTGAGGAGCAGACAGATGAGTGGTTGCTGCTGCTGAACCTAAAGGTGGTGTGCGACAATGGGCAGAACCTAGTAGCAGCCTTGGACCAAGCTGGGTTGAGGCACAGCCATTAGCTGGCACACGTGTTCAACTTGGTTGTGCACTATCCAGACATGCTGGAGCTGCTGCATAAAGTGCGTGTCATGTGCACATTCACACCCTGCTGCTGCTCGCATATCTGCACCACAGAGGAACTTTGGCCTTCCCACCCTCTGCCTGATATGTGATTTGCCAACCAGGTGGAATTCCACTTTACACACTGTATGTTGGAAAGGGTGTGTGAACAGCAACAGGCAATAGTGGAGTTCCAGCAGGCAAGTCAGTAAATTGGACACATGGCAAGAGCATGGTAAAGCTGTGGAACATACAGTATGGTTGAAAAAGAAGAAGGTTCCAAAGATGAATAGCGAGGGATGTTTTTTGCCAGAGCACCAATCTTGAACACATGGTTTTATATAACGGGGTAGTCCGCCGCACATCTGCCAGGTATAGACATTTATCAAGTGAAATTTGGCTCCGCTGGCAAAAATGTTTTTTTTAATTTACTTCTACTTTTCAGCATGATTTCATATTTTTTGCTAAAGAATTCTGCCACAGCAGTTCGCAGGCATATTACCTTCATTCACCAAACCATTTTGCAATGTGACTTTCGCCAGCTAAATGGAAATATGGTTTAAATCATTTTCCTACATTAGGTGTCTGTATATTTTAGCTTCTAGCATCCATGTTGAAGGCATTATGGGTGAACAGTGTGTTTATGTTGCCATCTAGAGATTATAATGCACTCTGAAGTCTTCATGAGTTCCTCTGTATAATGCAAGGTATGCCAACAAGAAACTAGCTCATCAAAGCCCAAGAGTGTATAATGCAAGGTGTGCCCACAATTAAATAGTTTATCAAAGCTCTTTTGCTCAAAATAGTATAATGCAAGGTGTGCCCACAAGTAACTGGTTTATCAAACCTCAAATAAGAATAATGCCAGGGTGCTAACAGTTAAATAGTTAAAATTGAATTAAACAGTATTGACACACAAGTGGCCTGACCCAGTGGATACTCCACTAACAATTGGAATTAACGAGTAGTGACACCCAAGTGGTTTAAGCAAGTGGTATTAAACAGTACTGCCACATAATTAGTCTCAATTGGTATTAAAGAGTAGTGACCCCCAGGTGGTTTTAACAACTGATATTACAGAGCTGTGACCCCCAAGTGGCTTGAACAATTGGTATTACAGAGCTGTGACCCCCAAGTGGCCTGAACAATTGCTAATACACAGCAGTGACCCTCAGGTGGTTTGAACAATTGGTATTACAGAGCAGTGGCCCCCTAAGTGGCCTGAACAATTGGTATTACAGAGCAGTGACCCCCAGGTGGTTTGAACAATTGGTTTTACAGAGCAGTGACCCCCCCCAAGTGGCCTGAACCATCAGTATTACAGAGAAGTGGCTCCAAGTGGCCTACACAATTGCTATTACAGAGCAGTGACCCCTATGTGGTTTGAACAATTGGTATAACAGAACAGTGACCCCCAGGTGGTTTCACCAATTGTTATTACAGAGCAGTAACCCCCTAGTGGTTTGTACAATTTATATTACAGAGCAGGAACCACCAAGTAGCCTGGACAATTGGTATTACAGATCAGTGACCTCCCAAGTGGTTTAAACAATTGGTATTACAGACCAATGATCCCCCAAGAGGCCTGACAATTGATATTATAGAGCAGTAACCCCCAGGTGGTGTGATCAGTTTGTATTACAGAGAAGTGACCCCAAGTGGCTTTAACAATTGTTATTATAGACCAATGACCCCCCAAGTGGTTTGAACAATTGGCATTACAGAGCAGTGACCCCCAAGTGGTCTGAACAATTGGTATTACAGAGAAGTGACCCCCAGATGGTTTGAACAATTGTTATTACAGAGCATTGACCCTAAGTGGCCTGAACAATTGGTATAACAGAGCAGTGACCCCCAACAGGTTTAATCAAATGGAATTACAGAGCAGTGATCCCCAAATAGCCTGAACAATTAATATTACAGAACAGTGCCCCCAAATTGCCTGAATGATTGATTGGTCTTATGGAGCAGCAACCTCCAATTGGCCTGAACAATTGTTAATACACCGCAGTGACCCCCAGGTGGTTTCAACAATTGGTATAACAGAACAGGGATCCACCAGGTGGTCAGAACAACTGGTACTAAAGAACGGTGATCCCCAAGTGGCCTGAACAATTGGTGTTACAGAGCAGTGACCCCCAGGTGGTTTCACCAATTGTTATTACAGAGTAGTGACCCCCAAGTGGCCTGAACAATTGGTATTACAGATCAGTGACCTCCCAAGTGGTTTAAACAGTTGGTATTACAAACAAATGATCCCTCTAGAGGCCTGAACAATTGATATTATAGAGCAGTAACCCCCAGGTGGTTTGAGCACTTTCTATAACAGTGAAGTGACCCCAAGTGGCTTTATCAATTCTTATTACAGACCAATGATCCCCTAAGTGGTTTGAACAATTGGCATTACAGGGCAATGACCCCCAAGAGGTTTGAACAATTGGAATGACAGAGCAGTGACCCCAAGTGGCCTGAATAATTGGTATTACAGAGCAGTGACCCCCAACTAGCCTGATCAATTAATATTAAAGAGCAGTGACCCCCAAGTGTTTGAACTATTGGTATTACAGAGCAGTGACTCCAAGTGGCCTGAACAATTGATTTTACAGAGCAGCAACCCCCTGGTGGTTTGAACAGTTGATATTACAGAGCAATGATCCCCTAAGTCGTTTGACCAATTGGTATTACAGAGCAGTGACCCCCAAGTGGCTTGAACAATTGGTAATAAATTGTGCTGACACTGCAGTTAACACTACACAAAAATGGTTTTGTGTAGTGTGCTTAACAGAGCAGTAACCCCACTTGGGTATCAGTACTCCTTAACTGGAGTATGTACTGTGGCAGTTAAGGCCCTCTTGAAATAAAATTTTGTGTAGTGTCCCTTGGGTGTGTCAGTACATTTTAATAACACTTTCTCCAACCACTTGGGTGTCAGTACTCTTTAATACTTATTGTAATAAGTAATTGTTATTAGAGTATGGACTATGTCAGGGCATTTAAGGCCCTCTTGAAAAAATTTGATTACTCCCATAACATCGGTATTAAAGATTACTGACACACCAATGGTTAGAGCAAGTGCTATTAAAAAGTACTGACACCCATGGGACACTACACAAAAATGTTTTTTTTCAAGAGGGCCTTAAATGCCCTGACCCAGTGCATACTCCAATAACAATTGGTATTAAAGAGCACTGACACCCAGGTGGCTGATGCAAGTGCTATTAAAATGCACTGACACACCCAAGGGACACTACACAAATTTTTTTTCAAGAGGGCCTTAACTGCCCCAGTGCATACTCCAGTTAAGGAGTACTGATACCCAAGTGTTTGGAGCAAGTCATATTATAGAGCAG
This sequence comes from Gastrophryne carolinensis, assembly GCA_027917425.1. Classification (NCBI taxonomy): domain Eukaryota; kingdom Metazoa; phylum Chordata; class Amphibia; order Anura; family Microhylidae; genus Gastrophryne; species Gastrophryne carolinensis. The sequence goes on from CM051234.1 coordinate 161,246,660, forward strand.
TGGTCCCTAACTGCCGGGCCGCGGACCGCTACCGGTCCGTGGCTCAAATGGTACCGGGCCCTGAGGCTATCACGCTCCAAACCCCCACCCCTATTCAACCCACGGCTGCTAGGATTCCAAACCCCATGGCCAGGAGGGTGGGTGCAGAGACGGGTGTCAGGGGATATAGGGCCAGAGACGGGGAGGGAAGGCAGCGGGCGGGGCCGGAGACGGGGAAGGAAGGCAGTGGGCGGGGCCAGAAAGTGTGAGGGAAGTCAGAGGGCGGGGCCGTCGGCCGGAATGGAAGGCAGCAGGGTGGGACAGGAGACGGGGAAGGAAGGCAGTGGGCGGGGCCAGAGAGCGTGAGGGAAGTCAGAGGGCGGGGCCATCGGCCGGAATGGAAGGCAGCGGGCGGGGCCGGAGACTGAGGGAAGGCAGGGGGCGGAGCCAGAGACCATGAGGGAAAGCAGCGGGCGGGGTCGGACGGACAGGAGGAAAGGCGGCATGTGCAACGGGTAGGAAAGACAGCAGGTGGGTGATTTATGGAGGAGCGACCGGCTCAGCTGTCTGCTTCGATGGCAGGAGGGTGAGCGGCGCTCAGTTAAAAGAAGTTCTGCAGTGCACTTTCCAATATCCTCCGGGCTGCAACAAGCAGGACTATGCATTAGTTTCGCCCTGCATAGTTCTGTTTGCAGCTGCCCAGCGGATATAAAACAGTGGATGAAGCCGGACGTTTATGATTGTGCATCGCTCAGCCTCCTGGGATAGTTGCAGATGGCTGAGCGCACCTTTTATCACCAGCCAGCTTTTCCCTGGGGCATCCTGAATTGGGATGCCCCCACTGTGTGAACCCCTTTCCCTGCTTCAACTCTCTTTTCCCTGCTCTGTCCCATCCCATCTCTCTTTTCCCAGCTCTGTCCCATCCCATCTCTCTTTTCCCAGCTCTGTGCCATCCCATCCCATCTCTCTTTTCCCAGCTCTGTGCCATCCCATCCCATCTCTCTTTTCCCAGCTCTGTCCCATTCCATCTCTCTTTTCCCAGCTCTGTCCCATCCCATCTCTCTTTTCCCAGCTCTGTCCCATCCCATCTCTCTTTTCCCAGCTCTGTCCCATCCCATCTCTCTTTTCCCAGCTCTGTCCCATCCCATCTCTCTTTTCCCAGCTCTGTCCCATCCCATCTCTCTTTTCCCAGCTCTGTCCCATCCCATCTCTCTTTTCCCAGCTCTGTCCCATCCCATCTCTCTTTTCCCTGCTCTGTCCCATCCCATCTCTCTTTTCCCAGCTCTGTCCCATCCCATCTCTCTTTTCCCAGCTCTGTCCCATCCCATCTCTCTTTTCCCAGCTCTGTCCCATCCCATCTCTCTTTTCCCAGCTCTGTCCCATCCCATCTCTCTTTTCCCAGCTCTGTCCCATCCCATCTCTCTTTTCCCAGCTCTGTCCCATCCCATCTCTCTTCTCCCAGCTCTGTCCCATCCCATCTCTCTTTTCCAAGCTCTGTCCCATCCCATCTCCCTTTTCCCAGCTCTGTCCCATCCCATCTCTCTTTTCCCAGCTCTGTCCCATCCCATCTCTCTTTTCCCAGCTCTGTCACATCCGATCTCTCTTTTTCAAGCTCTGTCCCATCCCATCTCTCTTTTTCTAGCTCTGTCCTATCCCATCCCATCTCTCTTTTTCCAGCTCTGTCCCATACTTAATTTTTTCTGTAACTGTATTTTATTTTGAAGGCATGTTTAAAAACGTTAACATTAAAATGACTGAATCAAAACAATATTAACAATCAATGCTGCTGCACCGCGCCCCCAGCCACACCCCCAGCCCTGCCCCCAGTCAGCCCCCCCCCCCCGTGCCCCACTGGGCCGTGGTAAAATTACCAAATCCTGAACCGGTCCACGGTGAAAAAAAGGTTGGGGACCACTGTTATAGAGTACTGACACACCAATGGTTTAATTCAGTGCACACTACACAACTATATTTATTCAAGAGGACCTTAACTGCCCCGACCCAGTGCATATGCACATAACAACTGGTATTAAAAAGAACTGACACCCAAGTGATTGGAAGTGTTATTAAAGAGTACTGACATGCAAGGGACAGTACAAAAAAATGTCTTTCCAGGAGGGCCTTAACTGCCCTGACCCAGTGGATACTACAATGAAAATTGGCATTAAAGAGTACTGACACACCAGTGGTTGGAGCAAGTGCTATTAAAAAGTACTGACACCCATGGGACACTACACAAAAATGTTTTTTTTCAAGAGGGCCTTAAATGCCCTGACCCAGTGCATACTCCAATAACAATTGGTATTAAAGAGCACTGACACCCAAGTGGCTGAAGCAAGTGCTATTAAAATGTTCTGACACACCCAAGTGACACTACACACTTTTTTTTTTCAAGAGGGCCTTAACTGCCCCAGTGCATACTCCAGTTAAGAAGTACTGATACCCAAGTGATTGGAGCAAGTATTATTAAAGAGTACTGACTGAGTACTGATGCAAGGGACAGTACACAAAAATGTTTTTCCAGGAGGGCCTTAACTTCCCTGACCCAGTGGATACTACAATGAAAATTGGTATTAAAGAGTACTGACACACCAGTGGTTGGAGCAAGTGCTATTAAAGAGTACTGACACCCAAGGGACATTACACAAACATGTTTTTTTCAAGAGGGCCTTAACATTGCTGACCCAGTGCATACTGCAAAAACAATTGGTATTAAAGAGTACTGACACCCAAGTGGTTGAGGCAAGTGCTATTAAAGGGTACTGACACCCAAGGGACACTACACAAAAATGTTTTCTTTTTTTCAGAAGGGTCTTAACTGCCCTGACCCAATGCATACTCCAACGACAATTGTAATGACACTCAAGTGGTTGGAGCAAGTGTTATTAAAGATCACTGACACACCAATGGCTTAAACCAGTGCACACTTTGTATTCAAGAGGGCCTTAACTGCCCTGACCCAGTGCATACTCCAATAACAATTGGTAATGAAAGTACTGGTAGCCAAGGGACACTACACAAAATGTTTTTTTTTCAAGAAGACCTTAACTGCCCATACAATGACAATGGGTATTAAGGGATACTGACACCCAAGTGGTTGGAGCAAGTGCTATGAAAGAGTACTGACACCCAAGGGACACTACACAAAATGTTTTTTTCAGGAGGGCCTTAACTGCCCTGACCCAGTGTGAACTTCAGTAACAATTGGTAATAAAAAGAAATTACACTCAAGTGGTTGAAGCAAGAGCTAGGTATGGATTAAAGGTTACTGACACCCAAGGGTACTGACACCTAAAGGGTACTGACACCCAAGGGCCCTAAGTAAAAATCCCTAAATAAGCCTTATCCCTCAGCAGCACCGAACATCACCTCTCCATATCTAATGCAGAGCAAGCAGCAGTGTGATTGGCATGACAAAGGCTCCACCTTTTATACGGCGGGGTCTTGTGCCTTGCCAGGCCAATGGTTGAAAGTGAAGAAAGAAGGCTGATTGGCTGCTGTACAGCCAATCAGCCTTCTTTTGGGTTTGGGACGAACAGGTGCCCAATTTTCAGTTTGATATTCATGCTCAGGGTTGAGGACCTAAACTTGCAAAGTTCGGTACAAACCAAAACTTTGTGGTTCAGGTTTACCCAAACGTCAACATTTTATGTAGCATTGGTCCAGTTTAAGAGGGTCACCCTCTTTGGAAGGTTGAAAACCTCTCTTTTGATAGATTTTAAACTAGGATAAGTAAAGAAGTGTATTTTCTTTACATACAGACTGATCACAGAGATTGATGGAGTTTGTATTAAAACCATTGAGATACCTTCACTGAAACCAAGACTAAAAAATTAGGAAACATATACACCATGGCTTTGAAATTACAACTGTCTATATTTGCAGGGCCTTTAATCTGAAATACAAGTTCTTATACCCTCAACAATAACTATGTTTAAACATGTCTTCCATTAAAATGTGTAACTTATATCACTATGAGACCCCATTAGCTAAGAATATAGGATAGTGCTGGCTATGTGCAATGGGGAGTGATTACATTTATGCATTCTTTATAGATCCAACAGTAATGATATTTTACCTGCAAGCAAGTTACTGTGTGCCAGGATATGATAAAACATTAAAATGGCATAATGGAGATCAATACATTTAGCAGCAGCATAAGACTTGTTTTGTTTTTATGGACATTGCTGTAAGTGTGGAGAAATGTAATAGACATTAACATTATCACTGTCTGAATTTATATCAGAAGAGAAGTTACTAAGTTATTCCTTAATAGACTTATCTTGTTTCATCTTAAATGAAGCATCTCTTTGTCAACTGTTTTAATCAGAGCCATAATTCAGCTAGCTGCAACACAAGTATGTCATAAAATAACCATTGCATCAGGCAATAGAAAAGGGACAACATCTACTGCAGGAAAAGAGCATAAGCACTTTCACATTTTACTTAGTCCCCTGCAATTCCCTTAACCTGTATGGGAGTCATCTTATTTTATTATTTAAAGCAGGAATCAAGACATATCGTATAATATATAAAACAAAAGAAAAACCACCAGTTCCTCCTACCTCTTACCCGGCACGAAGACTGATTACGGGAATTAAAATATTTGAATTAAATTTCATCAAAATAACAGCTAACGACAGAACCGGGCGTCTGATCGAGTCTGAGTGACTATTTAGTCACCCAACCAATGCAGCGATTGGGTCACCTTCCCTGCTGTTTCTGTCTTGAAAGCATATACTTCTATCCATTACTGTTTCTAGGGGAGAGTGAGCAGGGTGATCGCTCTGGGCACCAAGGCCATTGGGGGCACCTTGAATTTGTATGATAATAAAGCAATTTGTTTTTAAGGATCCTTAGTGCCTCGGTGTGCTTGTATGATAGATATTGCCAAAGGTTTCAATAACATAATAGCTTAAATCCATCTTAGCCCTGGCTGCCCCAAGCTCCCTCCTGCTGACTCAATCCCATTGGCCTGTTGAAAGTTTGTCCCAGATCATCCGAAAGGATATTTTTTCTGCTCAGATTCACTCCCGCCCCTTTGTCTAAGAGCTCTCCGAGCGCACTGGCAGCTACATCCCCCACTACCTTCTAACAGAGAACCTGCCAGCACCGACCATTCACAAATGCCTGGTGCAGGTACGCGCCCTGCTAAAGGGATAGCAGGGATGCGGCCACTGCTCACGCATGCACCTTTGGACCAGGAAAGAAGGTGAGTTTCCAGGCGACCTGGGGTGTTTCACAAACTGGGGCATCCCAATACAGGATGCCCCGGAGATAGGGAATCTAGTGACCCTGGAATCTATAAGACCCTGTTGGGGAGTGGGTTTTGGTCCACTCTAAAACTCAAGATTTTAGTTTCCCATACTCGTAATGCCTTCTAGATAATAGAAGGAATTCCAGAAAGAAAGGTACAAAAATAAAAATATTTTCTTTTTTTTTTTAATTCTTGTTCCTTTACAGCCCCCCCAGTTTTTTTTGCAACTACTAACTAGTGTATGATCAGTTACTTGTACATTTGAAATATATTATATCTTAACTTTTACAGAAAGAGTTCAGGAGCAACTAAAAGCTGATGTTATAATGGCCATATCATTTTACATTTTGTGACAGTATCATTTGATTAACTAATGCGTGATGATTCACACCTAAATATCACTCAGGCCTGCAAGGTGAAAATCCATTGTCAAAGATAGCAGCAACCTTGCTAGAATGTATACAAATGAATGTTAAGTGTCTAATTAAATATGCTCTGCAGTAAAGCTTATTCACAGTACTATATGGCTTTATAATGACAGAATATTGTATTTCATTACACATTATTTCTAATGTTATGATCGGATAGCTCATTTATAGCCAGAAGAAGTTAGAAAATACCAAATATACACATTATGGTGCTCTCTAGGTTAACTTCTCATATCGTGGCTCAGAAATTGGCTTTCATATACTTGCTGCATTTGCAAAGCTCTTTATTGCTTTGTGTAGTGACAATTTTTTATAATCCATAAATATATATACCGTATTTTTCGCCCTATAAGACGCACTTATTTTTCCCCAAAAGTGGGGGAAAAATGTCCGTGCGCCTTATCGGGCGAATGTAAAAAAAAAAAAATAACTCACCCGTTCCCGGCGCTCCCGCGTTGCCTGCCACACTGCGAGAGGCCAGAGGAGCGGCGGGGGCTCTGTCCCGGCCCCGCCGCTGCGATCGCTGTCTTTTCAGGCAGCGATGACAGCGGCGGGGCCAGAGACAGAGCCTCTGCCGCTCCTCGATCTGCTGCCTCTTCCGGGCTCAGAAAATGCGAGCACGAAGGTCCGGGCAGTGGGTGGGCGTGGCCTGCACCGGTGCAGGCCACGCCCACCCGCTGCCCGGACCTTCGTGCTCGCATGTGCACAGGAAGCAGATGGAGGAGCGGCAGGGGCTCTGTCTCTGGCCCCGCCGCTGTCATCGCTGCCTGAAAAGACAGTGATCGCAGCGGTGGGGCCGGGACAGAGCCAGCTCGTGAATGGGGTGGGAGTGGCCTGCGCCGACGCTGCGGCGCAGGCCACGCCCACTCCATTCACGGAGCCGGCCGCTCAGCGCAGCGGTGTCAGCGGACAGGTGAGTTTAACCTTTTTTTTTTTTACATGGCGCCTGCCTATACTAATGGGGGAGAGGGGCCACACTGCCTATACTAATGGGGGGAGGGGGGTGGGAATGGGGGAGAGGGGCCACACTGCCTATGGGAATGGGGGGAGAGGGGCCACACAGCCTATACTAATGGGGGGAGGGGGATGCCGCACAGCTTATGGGAATGGGGGGAGGGGGATGCCACACAGCCTATGGCAATGGGGAGAGGGGGATGCCACACAGCCTATGGGAATGGGGAGAGGGGGATGCCACACAGCCTATGGGAATGGGTGGAGAGGGATGCCACACAGCCTATGGGAATGGGGAGAGAGGGATGCCACACAGCCTATGGGAATGGGGGGAGAGGGGGATGCCACACAGCCTATGGCAATGGGGAGAGGGGGATGCCACACAGCCTATGGGAATGGGGAGAGGGGGATGCCACACAGCCTATGGGAATGGGGGGAGAGGGATGCCACACAGCCTATGGGAATGGGGAGAGGGGGATGCCACATAGCCTATACTAATGGGGGGAGGGGGATGCCACACAGCCTATGGGAATGGGGAAAAAGGGATGCCACACAGCCTATTCTAATGGGGGGAGGGGGATGTCACACAGCCTATGGGAATGGGGTCAGAGGGATGCCACACAGCCTATGGGAATGGGGAGAGGGGGATGCCACACAGCCTATGGGAATGGGTGGAGAGGGATGCCACACAGCCTATGGGAATGGGGAGAGAGGGATGCCACAAAGCCTATGGGAATGGGGAGAGGGGGATGCCACATAGCCTATACTAATGGGGGGAGGGGGATGCCACACAGCCTATGGGAATGGGGAGAGGGGGATGCCACACAGCCTATGGGAATGGGGGGAGAGGGATGCCACACAGCCTATGGGAATGGGGAGAGAGGGATGCCACACAGCCTATGGGAATGGGGAGAGGGGGATGCCACATAGCCTATGGGAATGGGGAGAGAGGGATGCCACACAGCCTATTCTAATGGGGGCAGGGGGATGCCACACAGCCTATGGGAATGGGGTCAGAGGGATGCCACACAGCCTATGGGAATGGGGAGAGGGGGATGCCACACAGCCTATGGGAATGGGGAGAGGGGGATGCCACACAGCCTATGGGAATGGGGGGAGAGGGATGCCACACAGCCTATGGGAATGGGGAAAGAGGGATGCCACACAGCCTATTCTAATGGGGGCAGGGGGATGCCACACAGCCTATGGGAATGGGGTCAGAGGGATGCCACACAGCCTATGGGAATGGGGAGAGGGGGATGCCACACAGCCTATGGGAATGGGTGGAGAGGGATGCCACACAGCCTATTCTAATGGGGGCAGGGGGATGCCACACAGCCTATGGGAATGGGGTCAGAGGGATGCCACACAGCCTATGGGAATGGGGAGAGGGGGATGCCACACAGCCTATGGGAATGGGGAGAGGGGGATGCCACACAGCCTATGGGAATGGGGGGAGAGGGATGCCACACAGCCTATGGGAATGGGGAGAGGGGGATGCCACACAGCCTATGGGAATGGGGAGAGAGGGATGCCACACAGCCTATACTAATGGGGGGAGGGGGATGCCACACAGCCTATGCTAATGGGGGGAGGGGGATGCCACACTGCCTATGGGAATGGGGAGAGAGGGATGCCACACTGCCTATACTAATGGGGGGAGAGGGATGCCACACAGCCAATGGGAATGGGGGGAGGGGTGGATGCCACACAGCCTATGGGAATGGGGGAAGAGGGATGCCACACAGCCTATACTAATGGGGGGAGAGGGGGATGCCACACAGCCTATACTAATGGGGGGAGAGGGGGATGCCACACAGCCTATACTAATGGGGGGAGAGGGGGATGCCACACAGCCAATGGGTATATGGGGAATGGGATAGGGGAATTCCACACTGTCTGTAATGGTGCGTTTTTAGTTTAAAATATTTTCATTCTTATTTTCTTCCCCCAAATCCTAGGTGCGTCTTATGGGCGGGTGCGTCTTATGGGGCGAAAAATACGGTATATATATATATATATATATATATATATATATATTTAATAGTGCTCATGGCGCCATCTTCAACTGTCTCCTCTGTGTGTCCGACACCCGTCTGTTGTGCGAAAGCGGAAACAGCTCAGGACTGCGAAGGGGGCATCAGTGCCATTAAAAAGTAAGATTGTTAGTGGCACTGATGAAAGACAATCTGAGGGGTGATGACGAAGTCCTAGACCTAACGTGGCAATCTGATGGCAATCAGATTTTGGTGAAAGAGGTGGTGGCCCAGCATAAGAGGGAGGAGGTTGCAAACCAAATCAACAGTCAGCCCCTGACTCCTACTGACCACCACACCCAGGGACTGATCACTGAAAAAACTGGCTCAAAGGATATCACCAGCATTGCATTTTTTCAAACAGTGCATGGATGACAAATGTCAAGTCATTTGCACTCTGTGTCACCAGTCACTAAAAAGGGATAACTGTGGATAATCTCTGCACGACGTCTGTCACCAGGGATCTGCAAAGCAAACAAACGTTGTTATTATTATTATCGTTTATTTATAGAGTAAGATCGTATTCTGTGGTGCTGTGCAAACAAAAAATTATATGAAGGGTAGTAATATTATATGCCTCTACTCGTTGCCTCCTACTCCGTTTCCTTCACATAAGTGGTTGCTGAGGGTGAACCTTAACCCTTTAAGTGCCAGCCTACCTGCAGCTTTTGCCACCCTCTGTCGCCAGACCATGTTTCACTATTTTGCGCTACACATGTTCAACTGTGATTTTTAAAAGGATTTCCAGGGATTTCCCAGGAAAATTATATATTGTTTTTTTTAACAGAGTCTGGGCTTCAACATGAAATCTCTTGTTTGGCCTTTTTTTAGTGTATTTTCAATACTTTTTGGTGAAATATGTGCAAAAAAAATATAAAAAAATAACTTTTTTGCAATTTGCAGTTTTTTTTGTAATAAAAAATGTAAGTTTGTCAATAAAATTTTATTGCGTGCGAAACCCCAATTACTCCCGGTCACAGCGGTACCACATATGTATTGGTAGACATCCTTTCCTGCCCAGGAGACTCCCCCAAACTGAAACAGAGCTTTAGGAGATTTTCAGATAAAATACAACTGCCCTGTGCGCTATGTGCACCTTGCAGTTTTTCCAGAAAAACAACCCTTTACATTTGAAATACCCCAACAAACTATATATTTCCTGGAAGTACACACCTCGAGCTTTCTAGGCATACCAAGCTTGTTTATGTGGGCTTAGTTTTCTGGAAAAAACCCTCAATGTATTCTTTGGTTGCACAAAGTTTCCCTAAAAAAGAATAAAAAGGAAGAATCCAGCCACATTTTCCTAAGAAAAAAACTATATGCAAACAAGAAAAAACAAGTAAAATCTCAAAAAGCTACATGCCCCGAACAGAACGATACCCAACATGCATAGGTACTGTCAAGGGAAGAGTGGGCAAACACCACAAAGTAAAGCGTGCGCATAACAGTAATTTTACTTGAAAATTTCAGCTCTGCAGACAAAATGCACATTTTGCATATATTCCTTGAAAGTACACATGTTAAGCTTTCTAAGAGTACCCAGCTTGTTGTAGTAGGCTCAATTTTCTGGAAGTAATCACTCGAAGAATTCTTAGGTTGCACAGGGTTTCCCTAAAAAAATGAATTTAAAAATTGAATAAAAAAAATGTTTTCCTAAAATATAAATATGCAAATAAGAAAAAACAAGCTTTATCACCCTCTGTTGACAGGTCATTTTTCCCCATTCTGCGCCATGTTTAACCGTGATTTTTGCCGGAATTTCCAGGAAAATTATAGATATATATTTTGCAGCAGAGTTTAGGCTTTAACATGAAATGTCTTGTTTGTAATTTTTCTACTGTTTTTTTAAATATTTTTGTGTAAAAAAAAAATATATATATTTTTTAGACAATTGTCTCCTTTATTTTAAATAAAAACCATATTGCATGTGAAAGCCCAATTTCTCCCGATTACAACGGTACCACATATGTATCGGTAGCCCCCCCCCCCCCCCCATTCTTGCCCAGGAGACCTCCCAAACTGAAAATAGCACTTTATAACATTTACAAATAAAATACTACTACTATCCACACTATAAACATAAGGGGGGGGGGACCCCATTTTTTGGGAAATTTAAGGGTTAAAAACCCTTAAAGATAAAAAAAAAAATGGGGTCTTACCCAGCATTACCAGCCCGGGACCAGCTATGGGGGCTTGTAGGAACAGAGTGGAGGGGCCAGCTTTTGTGGCCCTCCCACCCTGCAGCCTACAATCCCACATAGACTATGTGGGCCTGGGCTCTTCTGCCCCCCCCCCTGGGCTTTGGGGAGGCAGGTAATAGGGGTGCCGGGGGTTAACGGCAAGTCACCCGCTAGCCGCAGGTGACTTGCCAACCCCAGCCTTGTGAATTGGTATAGGGGTCTCATGGAGAAACAAGCAGAAAAAATATTTTATTTATTTATTTTTTTAATACTATTTAATACTTACCTCCCATCCATCCCTGTGTCCCACGCTGATCAATCTGGCTTCTGCTCTCCTGCTGCAGCTGGAAGCCTTTTATAGCTGCTGGGCGACAGAACATAAGGGGTTAATTTAAAAAAAAATGACATGGGGGGGTTAAAAACCCTTAAAAATCCCCAAAAAATTATATGGGGTCCCCCTTACCCAGCATTACCAGCCCGGGACCAGCTATGGGGGCTTGTAGGAACAGAGTAGAGGGGCCAGCTTTTGTGGCCCCCCCACCCTGCAGCCTACAATCCCACATAGACTATGTGGGCCTGGGCTCTTCTGCCCCCCCTTGGGCTTTGGGGAGGCAGGTAATAGGGGTGCCGGGGGTGCCTGCGGCTATGATGTCACCCGGCCCCACCGCCAGGGGCGGGGCTATCAGACCCGATCCAGGAAGGGGGGGAGGGCGATTTCTGCCCTCTCCGCGCCACGGAAGAGCCTGGGGGGGGGGGCGATCGGAGGCCCCCCTCAGTGAAGAGGAGACCCGTCGGGAGACAGCGTGGCCACAGGTAAGTAAATGTCATTTTTATTATTTTTTTTTTTTTTACAGTTAGCAGCTGCTGCTGCTGAAGCAGCGGGGGGGGGGGGCTATTCCGGGAGCTCTTCTGGATTCATCTGAGCCCCCACAGGGGATCGGATGGCACCAAATTCAAGAGGAGACCCGGCCGGATGCAACGAGAGGTCAGGTGAGTATTTTTTATTTTTTAACTAGCAGGGGGAAAAGTCAGGCACGTAGATTCTACGTGCTAGGCACTTAAGTGGAGTAGAAGCGAGCATGTAGAATCTACGTGCCTGGCACTAAAAAGGGATAAACCAAGCAAGGTGGTGTGCGACAACAGGCTGAAACTAGTAGCAGACTCGGGCCAAGCTGGGTTGAGGCACATCCATTGGCTGGCACATGTTCTCAATATTGGAATTACAGCTCCAAAATGCCCGGGCCAGTCGAAGTGCAGACCAACAGCACATTCTTGCCATGCTGCTGTGCTTCTACTATGCCACCAACATAGTCAGCACTAACATCTGCATCCTTCACCTGCTAGAAAAAAACATGTCAGGACATGAAAAATGTAATATTGCCACAGGAGAAAGCAGAAGAGGAAGAGAAAGACACATTTACACAGGTGTCAGGCCAGTCCACATGTGGCTTATAGACTGGGTTGTTGGACTGACAGGGGCCAGCCAAGGGACAGCTCTGGGGGCTTTGGAGGAGAACTTTTCCTCACAGCAGGATGGCACCCAGAGTAGCTCAAGGGCATCACTGGAGCGTGGCTGGGGGTGCAGAGGAGGTACCTCCCACCGACGACAGTTTCTCTTTGACTTAGGGCAGCCTGGCTCGCATGATCCACTATCTGCGGTCTGACTGCAGAGTTACCCAGAGAGTCACCAGCTAGGGCAGCTAGGGAAATCTCCATCCCCAGGGACCTGCAAAGCAAACCAAACTTTCTTAGTATTACTAAAAAAAAAAACATGCAAACACCTGAGACTCCCTCTGATGCTTCCGTAGTCTCAGCCTCTACCACCGCCTCCACAAGGCAACCTGCCCCCCCAAAGGGAGGATGTGAGGCCACCACCACCAAGCCTGTCCGCACCATTTCAGGGAAGTTTTCAGCCTTCTATTCCTCAAACAATGGACATAAAGTGGAAGTTTGGCCAATTTCACCCACAAGCCCTGGTCTTGGACGGGAGCATTTGAAAATTGCTTGCCTTTGAAATGCTCCCATTCCGGCTGGTGGAGACGGAGAACTTTAAAAATCTTATGGCGAGAGGGGAGGTTATCTTATGGCTGTGGCTAGCCTACAATATGTCATTCCCAGCCACCATAACTTTTCCTAGCAGACCATCCCTGCCCTGCACCACTGCTACCAAGTCATGGGATACCTACATAAGCAACTCCATGGACAACTGGGTGTGAACAGACACCATGATCTACAGCCTGGGTCCCCAGCACAAGGTGTTTAAAGGAAAATTCCCGTTGTGGCAGGTTTTTGGTGTTCTGTCGTATTGTTCTCCTCTTCTGGAATGTAAAATAATCATTTGTGTTAGGATTGTGCCCCTATACTTTGTGATTTACTTCTCTACACAGTTTCTAAAATTCTCATACACCTGGGGCTCTGTGTTTCAACAGCAGAAATGGTTTTCCTGGCCTTGAGAAAAAACTACTGACTAAAAGTCCCAGTTTGCTTAATGTAACAGATGAGGTTATCACCAAGTGAAGCAGCAGTAATGACCTCTTCCAGTAACCCTAATGGAACACAAGACTGTGATCCTCTCTATCTCAAGAAGTTGAATTAAAGCAGAAGGGGTTAAATCATCTGTCATATCTGCCTTATACAAGCAAATTGAAAGTAAGCCAGGGTGAAGAAGTCTTGATATAGACTGCTAAGGTAAACATGTGATTGGTAGGGAAAACGGTTTTCTTTTATAACACAGAGTTGCAACTAGAAAAGGAAAAATATAGATACACGTAGTACATTGAAGACACCACTTTAGTACACAATAATGGAAACCTCAAATGTCATTAAAATTACCCTTTAAAGCTGCCTGTCTCTGGATGTGCTATGAAAAAGACAATTAACACATGGTTTTTCCGAATCCCGGTAGGCCGGCACATCGGAAGGAGCAGGAGGTGTGGTGGCCGATGAGAAGTGAAGTGGAATGGGTTGAGGCCGCTCTGCCCGCCGCCACCGGCCCCGCTCTCACACACAGTAATGTGGTAATGCAGGACCGACCTAAGGCCACCCCTCACACTAACTTGGATTTGGGAGACTACAAGCAGTGCTTTGTTCTGCCTATCAAAAGCGCTGCTTGCAATGTGTCACACGCAGGGGAGAAGAAGCCTGTGACAGGCAGCCACCCTGGCCAGTCAGGAGCAGTCTCTGTCCTCCACGCTTCAGAGAGGAATTTAAAAGGCAACAGGCGGGTTTTCATGCCGGAGAAGGAAGGAGAGACACTGATAACTGTGAGTTGATAGTGGGCTGGGGGAGGGGTGTCATGAGACAAGACTCCGTGCTGCACACATCAAGGAACGGGGAAGGCCGGCCGGCCTGACTGACAAGTCAGGGACCTTTCATCCTTCTTTGATCTGTTCTGGTCCTCTGTAGCTGAAGGGGTTAATGATTAGAGCAGCGGTGGCTGGGAGCTGGGCTCTCATTAACCCCTTGCTGGCAGTTGTACTGAATTAGGAGCAGCCCTGACGCCACAGTCTTCTGTATTTGATATTTAGAGTGGACCAAAAGCAGACTAAGACTCTAGGGCTGCCCAATTCCTCACTTTCCTTTATGTGTAAAAGCCCCCGAAACTCTGAGTTGACTTACCTATCTGGCCATCCCATGCCTTCCAGCTGCTCCCGCACTAGACCTATCTAAATGGCCTCAATCCAGGGGTTTCACAAACTGGGGCATCCCAAGTCAGAATGCCCCAAGGTCACTGACCCAAGTAAGGCAAAAGCCCAGGTTTTGTTTCACCTTAATTTGCACCCTCCAGCCCGAAGTGAAGAGAAACCCATTTCTCAGTGGGCTCCATGTGTCTAAGGACTGGAAGTTGCAGCACGCACTGCAGTGACCAGCGCCTCCTTCAGTAGAAAGCACTGGTTGCTGCATTGTGAACTGTGACTTCCAAACAAATTATTGTAGGTGTGCTTTAAAGAGGAGCAACCAACTCCCTGTCTATAATACTAAAGGGCTGGTATACTGCCTCTTTAAGGGGCATCCCAAATTGGTGTCTCCCCAGGGATGGTCCAGTGCTCTCACCAATGCCATGCTGCATGCGGGCTTTACCTTCAGCCCGGCATGTACTCCCCCCCTCCCCCGGTATTTCTGAATGGCCGGTGCCAACTCTGCTATAGGATCTGCAACTATTAAAGCAGGTTCAAACCCTTTAGTCCAGACTGGAGTGTAAAAGGCCCCAGGACCTAGGATTCCCTGTTTCCAGGTCATAAATTCCCCACTCTATAAACCCCCCCCCCCCCCCCCCCCAGTCACCCAGTGTACTGACCAATCAGCCAATCCCACAGAGCATGTGTTGGTCATGGCCACATTACCGTCTTTCCCCAGCTAATGCCATTTATGAATAGCTGGTGTGGGCATCGGCTACAGTGAAGCAAAGGGTCACACCTGGGTCTTTCCTCATTAAGAATGGATTGCCGGTTAACGCACATGCACCATGGGATCTCTGCTGAGGTAACAATTCTTGGTGAACCTGGGGGGGGGGGCATCACCCTTCTCACTCACTCTCACTTTATTTACTATTTTCTGCATTCCCTCAATCTCTCAGTTGTCCTCTTATTTATTTACCTTCCATCTTCTTTCTACTTCTTTCCATCTGCCATTGTTGTGTGAGTGCAGCCCTCCCAACCGTCCTAATTTGGTCAAGACCATCCCAGGATCTCACCAACGTTCAATTGTCCCGTGCCGTCTCCATGTGTCCGGCCCCAGGTGTGCAGCCGAGCACACGGCGGGACTCCAGCAGGAAAGAGCCTGCTCACATCACTTGGGTCCTGCTTGTGTGCAGGAAAGAAAAATGTAGTGAGGGGTAAGGTGGAAGGTGTGTGTGTGTGTGTATGGAGGGATGACCCTCACTGGCTTTAATGGAGTGATGCTGCTCACTGGCTATAGTATATGTGTGTGGGGGGCTTGCCTGTACTTATTATTAATAGTAATAATAATAATAATATGTAATTCTTAGGTGGTGTTTCCCTTTAAGGGTGTGGCAGGGGTGTGGTTTAAGTGCAAAAAAATGTCTTCATGTGTCTGTCTTTCCAGTTTTCAAAAGTTGGGATATATATATATATATATATATATATATATATATATATATATATGTGACATTAATATACTATACTGGGCCAGGAAAAGTACAGCAGGGCCAGAGTGCCCCAAAATGTCCCGGGCCGTTTTTTAGTCCCAGTCCGCCCCTGTCCCTGGATATACAATTAAGAGGCATTTAGCAACATTTAGCAGTTGTTTTTAAATGTGCCCAGTAGCTGGCAAGCCCTGAACATGCAAATAAATTGACAGATGTTGTCTATGCCCACTTACTAGAATAAAATTGGGCACAGATGGCTACTATTATAAACCCAGTATGTACAATCCAGGTGATGGCTAGAGGTGACTAGTAGTATCAAACACGCAATATTTACAATGCAGGTGATGGCTAGAGGTGAGTAGCAGTATCAAACAACAACGGTGAGATTTATCAAACACACAGTATTTACAATGTAGGTGATGGCCAAAGGTGAGATTTATCAAACACACAGTATTTATAATGCAGGTGATAGCCAGAGGTGATTAGTAGTATTAAACACCCAATAATTACAATGCTGGTGATGGCCAGGGACCAAACAAACCAATTTCTCAGCCTAGGAGAAACATTGTACTAGTGAACCCTTCCCTTATTAAGTATGATGGGTTTGACTGTGTTTATGGACTTGAACTCCACAAGGATGAAAGGGTGTTCCAAAGCTGAATGGTGAGGGATGGTTTTAGCAAGAGCACCAATTATGAACACATGAGGCTCGATTCAGAGAGACAAAAAAAGACTTTCGTTTTTGTGCCGATTTCGTATTATTTTCACATTTTCCCTCTCTCGTATGAGTGTGCGAGCGATTCTATGCATGCATTGAAAACCTTCTGCAAAGTTTCCGTCCGTTCGTATGCCAGAGTACGAGTACAGGATATCATTTTCCATCGTGACTTTTCTGTTTCATTTTCAGGTTACAACGTAGCCTTTGGTTTTTGCCCTTTTCCCATCGTATCCTCACACGAATCCTTTACGTTTCCCGTTAAAATCTGTTTCCTTTTTTCAATAAATATTCGTCCAGAGGGAAATCCTTACGATCTTGCGCCTGCGCACTACGAACTTAACTCATTAAAGTGCTCGCCTACATATTTGCCACCCTCACTTCTACTACAATGTTTAGCTAAATCACTTAGCACTATCCTCCATCTTCCCTTTTGGACCATTAAAGTTCACCCCAACCACTTAGCGCTATCCTCCATCTTCCCTTTTGGACCCTTAAAGCTCACCCCAGCCACTTAGCGCTATCCTCCATCTTCCCTTTTGGACCCTTAAAGCTCACCCCAACCACTTAGCCCTATCCTCCATCTTCCCTTTTGGACCCTTAAAGCTCACCCCAACCACTTAGCGCTATCCTCCATCTTCCCTTTTGGACCCTTAAAGCTCACCCCAACCACTTAACACTATACTCCATCTTCCCTTTTGGACCCTTAAAGCTCACCCAAACCACCTCGGGGTTAGGTTCTTCTTCCATTTTAGTCCCCTAAAACTTACCCAAACCACTTCGCGGTTAGGTTCTTCTTCCATTTTCAGCCCCTAAAACTTACCCAAACCACTTCGCGGTTAGGTTCTTCTTCCATTTTAGGCCCCTAAAACATACCCAAACCACTTCGCGGTTAGGTTCTTCTTCCATTTTCGGCCCCTCAAACTTACCCAAACCACTTCGCGGTTAGGTTTCTTCTTCCATTTTAGGCCCCTCAAACTTACCCAAACCACTTCGCGGTTAGGTTCTTCTTCCATTTTAGGCCCCTCAAACTTACCCAAACCACTTCACGTTCATCTGAATCTTCATCTCTAAATATTTATTTCACCCTTCATTTTGTGTTAATGCATTTGTGTTTAAAAATGACACTGAAACTTTGTTTTGGTTTTGTTATTTTTACTTAAAGGCCATTTTTGTGGCCAATTCGTTTTTTTAAAACATTAGGAAAACAAGTTTAAAAACAACAACATTAAAAATAAAAAAAATTTAAAATTTAAAAAACTATTTACAAAACTAAAATCAGTGACCCAGAACACTATTCTTCTTCTGTTGTCCCCAACGAGTCAACCAGCTGCTGCATATCGGCCACCAACTCAAGGTCCCTTCAATTCATTTCTTCCACTCTTGCCCGTGTGGTCCCTGTATCAAATTGAGACAAAAACATTATTTGGCGATAAATACATGTTTCTCACCTGTGGATGGAATGTTTGTTAGTTGCCAACCTAAATAATCACGACATATGTCAGTCTGCTAAGTAATTACTCTAAGGAAGTGGCCAGAGGTCATTCTGGTAGGTAATTACTCTAAGGAAGTGGGCACAGGTCATTCTGGTAAGTAATTACTCTAAGGAAGTGGGCACAGGTCATTCTGGTAAGTAATTACTCTAAGGAAGTGGGCACAGGTCATTCTGGTAAGTAATTACTCTAAGGAAGTGGGCACAGGTCATTCTGCTAAGTTATTACTCTAAGGAAGTGGGCACAGGTCATTCTGCTAATGCCATTGACTCTGGCTTTATGAATCTGGGGGATCATGTCACTTAACACATACTGCAAAGACTCTCTGTGGAAAGGTCCAGGGGCTGGTCGGAAGACCCAACAGAGGAGGGGTAGGACTGGAGATCCACCACCTTCACTTCCAGATGCAGATTCATGCAGCACTGGTCGGCCTGTGCGCCTCCGGGTGCGGGGAATGCGGTAATCCATTTCCAACACTACCAAAGAAAAGGCATTATAACTAAAGGCCTACCTTCTGTCTTAGTTACATCTTGCATGCAATCGCTATGTACTTACTTGGGAAAAGGATTCCGAAAAACCTCCGCACCCGGGGCATGTGCAGTCGTTTCAGGTCCGACCAATGCTGCATGATCTGCGTGTGGGTGAAGGTGGTGTCCGTTTGATGTTGGATTTTGCCAGTGATCTCCAGGGTGACGGTGCGCTTCTCAAAAGAGTTGGGCAGGTAGTCGTACCTGTGCTCCAGCATGATCTACAAAACACAAAAAAAAAGCAAGGTTTGAGTTAAAACAGCATACAAATATCTGTCAAAAATCGATCATTTGACTAAATGACATTAACAGACACATTTGTAGCCTAATACAATCCTTGAAGCTGGCCTCAGTGTTGGTTCGCACGCGTGGGCCCTCACTTCGGTTTGGCACGGAGTTTGATACACTTTTTAAAACAACCGTTTCTTCATGCGCTTCCTTAAGGGCTAGGCATGCATTTAGATGACAAATTAAAGGCATTAAAAAGACACTTACAAGCATGATGATCTCTTCTTGTTGGCGGGTGAAGATTGTGGGCGCTATCTTGCCTCTTGTCTGCAGCAGATAAATAATGCCCCTGCGGTTTCCAGGTTCTGCACAGCCGCACGAACGGCCGTACTCACGCGTACGCGAACGCTTAAATGTCAGACCCCGGCATTAGTATTTAAAGGGTCCTGGAGCCACAGCTCATTCTCTTTCAGAGTCTCATCATTATGCCACCCAAAAAAGCCGCCGCAAAGGCCAAAGCAGCCAAGGAAGCCAGCAGGAAAAAGGCAGAGAAGTGTGAGGAGGCTTCAGCAGGCCCCAACACTCGCTCAAAAATGCCTAAGGTGAAGCAGCCGGGAACCCTGCAGTGGGCAGGCGAAGGCGACCACAAAGGCACCCACAAGCCCAAAAACCAAGGAGCCAGCGCCAAAGAAGAAGGGCCAGCCCAGCAAGCACACAGGTACGGCCCATAAAAAGCACACCAAGAGGGTGAGAAGCCCCAGCCCCCAAAGGTCACCATCACCCCAGCCACGTGGGAAAAGCTCTCATGCAAAGACCCCAAGTCACCGGGCCCAAAGCCCCAGCAGCCAGAGCTCAGCATCACCCCAGCCACGTGGGAAAAGCTCACAGGCCAAGAGGCCAAGACACCGGGCCCGAAGCCCCAGCAGCCAGAGCTCAGCATCACCCCAGCCACGTGGGAAAAGCTCTCAGGCCAAGACACCGCGCCCGAAGCCCCAGCAGCCAGAGCTCAGCATCACCCCAGCCACGTGGGAAAAGCTCTCAGGCCAAGAGGCCAAGACACCGGACCCAAAGCCACAGCAGCCAGAGCTCAGCATCACCCCAGCCACGTGCATCAACCTCCCAGGGCCATGAAAGTGTGAAGGGGCCACAGAGGCACAGGCCAAGAAGCCCAACATCATCCACCACACCCTCTCCTCCTCGCCCACATTTGGCACCGGCAGAGGTGGAAAGGCAGGCTGAATATGCCACAGCTACGCCTGCTAGTTCAGTGGCCACCCAGGCAAGAACCCCAAGTCCATATCCAAGTCCAGTCCAATCAGAAGCCAGCCACCTGTCCTACATTTCTCCCCAACACAGCCAGCCCAGAATGTCCCCCCATTTGCCGCCAACCACTGATGAGCCAGAACGTCAAGCAACAGGGCGCACATTGCACCGAGGCCACTTGAGTGGCAGGTTTGGTGAGGCCCAAACTCTGGCATTGGCTAGTGGCCTTACCTTGTATTATGATGAGCTATATGGGCGCAGATCCAAAGCTACAAGCAAGTAGCGCAAAGCCGAGATTTTGGAGGAGCTCACCAGACAGGTCAATGCAGCGGGGGAAGAGCTCAAAGATGTGGAGCAGATACAAAGGAAAATATCGGACCTAAAGTATGCAGCACAGAAGAAAGAAAATAAACGGCGTAATTACGCTGCCAGTTTGAACATGCCGTCTACTTCCGTGCTGCCTGATATATACGGTAAGTGTCTTTTTATGATGTTGCTTATGCATGTGCCTTGCCATGTTTCTTTTTGCGGAATTACATATGTATTCCCTAAACTGAACCTTTTTTTTTTACATGTCCCAACAGACCCACACACTGATGGAGGAAATCCAGGAGCTGGAGGAAGATGGAGCCTTCATGGAACCTTCATAACACCTCCCCCTGGGACAGCATCTGCAACTGTCCCAACATGTTTCTACACCAAATGCTCAGCAGCAGAGTGAAGCTGGCTGCATGCTGCCAGTCCATCGTGGGCAGCATGCAGAGACTGAGCCGACAGTCCCCAGTGTTAGCTCTGCTGCTGAGGATTTGCCAAGCAGACCTGTGGCTGTTGGTGGACCTAGAGGCACATCATCTGCACGCCCCCAAACCCGGGGAATTGGGAGGCGTAGTCGACTACGTCGCCCAGTTGCCCAGGGGAGGGCCGTGCCGATGATGGAGTCAGCATGGCACCATGAGAGATGGCTATTTCGCCTCCAAAATCAACTAAACCACGAGCATCTTCATGGCCAATTAGAAACCTTAAACAACACATTAAACTCCATGCTGACTGAATTTAGGTCCAACAACAGCCACATGGCCACCTTATCCAATTATTGCAGTGGCATGCTTGAGGAAGTTCGAAATAGCAACAGCCACATGGCCATCTTTAGAGATGAGCGAACTTCTTGAAAGTTCGATTCGGGCGATTCGCCAAATTTCCCCCAAAAATACGGGTTCGCCCGAATCGAACTTTCACGAATCGCTCATCTGAAAAGAAAAAATGCCGGCATGGTGGGAGCGGGCAGGCCGGCTACGCCTGTCAGCGGGCCGTCGCCGGCCCGCTGACAGAGTAGCCGGCCTGGCCGCTCCCACCATGCCGGCATTTTTTTTTTAAGCAAAAATGCCGGCATTGTGGAAGCGGGCAGGCCGGCTACGCTGTCAGCGGGCGGCGGAAGCCGGCCCGCTGACAGCGCAGCCGGCCTGCCCGCTCCCACCATGCCGGCATTTGTTTCAAAAGCAAACACTTACCTGCATGGTCGGAGCGTGGAGGCCGGCGCCCTCTGATGACGCGCCCTCTGATGACGCGTCCTCTGATGACAGCTGAGAGCGGCGCCGGCCTCCACGCTCCGGCGCCGCTCTCAGCTGTCATCAGAGGGCGCATCATCAGAGGGCGCCTGAGAGCGACGCCGGCCTCCACGCTCCGACCATGCAGGTAAGTGTTCCCGCTCCCACCATGCCGGCATTTTTTTTTTATTATTTCAGGGAAAATTCGATCGGCACGAACCCAAAAAAATTCGGGTTTGTGCCGAATCGAATTTTCACTGAAATTCGGAGCGAATTCCGGTTCGTCCGAACTGGTTCGCTCATCCCTAGCCACCTTAACTAACAATCTCAGTGCCATGATGGCTGAATTTAGAACTTCTAATAGAAACATGTTGGAACAGTTGCAGATTCTGAATGCCACACAGGCCCAGGTGAGGGCACACCTCCAAGGGCCCCAACCTGGGTTTTATAGGCATCCCCCATTTTAAAGGTCTATTTGGTCTGTATCTGCTCCACCTCTTTGATCTACATCCCCACTGTATTGACCTGTCTGGTGAGCACTACCAATAGACCCTTTTGGTATGGCTTGTTTGCTTTGGATTTGCGCCCATATAGCTCATTAGAGTGCTGAGGTAGCCCACTAGCCAATGCCGGAGGTGAAGCCTCAATGAACCTGCCACTCAAGCTGTTGCGCTACATGCTTGTAGTGAATGACATTGGTTCTGGCTCCTCCTGTTTGTAGGCATGATTGGGGGACATTCTGGGCTGGCAAACTACTGCCTTGAGATTGAACTGGACTTGGATTGGGACTGGGGGTTCTTGTTTGGGTGTCACACTGAGTAACAGGTGTAGATGTGGCATAGGTTTGGCTGCTTTACACCTGTGCCTGTGGCAAATGTGGCCAGGCAGGAGAGGGTGTGTATGTGGGCCTATTTGTTTGCTGCACAATGTGGACATGGCAATGCTTGTCACCTATGTTTGTAAAATTTTAATTTGTCCTTAACTTTGCACAGGAGTGCCTAACTTTAAAACTCCTGCCTCTGGGCAATTGCTATGTGGCCTGATTTGGCTAAACTTTCATTTGTGTTTTGCCCATGTATTTTATGCAACTATGGGAGTGACCATCAAATGCAATGTTTGCTTCTGAAATAAACTACATAAAATTGTAATTAACCTGTTGTGGACTAAGTTTATGCCTTTAAGTTTTGGGGGAATAAAGATGAATTAAAGTAGGCAGTAACACATTTGTAACATCCCAAAAAACAAAAAAGAAAATCATGTGTGAGGTTGTTTTAAATTATTTATTTACTGTTTGTAAAAGTAACAAACAAACATACAAACACAAAGGTCCAAAAGGAACAACAAATTAAGCAAAATGTGTCTCAATTAAATTAGACCGCACTGCTTGGGCAGACGCACTCGGTGGGCCACGGTAGTCCTCGTCTGGGTCATCGGTGGGTGGAGAGGGGGGCACATCCGCTTACCAGGGGACACTCTGCAATATAGCAAAATTATGCAACACTGCACAGGCCATTATAATATCTATGACCTTTTTGGGGTCATACTGAAGTGCTCCCCCGGTATGGTCCAAGCATCGGAAGCAGGTCTTCAACAAGCCAAACGCCCTCTCCACCACAGCCCTGGTCTTCCTGTGCGCCCTATTATATGCCTCCTCGGCTGCATTATGGGGCCGGAGGACGGGCGTCAACAGCCACGGAAGGAGTGGATAGCCGGAATCACCTGCCAAAATGTATGATAAAAAACATAAATTACACATTACTCAAAAAATGGAATCCCCTAAACGGGCCATCAACATTACTTAGAGCCTAGGTCACATTTGCTACACAGCATGAGCATACATAGTGTACAGGCCCTTTAAAAAAATAAAATACATCAAATAGATGTTGGAAAAAATTAAACATCCAAGATGGCGGATGAGGGCCAATCAGCCAGACTGCTAACAGGTATTGGTTTTGGACTGTGCTGCTCAGCATTCTTGGATGTCTTAACTTTTCAGGACCCTGTGGCTGCTTTGTGTGAGTACAAACCAGCTCTAACCCGCCCCCTGCATTTTATCCCGCTCTCCTCTACTCAGTAAGTGTAATGCATCTACTCAAAGATGGCGCAGACCCTAGGATAAATTCAAGGACATCATTTAAGCAGAGTGTGTGGAAGACTAATTATTACTTTACTCTAAATTCCATTTTTACATTTTGCTAATGCAGGACTAACATTTGGCAAGGCTTTGTTGCTTGAAAAATCTAATGGTTAAGGTCGTGTTTCACAGGTAAATAAGGTGTTCAAAAAGGCATAGTTTCATACATGGAACACAAATTAAATTCCTAGCCATACATTCCCCAGACTCAAACCGACCGAACAATCCAGATCTGCGAAGAATGTAGGCATCATGGGATGAGCCTGGGAACCTGGCGAGCAAACTAAGGAACCGCATGTCCGGGGCCACCACTGCTTGGACATTCATTGAGTGGCCCATTTTGCGGTTCCTGGGATAAAAAAACACAACAAAAACATTATAAAGGGGACGCAAACTAGGGGAACACTAACTAATCACACCCTAAGCAAATGCTGTGGCCCAATTAAATTAGCAATAAACAAGTACATAAGTATTTTGTCTTGCCAAAAAACAATATGTATGTTTGAAAAAGAAAAGATTAACTTTCTCGGGTCTATTTCAGGTACACATTAAATTTTTTCCTTGGTGAACACATGTGACATTTATATGCAACTAAATACGGTCCATGGTTCCACAGGGACTCTTTAAAAGGAGGGAATACTTAAAAGGAGGGATACATTAAAATGTTGGCAAACTTACAAGGAGGGATAAATTACAAGGAGGGAATAATTACAAGGAGGGAATAGTTTAAAGTATTAAATAATTCCATGGAGGGATTACTTCCAAGGAGGGAATATTTACATGTAGGAAAAATACAAGGAGGGATTAACTGCAAGGAGTGATTATGTAAAAGGAGGGATACATTACACGGAGGGAATAAATAAAATAAGGGAAGTACTTGCAACGATGCATAACTTACAAGGAGGCATTAATTACAAGGAGGGACTAATTCAAAGAAGGGACATTTTACGGAGGGTATTTTGGAATTTTTAAGGACATTAAAACCCAAAAAAAAAAAAAAGGACTGATTGCACCTGCCTGTAGATATACTCGTTGACTGCTGGAGGGACCAGGGCAACGTGGGTGCAGTCAATTGCACCCATGACGTTGGGCATGTCGGCGATGTTATAAAATGCCAGCTTAATCGTGTTTCTGGCTACCATGTCGTCAGGAAAACGAATATATTTGCGAGTAATGGTAGCCATGCCTTCCAAAAACTTGGATAGCCCGCGGCTCAGCATAGGCTGGGAGATCCCCACGGAGAGGGCACCCAGCCTCTGGAATGAGCCGTTCACCAAAAATTGCAGGCAGCCAAGCATCTTGGTCATACCTGAAATTGCTTGCCCCTTCCTTGTGGTGCAGGCTAACCATGGCCGCAGCTCACTATACAATTTATGGAGGGAAGCGCGATTACGTCTGGTCAGCTCGAACAACTCAACGTCATGCATGCCATCGATGTGCATGCGTCGCCGCCGGTGCAATCTGGTCTCAGCCCTCCGGACAATTTCAATACCCATGAGCTGCAGATCCTCATGCTCCTCAAATGCACTAGAGTCATCCATAGCTGCTAGTCTTGAGGTCAAAATGGTCCGTAAGGGGATCGCAAAGGAAACGGATTTATAGGGTGGTGGTCCGTCGGCAATCAGCTCTCTGAATGAGACGCAAGCCCATAGCAATATCGTAAGTTATCTGAACGAACGAAAAATATCAGATTTGGTTTGGAAAATGACCCGAAGTAACGGAAATGTTCAGATTTGCTTCCGCATATACACATTTGCCCGAACGTTCGTACGAATGAAAAATGAACGAAAAAAAGCAAAAAATTACAAACCCCCACAAATACTTTCACAGACAGCTACGGAAGTGCAGACGAATGTGGCTCTGAATCGATCCTATGGTCTTATAAAATGTATGCAAAATACCCCATATTATACATGTACCAGCTTTTAGATGACTAAACTGAGATTTTTGCATCATGTCTGACTCTAATGATTCTCCTTCAGCAGAAAGAGAGCAAGGAGAAGTTGTGGACAGCCTAGTTAGGAAGCAATAGAATATGCCAAAGAAGATGACTCAAAAGGGACTGGCATGGTAATTCATAAAGTGGAAGCCAAACCTTCAGTGTACTTCATCAAATTTGATAACGATTTCCATATTTATGTCTATGATTTGGTGAAGACCTCCTAAATGACATTTGCCAAGGTTGTGGTACTACCAAGTGTAATATTTATAGAAAACGTACAGATTATAATCATGTATTCCTGCAAATTCTAGCTTTTAATGGAGTGCACAGCAGCCAATCAGCCTTTTTTCTTCCCCTCCCACCTTTGGCCCGACGGGACATGTGACCCCTCATTAGAAAAGGTGGGGTACACGTCAGGCTGCAGACCACTGCTGCTCACTCTGCTTTATATAGGAACAGGTGCTGCAGCTGAGGGACAGATAGGGCTTTATTTTTGTTTAAAACAACTTTTCAGGATATTTATTTAGGGAATGTGTTTTCAGCCAGTGCTAGATAGGTGTTAAAGAACACTATTGTTCTTTTCAGGATAGTCAGGGAAAGCTTCTGGAGTGAGGGTGAGATAGGTAGGGTGTCAGCAGTGTCCATACTGTGTAATAGCATTTCAGTTTTAGTACTCTGATAGTACTACAGCAGTATCAGTACTGTGTAATAGCATTTCAGTGTCAGTATTTGGTAATATCATCTCAGTATCTCAGTACTCTGATAGCACAGCAGTGTCAGTACTCTGTAATAGCATCTGAGTGTTAGTACTCTATTAGTACTGCAGCAGTGTCAGTACTCTTTAAATAGTCATTCAGTGTCAGTACTGTGATAGCAAAGACGTGTCAGTACTCTGATAGCACTGCAGCAGTGTCAGTACTCTGTAACAGCATTTCAGTGTCAGTACTCTCATAGCACAGCAGTGTCAGTACTCTGTAATAGCATCTTGGTGCTAGTACTCTGATGGCACTGTAAATAGCCATTTAGTGTTGTTACTCTGATAGCAAAGAAGTGTCAGTACTTTGAAATAGCATTGCAGTGTCATTTGTCTGATACCACTGCAGTTTAAGGCACCTCTGTGTTAGTGCCCATTGTATACCGATAGTTCAAGGCCCCTCATTGTTAGTGCCCATTTATACTAATAGTTCAAGGCACCCATGTGTTAGTGCCCCTTGTATACCAATAGTTCAAGGCACCACTGTGTTAGTGCCCATTTTTTACTAACAGGTTAAGGCACCTGTTTGTTAGTGCACATTTGTACTAACAGTTCAAGGTACCTGTGTGTTAGTGCTCATTTATACCAATAGTTCAAGACACCTGTGTGTTAGTGCCCATGTATACCAATATTTCAAGACCCATGTGTGTTAGTGCCCATTTATACCAATATTTCAAGACACCTGTGTGTTAGTGCCCATTTATACTAGTAGTTAAATGCACCTCTGTATTACGGTCCATTTATACTAATAGTTCAAGGAACCTGTGTGTTAGTGCTCATTTATACTAATAGTTCAAGGCACCTCTGTGTTAGTGTCCAGTTCTACTAGTAGTTAAAGGCACCTGTATGTTAGTGCTTATTTATACTAATAGTTCAAGGCACCTGTGTGTTAGTGCCGATTGTATACCAATAGGTCAAGGCACCTCTGTCCTAATGCCCATTGATACTAATAGTTGAAGGCACCTGTGTGTTAGTGCCCTTTGCATACCATTAGCACAAGGCACCTCTGTGTTAGTGGCCATTGTATACCAATATATCAGGAAAGGTCTGGATCCCTGGCTGCAGTATCCCTTAGCCACCTGGTGCTGGTGGCAATGTTTCACCTCTATCTCTAAGCAAAAAAAAGTTAACCCTCTGCACACTCATACTATTGAAAAACCTAGCTAACACTTGTTAAGAACATGGACTGTTAGTTAACATAGATTGCAATGAATGTAAAAGCGAGGTAGCCACGCCAAGGCCGTCCAATTAGTACCCCGTCCCTAACATTACTAAGTTTAAAAGTTTGTGCAGACATTGATACTTCTTTACTTGTGTGTGCACAAGCAATGCAATACATGAATCAGCCTGTCTAAAGACATTGCAATAACTTAACTTGCTTGCACACACACAATGAAAAATACTTTACTTGCCTGCACAGTGTTACAGTTCAAAAAGAGGGTTTAGGTAGAGGCCAATTGGACTCCCTGTTACATTGGGAGAGCTACAATCCAGCAGATCTGGCCACTGACCTGCAAATGCAACAGCAAAAAGGAAGGTAGGATGTGCTCATCCAGTCAATATATAGCAGTCAAGAGGTGCTAGAGGGGTGTGACCACACACACTAAGCAAAAAAGAAAGTAAACCTTTGCACACTGTGCAGAGGGTTAACTTTCTTTTTTGCTTAGTGTGTGTGGTCACACCCCTCTAGCACCTCTTGACTGCTATATATTGACTGGATGAGCACATCCTACCTTCCTTTTTGCTGTCACCTCTATCTCTGCAGTGTTTTTGTGCAGCCTGACCAGACAGTGGCCCTTTCCGACTCTCCCACTGGGGTGAGTGCTCAGCTGCAGCCTCTAATCACCTGGCTTTAAATCTGCTCCACAGACAAGGCTCAAGGCTCCAGTATCTGATTGCCTTCCTGCATTACAAACCTGCTGCCCAGTTCTCCTAAAACTCCAGTACCCGATTCCGTTCCTGCTCAATCTTCGGTTCTGTTCCAGCCCTGCTTCTGTTGCTGCTTGAAGTTAGTCTAGTCCAGTGCCCAGTCCCATCCTGCCCTACCTTCTGTCCTTCCTGTCCTATGGTTCTCCCATCCATCCTCTCTCCTGCCTTTCAGGTACTTGGTAGCCCTGTCTGTGGAACCTGTATATACTGTACATATTGTTTATTTTGTGTTGGAAGTGTGGTTTGCCCCTAGTTTTGTATTTATATATATTTCTTGTTTGCTGTGCTCGGTGTCCTGTTGTATATAGTTTTGTGGTTTGCTGTGTTTTTATTGGTATAGGTTCAGGGTTATTATATAAAATTGTGTTTGCTGTGCTGTGTTTTCCCCCATCACAATAAATCACCATTTAGTCATACCAGTTCAGTCTCTGTGTCTATTACTTGCTGATGACACCTTGCAGATCAATGACACAATAGTTCAAGGCACTGGTGTGTTAGTGCCCATATATACAAATTGTTCAAGGCACCTGTGTGTTAGTGCCCATTGTATAGCAAAAGTTAAAAGCACCTCTGTGTTAGTGCCCATTTGTACCAATTGTTAGTGGAGTATCCACTGATTCAGTGCACTTAAGGGGCATTTTCCTGCAATTTTTGTCCATTGTTAGACACCCGCTGTAACTGCAGGTGTTTAACAATGTAGAAACCAGCAAATAAGGGACAGGGACGTGGCTTCTGCTGGTAACGGAGCTGGTGCTGCAGGGAGAGGACTTATTTCATCCCTGCCTGATACACCTTCCTCTGGTGCAAGCAGACACCAGGGTTTGGAGCACATTTTTGTAGGCCCTAATCCTGCTGGCAGAGTGGTGACCAGAACAAGCTGAAGCACCTGTAGATTATATGGAATGCTGTGCTAACAGTTCAATGATAAGGCCTAGACTGAATGTGGATTGAAAGCCATCAGAGTTCAAAAAAAGAAGTGGTGGTCACACAGCCCCAGACAGCCAGCAGAAGAGTGAGATGGGTGCCAGCAATCAGCCAGTTGCTACCATTGCCCACCATGCCCAGGGACTGAGCATGCCAAGGCAGGCTTACAGGATATCACCAATGTGGCATTTTTTCAAGTGGTCCACAGTGGACAAGACAGAGCTCATTTGCAAACTGTGCCAGCAGTGCCTGAAATGAGGGAAAAAAGCATCAACAGCACAACCACCATAACCAAGCCAGTCCACACAATCCCACGGAAGCATCCGGCTTTCCATCCTGCAAACTTTGGAGAGAAAGTGCTACTGTTATTGCCAGATCATCACTGTCTTGCATCAACAGGTTGTTGAAAACAATATGTTCACTGGATAATGCTATCAGTTTCAGTGTCTACCTCTACACTGACACGTGGACAAATAAGCATGGGCAGGGATGGTACATCTCTCTAACTGCCCACTGGGTCAATATAGTGGTGGCTGGGACTGAGGCGGGAAGCACTGTGGGGCCTATCCTTCCACCACGCAGCATTAATGTAAATCATTTGGTGCCCTCTTTTGCCTTCTCCTCCTACTCTGCTTCCTCCTCAAGCAGTCAGCACAGTCCCTGCACCACCAATTTGAGCACTGTCATGGGGAAATGGCAGCATGTGGTGCTAAAACTCATCTGTCTGGGTGAAACACCCCACATCACTCAGGAGCTGTGGACCGGCACCCAGAGACAGATGAGTGGCTGCTGCCATTGCATCTGAAGCCTGCCACTCGCATGACTGCACTGCAGAGGAACTCCCAACCACTGCCTCCTAGGTGACTTGCCCACCAGGTGGAATTCCACATTCTATATGCTGGAAAGGGTTTGTGAGCAGCAGCGGGCAATAGTGGAGTTTCAGCTCCAAAATGCCCAGGTGATTTGAAGTGCAGACCAACAGCACTTTACCACCAATAAGTAGGCCTCCATGAGGGACAACTGCGCAGTTGCGGCGCTTCCAACGCTTCCAGTACGTCTCCAATATGGTCAGCTCTGATGATGCCATCGTCAGTGCTACCATCCCCATATTTGCCTGCTGGAAAAAACTCTTCAGGCCATGATGTAATGGAAGCAGAGGATTAGGGCCCATTTTCCCAGGCATTAAGGGCACACGTGGCTCACAGGGTGGGCTGCTGGGACAACAGCGGCCAGATACACCACTGTCCAGCCAGCGGACAGTTTTGGAGGATTGAGAGGAGGAAGTATACTTTCTGTCACAGCAGGGTGGCACCTAGAGCAGCTCGCAGGCATCGATGGAGTATGGCTGGAGGGAGGAACAGGAGACAGGGAAGTCTGGCTCACATGAGCCACTACATGCTCCAGTGCCTGCGCAATGACTGCAGAGTTGCCTGCATAGTCACCAGTGCTGATTACTGGGTGGCCACCCTGCTGGATACCTGCTACAACAACAACATAACCTCCTTGATACCAGCACTGGAGCAGGACTGCAAAATTAGAGAGCACAAGCGAGTTTCCAGCTGAATTTGAGGGCTCAGTGGTGGCACAAGGCAAAAGTGGAGGAGCAACAGCACCGCAGGGGGTATCGCCACCAGAAGAGGATCCGCTTATCCACAGGCAATGTGGACATGATTACATTCGTCAAGATGAACAAGGCGTGGATCCCATGACACTTGCCTGTGCCAGCACCTGAGTGCGTGCTTAAAGTGTTTGCTACTTCCTCCTTAACCTCTACCACATCCTCCCTCTTTTCTGCTTACACCTCCAAATTCACCTCCAACACCTCCTCCTCTCCAACCTCTGACACCTGTAAAAAATAAAAATATTTTTATTAATTTAAGTATTTTTGTTATATATGTATATATTAATGTATTGTTGTTAATATTTATTTATTGGTGTATACATTTATTGATGTTATCAATTACTCATTTATGAATAATATATTGATTGATGAATTTATACCGTATTGTACCGTATTTTTCACCCTATAAGATTCACTTATTTCTCCCCACAAGTGGTGGGGGTGTGTGTGCGTGGGGGGAATGTCCGTGCGTCATGTTGGGCGAATGTAAAAATGGAAAAAAGTAAACTTACATGTTATGGGCTCTTCCGCATTGCTGGCCGGACTGCTTGCCACACTGCGGGAGGCCAGAAGATGGAGAGTGGCGGGCTCTTTCCCCATCCCCTCCGCTGCTATCACTGTGTCTTCTGGCAGCGGCAGGGATGGAGAAAGCGCCATCACTCCTCCATCTTCTTCTGGCCCCCAGCTGCTGCCTCTTCTGGCCAGGGCACACGCAAACATACAGTCCGAGCAGCGGCTGGTTGTGGTCGGCTTGGCGCAGGTCACACCCACCCACTGCTTGGACCTGGTGTTTTCAGCGGCCTGAAGAGGCAGTGGCAGCAGATGGAGAAGCTACCTCTTCCGGCTGGGGCACACCCAAACGCCCGGTCCGAGCAGCGAGTGGGTGTGGCCTACACCGAGCCAGGGCAGGCCAGGGCACTGCACAGACTGGGTGTTAGAGCGTGCAGCAGCCGCAGCTGGAGGCCAGGAGTATGTAAGTTACATAGTAACATAGTATGTAAGGCTGAATAAAGACTTTAGTCCATCCAGTTCAGCCTGTTTAACTCCTTCCAGTGGTCTAGTAGCCATAGCCGGAAATGTTATTACATGCCAGGAAGGCATCAAGGCCACTTTTGAACATTTTTAATGTATCCCTCATTACTACCTCCTCTGGCAGCGAGTTCCATAGTCTCACTGCTCTTACAGAGAAGAATCCCCTCCTATGTCGGTGGAGAAAGCACCTTTCCTCTAACCTTAGTGGATGCCCCCGGGTTATGGTTACACTCCGGGGTATAAATAGATTGTGGGACAGATCCTTGTATTGACCCCGAATATATTTATACATAGTTATTAGATCACCCCTCAATCGTCTTTTTTCTAGACTAAATAAGCCTAACTTGGACAATCTTTCCGGGTACTCTAGCCCCCGCACTCCTTTTATTAACTTTGTTGCCCTTCTTTGAACGTGCTCCAGTTCTGATATGTCCTTCTTAAGCACAGGTGCCCAGAACTGTACACAGTATTCCATATGGGGTCTGACCAGTGACTTGTACAGGGGTAAAATGATGCTCTGGTCATGAGCACCCATGCCCCTCCTGATGCACCCCATGATCCTGTTTGCCTTGGCAGCAGCTGCCTGGCATTGATTACTACAGTTGAGCTCATTGTCAACTAAAACCCCTAGGTCCTTTTCCATTGTTGTTTTACCAAGTGTTTCTTTATTTAGTGTGTAATCATGACACAGATTTCTCATTCCCATGTGCATAACCTTACATTTATCTGTGTTAAACTTCATTTGCCATTTAACTGCCCATGCTTCCAATTTATCTAAATCTGTTTGTAGTTGCCTGTTGTCCTCCTTTGTTTTAATTACTTTACTCAGCTTAGTATCATCTGCAAAGATTGAGACTTTACTGTTTAATCCATACCCAATGTCATTTATATATATATTGAAGAGAATTGGTCCCAGAACTGACCCTTGTGGTACTCCACTAGTAACAGTGACCCAATCTGAGTGTGTACCATTGATAACCACCCTCTGCTTCCGATCACTAAGCCAATTTCCCACCCATCTGCACACGTTTTCCCCCAGTCCAAGCATTCTCATCTTTTGTACCAGCCTTTTATGTGGCACAGTATCAAATGCTTTAGAAAAGTCAAGATATATGATATCCAATGACTCCCCCTGATCCAATCTTGAACTTACCTCCTCATAAAAGCCGATCAGGTTTGTCTGGCAGGAGCGATTCCTCATAAATCCATGCTGATATGGAGTAATAAGGTCATTTTCCCCAAGGTGCTCCAGGATAGTATCCCTTAAGAAACCTTCAAACAGCTTGCCCACCACAGATGTTAAGCTTACCGGTCTGTAGTTCCCAGGTTCCCCCCTAGATCCCTTTTTGAATATTGGCACCACATTTGCCAAGCGCCAATCCATCGGAACAAACCCTGTAGTTATGGAATCCACAAATATTAGAAATAACGGCTTGTCTATTACTGTACATAACTCCCTTAAAACACGAGAATGTATGTCATCTGGTCCCGGTGATTTATCGATTTTCATCTGCTTGAGACGGTGCCGGACTTCTTCCTTGGTTAGACCAGTGACATTTAATGGAGGGTTTCGGTTATTCCCCTGCATTTCACTGGGCATGTCAAATTCTTTTGTGAATATAGAAGCAAAGAAGTTGTTAAGCAAATTAGCTTTCTCCTCATTTCCCTCTATAGGGGTCCCATCCTTGCTTTTCAGGGGGCCCACAACCTCAGGTTTGTACCTTTTACGGTTTATGTAGCTAAAGAATAATTTGGGGTTAGTTTTACTCTCTTTCGCGACCAGTCTTTCTGTCTCCAGCTTAGCTGCCCTTATCTGTTGTTTACATTGTTTATTTTCTTCTTTATAGTTTTTTAACGCTTCCGCTGTCCCTTCCTGCTTTAAACGTTTAAATGCCTTTTTTTTGTTGTTTATTGCCCCCTTAACCTTTTTATTTAGCCACATCGGTTTACATGTGTGTCTAATAGTTTTATTCCTGTAAGGTATATATCTGTCACACTGAAAATTAAGTATTCCTTTGAAAGTATCCCATTTAGCGTCCATGCTTTTGTTCTTAAGGACATTTTCCCAGTCAATGCAGTGTAGGGCATCTCTAAGTTGGTCAAACTTTGCCTTTTTGAAGTCCCGCGTTTTTGTGACTCCTTGATAAGGCACCCTAGTGACTGCTAATTGGAAATTAATGATATTATGATCACTGCTTCCAAGGTGTCCCCCAACCTGTACCTTTATTACTTTGTCTGGTACATTGGTTAGTATTAGGTCCAATATGGCTTTCCCCCTTGTTGGAGCTTGTACTTGTTGGGAAAGGTAGCCATCTATTGTTTTAGAAAAAAAAACTATTACTTTTCTGCGAAACACATGTTTCAGCATCCCAGT
The DNA here is from genome assembly GCA_027917425.1 of Gastrophryne carolinensis. Lineage (NCBI taxonomy): Eukaryota > Metazoa > Chordata > Amphibia > Anura > Microhylidae > Gastrophryne > Gastrophryne carolinensis. The sequence continues at coordinate 161,281,078 of CM051234.1, forward strand.
CTATATCTGGGTAGTTAAAGTCCCCCATAATCACTACCTCATTTATTTTAGCGGCTATATCTATTTGCCTTAGCATCATATTTTCTATGGATTCGGATATATCTGGAGGTTTATAGCAAACCCCCATCAGTATTTTATTTTTGTTTCTCCCTCCATGTATTTCTACCCATACCGACTCCACATGGTCATTCCCCTCACATATATCCTCCCGCAGAGCAGGCTGAAGAGAGGATTTTACAATTAAGCAGACTCCACCCCCTTTGCGTTTGTTACGGTCCCTCCTAAACACACAGTATCCCTGTAAATTTACTGCCCAGTCATAGCTTTCATCCAGCCAGGTCTCTGTTACCCCCACTATATCATATTGTTCTTCTGTTATTATCAGTTCTAGTTCATCCATTTTATTAGTCAAGCTTCTAGCATTTGTAAGCATGCATTTCAAATGCTTATGACAATTTTGATAATTTTGTATATTGCCCTTATTCCTGCTAGATGTGCTAACCCCTCCCCCCTCTCCACCCCCAGTTTCATGTCTACACCCACTGTCACTTTCTTTCCTAACTTCCCCTTTGTAATAGCTTTTACCCTCCCCCCCCAATGCTCAGTTTAAACACTCCTCTAACCTTTTAGCCATCCTCTCCCCCAGAACAGATGCACCCTCCCCATTGAGGTGCAACCCATCCCTGCCAAAGAACCTGTAGCCCACTGTGAAGTCGGCCCAGTTCTCTAAGAACCCAAACCCCTCCTTTTTACTCCAATTTTTGAGCCACCTGTTTACATCTCTAATCTCCCGCTGCCTCTCTGGTGTGGCTCTTGGTACTGGTAGTATTTCTGAGAATACTACAGTTGAGGTCCTTGCCTTAAGCTTACGGTCTAAGTCCCTGAAATCATTTTTTAGGACCTTCCACCTACTTCTTCCTATGTCATTAGTGCCAATATGCACCATGACCGCTGGGTTCACGCCAGCCCCTCCCAACAATCTGTCAGCCCGCTCCGCTACATGCCGTACTCTTGCCCCAGGAAGGCAACACACTGTTCGGCAATCCCGGTCTTTGTGACAGATTGCCCTGTCTGTTCCCCTAATAATAGAGTCACCCACTACCAGCACCTGTCTTGCCTGCCCTGTTCTCCCATTTCCCCTCCCTTCCTTACTGGAGCCGACAGATGTGTCTTGCTGCAGCTCTGCCATTCCTGAGCTAACATCCTCCTCATCTGCCAACCAGGCAAACTTGTTTGGAGGTGCCTGTTCAGGGCTAGCCTCCCTGTAACTTTTACCCCTACCCCGCCTTCTAACTGTTATCCAGCTAGCTGCCTCATTTTCCTGCTTTTCCTCTCCCCCCATACTACCACCCTCCCCTGACCCTGAGCCATGTAGTGCCAGATCAGTGAGATCCAGACTCTTTTGCATGATAACAATTTCTCTCAGTGTTGCCAATCGCTTATTTAGATCGTGAATCACGGCTTCCAAATCAGAGATACGCAGGCATCCGGGGCAGTGGCGTAGCGACCCGGGGGCGGGGGGGGCGGACCGCCCCGGGTGACACCAGACCTAGAGGGTGACACCGCACACCCAGGGCCGGCCCTACCATGGGACCTGGTGGGCAGTGTTCCCGCTAAGCTGCGCGGCCGCGCGGCCGCGCACCCGTGCCCGCCTCCCCGCGCAGCTGCGCTCGTCTCCACTCACCCAAAGCCATAGCCTAAGCCTCTGCTGCTGCACACCGATGTGACCATGCTTCTGTCCCGTGCCGATGACGTCATGAGCAGAGAGGAGAAAGCGTCGCGCCGCCATGCTGTTGCTGTAACCCGTTTGTTGCCGGGTGACATCTGCTCGCCTCAGTGACACATCTGTTAACAGGGGAACCCCTCAGCCCAGCGCCCCGCCTGGAGGGAGCCGCCATGAACGAGACGGGTGAGGTGTTTGGTGTGTGTAATATGGGGGGACTTGCTGAATATCAGGAAACATTATAACATGGCAAGTAGTTGAAATGAGGGTGATAGAGGGGAAGCCCGAGACCATGATGCACCGGGGTACACAGTGCTAAATAGGAGAAAGAAGACATGTCAGCTCACACTAACACAAGATGACTCCTATTATTACCACCCTCTTATTTCACCCTAATGTTCAGCTTCCTGGGTGTGCCTGGCTTCACTTGCCATAGGGCTCTAAAACACGTGACCCTTATTCTGCCCCCCCCCCCCCCAGCATCTGGCCCCTGCCAGCTTTTTCTTTGGGGGGGGGTGACACCATTTCCTACCGCCCCGGGTGACACCAGCCCTAGCAACGCCACTGATCCGGGGCATATATATTCACCATCGACCGATTGATCAAGAAGTGCATACATAGCACAAGATGTACACTGAACAGCATTGTTAGGCATGGAACCCATTGTATGAATTTGTGGGAACACCAAGTGTAGAATTTACAACACTTAAAATAACAATATGAAATCAAGGCAGATACTTACAGCTTCCGAACTTCTGCTTGTAACTTCTTCTTTTAACTACTGCTTTAACTCACCACTTCCAAGCAGCCACTTACAGAGACAGCCAAAAGAGCACGTTGACTTTTTTTTTCTATGTTCTTCTGCTGGGGAACAAAAGGCGGGGTGCCACACTGCTATGGGAATGGAATGGGGGGGGGGGGAATGCCACACTGCATATGGAATGGGGGAATGCCACACTGGGAATGGGAGAGGGAATGCCCCACTGCCTATGGGATGGGGAGAATGACACACGACAGTACTGTGTTAGCCAGGACCTCGGAGGAGAGAGATTTAGGGGTACTGATTACTGATAGCTGCAAGATGAGTGGACAGTGTAGCCAGGCAGTGGGAAAAGCAAGCAGGATGCTCAGCTGCATAGCTCGAGGCATCACCAGTAGGAACAGGGAGGTTGTGATGCCGCTGTATAGAGCCCTGGTAAGGCCACAGCTAGAATACTGTGTGCAGTTCTGGAGACCTTACCTGCAAAAAAACATTATTCAAATAGAACGTGTCCAAAGGCGGGCAACGAAAATGGTGGAAGGACTTAAACTTAAAACTTATCAGGAGAGACTTAAAGAACTTAATTTGTACAGTCTGGAGGAAAGAAGGGAGAGGGGGGACATGATTGAGACCTTTAAATATGTGAAAGGATTGAATAAGGTTCAGGGGGGAAGTGTTTTTAAGAAGAAACTTAACGATAGAACAAGGGGGCACAACCTGAAGCTAGTCGGGGGGAAGATCAGGAGCAATGTTAGAAAATATTATTTTACAGAAAGAGTAGTAGGTGCTTGGAACAAACTTCCAGCAGAGGTAGTTGAAACATCAACAGTCACTGAATTTAAACATGCCTTGGATAAGCACACATCTATCCTAAGATAAAGAGTACATACAGTATACACATAAGGGCAGACTAGATGGACCGTATGGTCTCCTTCTGCCGTCAACCTTCTATGTTTCTAAGTAACTGGTTTATCAAAGATCAAGAGGGTTTAATGCAAGGTGTGCCTACAAGTAGCTAGTTTCTCAACGACCAAGAGGGTATAATGCAATGTGTGGCCACAAGTAACTGGTTTATCAAAGCCCAAGAGGGTGTAATGCAAGAAGGGCCAAGCAACTGGTTTATTAAAGACCAAGAGGGTCTAATGCAAGGTGTGCACAAATGTATGACTGAGTGTGAAGTTTCCTGAGACCTCAAGGGTTGCAGCAGACACCATAAAAGCAGCTACAGCTAAGCAAGTGTACCTCATGCCTGACCGGCACCAAAATGGACTTTCTATTTAAGTACATTTACATTTGTGGTACAGTACATCAGTACAGAGTAAAGAAAAGGCAGGGGGGTTCCTAATCTTTTTCATGAAGTACTACTTCCCTAGTTTCTGATTGTACCAATTATCACCCAGTATAGGTTTACCTTGCAGGGTATAATTCCACTTTTTAGAAGTATTGCTATACTTCTGAGCAGTGGTGGGCAGAGGGGGGGTGAGGTACATGACTGTGCCACGCTTTGCTACTTATGTTAATGATTCAGTGCTGTAGAAATAACGCTTAGGGCTATATTCCAGCAATACACTTTTCCAGCACATCACCCTCCAGGTCCACCCCCAGTACCATGACTCTCAGTAGACACTTACCCATAACTCCTTCAGAAATCTAAAGGCCATTGACCCACAGACATTTTAAAGCACGCTACAGTCCTCATTGTCCCCAAACACTTCTCTCACCCGTCCAGAGCTAGCTACAAATCACTATAACACCACCCACTAATGCACCCTTGATGAGCTAGAAACCCTGACACACAACCCAAACTCATTTCCTCCAGTGATTATATTACATATTTATGCTTTCCACTTGTAATTCAGCCCTCCACCTCGCTAAACTGACTTGTTTCACATCTCCTCATTATTCAAAAAACCCCCAAAAACTCTTTGACACTTTTCAATTCTTAATACAAAAGTGCAGACACCTATCACTGACATCTGTGTTAAAGATCTGGCCACCTATTTCAAAGAAAAAATCGAACACATCCAGCAAAAAGTTGGCTCTCAGCCAACAAGTGCCATTGACCCTCTTCCCTCCCACACCTCACCTAGCTCACTCTCCTTATTTGACCCAGTCACAGAAGAAGTCTCCTCAATCCTCCCTTCCTCTCGCCATAACTCATGCACCTCTGACCCCATCCTCTCACATCTCCTCCAGTCTCTATCCCCCGCTGTCACTACCCACCTAACCAGAATTTTTAACCTTTCTCTCTCTTCCCATCCACTTTCAAACATCCTGTTATAATTCCTCTACTAAAAAACCAACTACAGACCTGTCTCTAATCTTCCCTTTATCTCAAAACTGCTGGAACGGATGTACTCCCGCCTTTATCGGCTACCTTCAAGACAACTCTCTCCTTGACACACTGCAATCTGAATTACGCACTCTACACTCAACAGAAACTGCCCTCACCAAAGTAACAAATGACCTCCTGACAAAAATGGTGACTACTTACTGCTTTAGCTTGATATTTCAGGAGCATTTAACACAGTAGACAATTTACTACTTGGCATGCTCTGATCTATTGGCCTTAAAGACACTGCTCTCTCTTGGTTTTCTTCATACCTTTCTGGACACTCCTTCAGTGTATATTTTTCTGGCTCTATCTCCTCCACTTTTCCCTCTTATTGCTCGAGTTCCTCAGTGCTTAGACCTAGAACCTCTCCTCTTTTCTCTCTACACAGCCCCTATCGGACCGACTATTAGTAGATTTGACTTTCAGTACCATCTATATACTTCAGCCCACAACCTCACCCCAGCCGTACTCCAGTGACTGTGTCTGCTGTCTTTAACATTATGTCCTCTCTTAATCTGAAACTAAATATTTTTAAAATGGAACTGCTTGTTTTCTCACCATCTGCCAACCTATTTTAAACAGAAATTTCCCTTTTAGTGTGTAGCACCATCATAACTCCAAAGCAGCATGCCCACTGTCTAGGTGTCACACTTGACTCCTATATATCATTCACCCCTATATTCAATCACTTTTCCGTTCATGCTGCCTGCACCTCAGGAACATCTTTAGAATCCGTCCCTTTCTCTCAGTGGAAACAAAAAAAACTCTCGTTGCCCTGATCTATTCTCGTCTCAATACTGGTCTCCCCCTTACTAAACTCTCTCCCCACCAATTTATCCTGAATGCAGCAGCCCAGCTCATCTATCTTTCTAACCGCTAATCTGATGCCTCGACCCTCTGCCAGTCATTGCATTGGTTACATATACAGTACAGGATTCAGTTTAAACTGCTCACTCTCACCCACAAAGCTCTCCATGGTACTGCACCCCCCTACATGTCTTCCCTAATCTCTACCACCCTACCCCCGCCCTGCACTCTGCTAATGATATACAACTTACTTCTACCTTAGTTCGACCCTCCCACTCCGGCCTATAATACTTTTCCCAAGCTGCACCATTTTTCTGGAATGCTCTACCCCAACAGTTAGATTGATTTAAAACATTAATAGCTTTATAAGCTCACTAAAAATTCAACATTATTTCTCTTAACCTGATCCATTTTCAGACACTATGCACTACAACCTTTGCCCCCAAAAACCAACTTGTGGCTGGCCCACACAGAATGTACATACTCTTTTATTTACTTGGATGACTGGACCAGGGAGCAAAGCACTTATTACCTTTTGTGTTACCCCCCCCCCCCCCCCCCAATTGCCTCTTTCCTTGATTTTGAGCCTTCGAGCAGGGTCCTCAATCATTTTGTTTCAATGGATACCCTTTTTCTTTTTTGCTATGAAATATTTTATTCTGTTTGTACATGAACCTTCTGATTGTAAAGCACAGCTGAATAGGTTGGTGCTATATAAATATTATTATTATTAATTTTTATTATTATTAATATTGTTAATAAAATATCTGGCAGCTGTGCAGGACAAATCCATCAGCTTACCAGGCAGTAGAACACAGTGTGCAGGGACATAAGCAAAGGGCCATGTTGGAGTTCACCGCCAGCTGTAGGAACTCTGCTGTGGTCACAAGATGGTCAGGTGGAAGCCAGCGCAATGTCCTTTGGTTCCACCATGTTGCCTCACTTTGCTCTGCCCCACTAAAACTACCCACATTCACAAATCAGCTAGAAAATGTGAGCGCAATAAGTCCAGCCCACTGCAACTCCAGACTATACCTTAGGCTGGTAACAACAATCTTGCAGAAAACAAGTTCACTTTTGTTGCTGCTGGAGTTTTTACTGGCTACCTAATGGTGCCCACAGTTATATATATGCCTCTATGCCTGTGGCATCTTGTTACCACCCAGTACCAGCATGCATACCACCATTTGGGAACCTTTGTTCTAAAGAGTTTTAGGAAAGCATTTTCTGCTCTTGCCATTTTACAATGTAAAGTTCAAGTGCATATATCATATGGGGCTGTTTGGTGAACTCATGATGCCTAGTTGGCTAGTTTTACAAATATCCGTATACTATTCTGTTACATTAGGTTTTTATAGTCTGACATTTGAATATTGGGATCCTGTGTTTACACAAGCACCAAATTATCACAATGCTGTAAGACATATTGGGTAAGGTCTAAATGTCCATTGTATTACTCATCCAGCTAACTGATGAAGGTAATCACTTATATGTAAATGATCTGTCAATGCTTTGCCACTACTGGCACTCACTGGACTGTGAAGGTTATGTCTTAATAAGAAGTAAAGCACTTCACATGGTTTGATTTACTGGAAATAAAACAGAAAAGTCCTCTGAGACTATGAAGGACACTTGTTTTAGATAAAATGTCTAGACAGTAGCAATATATTTTCAACATTTATTATAGCAAAACTGCAAATTAAATTAGAAAGCCATGAAAGTTTCTGTGCCCCAGAGTTCACGCCCACTCTGCTAGAGAATAGACACATGACCTTTTAAATATACAACCAGAGCACTGCTTGAAAATATTTACATACAGTATCATACAATTAATCAGTGTTGTGTTTTCTTGTTTAATTTGGTGTTTTACTATAATGTAGAAATGTCACCTACATTTCAAAGTACATTTGCAGTCTTAAATGGACACTAATGCTTTGCAATTGCAGATGATTTTTCAGATGTAGAAGTCTCCAGCTTACCTGCACACTGCTGCAGTATCCCTATAGCTCCAATCCTGTAAAGCTAAGTGCAAAACTAATGCATAATTACATTACTCTTAGGCAGTTGCTTTCTATTAGAGTGTTTTCTCAGTGTCACATACTGGGATCATTCAGTCTGTGAAGGGAGGGAGTCTGAACTTGTCTGCTATTTCCAGTCTAACCCCACTTCCAACATTGACAGGATTACTCTATTTATGGTGAGTCAGCTGCATAGAGAAAATGAAGCTTTGATTTTACACTCTGCTTGCTGTCACTGAGGTGGCTTACTGGGCTGGTATGATTTAGAGTGGAGCCATCCTTTTTTTCTCAGATTTTTAGGGGGCGAAATCTCCCCATATTTCCCCCCCCCCCCCACATTAGAAAAAAAGAAAAGCATGCCCCCCCAGAATAAACTTACTAGCTCGGCACACCAAGCATTAAATTCTGATAACATCATAAACAGGCTGACAAACGTGAGTTAGTTTTCTAGTTTACTAAAAGAAGTCCTGCCTAGTGCTGTTAAGTTCTGCTTTAGCTTTGTGTAACAATGTTTCCTAGTACTTAACTAGTAGCCATCCTGCCGGCATTTCATTGTTTTCAAATTTGCGCCACAGGACAGATTGAATACACTACAAGAAAAGAGGGAAACCCACAGTACCCTCTAAAAAGTGCCAAGGATGAAACAGTTGCACCACTTTAAGGGTCTAAAAAATATTCTAATTTATTGACTAATTACATATATTTACAATCACAATAAACATTAAGACTATACAATAACTACATGACAAACATTTAAAACCACAAGGGGGCGCTGGAGGTCTGTCAGTGCAAAAAGTAAAATACTCTCCATTAAAAGTTTGTATCCAAATCCTATATACTATAACTAATATGCTCTCAGATGCAAAGGTGCAAAAATACAACAAAAAATGTGCTAAACCCACCTATTAATCAATTCAGGTCCACATGAGTGTACAAAAATAAAGCAAAATAACATACCATTGAGCAGGGAAACACGCCGTGGTGATGGAAGTGAAAGAGAAAGAAATGAACAAAAGTGCATACAGGCCAACCAGACGTGGACCCCCCACAGGTAACAGGACAGATTGATGTAGGACATAGGAGTCATGACATGATCCTGGAAATTCTGACCTCACTGCACGCAGCTTCATATCATGATCGCACACCACCATGACATTTATGGAATTAAATTGTTTTCAGTTGCGATAATGAAGTTCCTGTGCTCGGGGTGGGCGGAATGGAATATATGTACCATCCATGCACCCAAGGACATTTGGTATTCCCGCCATGCGGTAGAATGCCCGCTTTATGTGTGCCACCTCCTCCTCCTCAGGAAAGTAGATGTATTTGGTTATCAGGTCACATATTGCCAGGACTACCTGATAGAATATGCAGCTCATGGTAGCCTGGCTGATGCCGCTGAGGAGTGCTGCAGTGGCCTGAAAATTTCCCCATGCCAGTATATTAAGCGAGGCACATAGGCGCACTATGCCAGGTATAGCGTGGGTGCATCCAGTGGTGGGCTCAATTTTGCCTTTGATTTGCTCATATAGGGACAAAAGTGCTGCCCGATTAAACCAAAATCTGCTGCGGATCTGTTTGTCACTTAAATCCCATACAGAAAGGCGGATACCAAAAGATCTGGGTGCCCGTAATCTCACTGCACTTCCTTCACTTGGCTCCTGTGATTCCTCTGCACTGGCAGTACAATACAGCCACACTACAAAATGGGAGATCAGAAAGAAACAGCACTGAAGTCAGTGAGCACAGACAAACACACACAGACAGACACTGTAGTACTGACACACTGACTGACTCTGTCTGGCTCAAATCAAATATGCACATCTGAATGACACTATAGCTTTTGCCAAAGCATCCAAAGATGATACAAACACATAAACCATTATTTATACTTAACTGCTTGTAATGTGGCCGAAAGCTATACAGCTGCGTACATATTTCAGCGTTGATGCTGGAATCTCATTGTCTAATGCTCCGCAGGTGTGCCGGAAATGCGTAGCGTACCTGTTGCAGCATAAATGCGCGTTTAGAATAACATATTATAATTAACGATAGACGGCCACCTTATCTAGGTTCAGCCAATCAATTAAATTAAAATAGCTGTTAGTTTCGAGCGTTTGTGATTCTGTTCCCAGATGACAGATGTAAGTCCTCATGTATTTCAGCGTTTTTTATAATGCTATTATTTCAAATACATTAAATCAACCGTGTTGACTAGATTCGTTTGTTGGAGTGAAAGCTTGATAAACTACACACACACCAGTCTTTAATGTTATTGTAATTGAGCATGCCCTGCTTGTGATTGGTTCAACTGGCGGACCGGGGTCTGAAAGCGGACCTTGGCACCAGATTTCCGCCCCCCCCCGCCCTAACACTCAGTTGCTTCTCTGTTGCCATGCTCAGCACTGCACCCTTTACTTGATTGGCGATGTAGTGCTTAGTCTCCCTGCCAGTGTCATGACTAGCATTGCAATATGAAGTACTGCATGGGTGGAAAGTGGCATTGCAAGGTCAATACTAACTTTGTTTCTCTGCCTCTTTGCCCCATCCAATCCTGCCCCCGCTGCTCTGCTCCATCCTACCCTGTCCTGCCACCCCTGCCCCATCTATCCCTGTCTTGCCACCTCTGCCCCATCCATTCCTTTCCTACCAGCTACTGCCCCATCCATCCCTGTCCCCTCAGCTCTGCCCCATCCATCCCTGTCCTGCCATCTCTGCCCCATCCATCCCTGTCCTACCAGCTACTGCCCTATCCATCTCTGTACCCTCAGCTCTGCCCCATCCAACTCTGCCCAATCAAGTCCAGTCTCTCTGCCCTATCCATTCCTGTCTTCCCAGTTTTGCCCATCCAATCCCTGTCTCCTCAGCTCTGCCCCATCCAGTCCACCCCTGTACACGGCCTGCACAGAAAGCAGTATGCCGGGGGGCCTGTGGGCCCCAAAAAAAAGGAAATTCTTCCCCCCGTGCCCAAAAGGAATATTGGGGTGGGAGGAGCAAGCAGCCTTTTTTAGTTTTGCCTGTGGAATCTATAGCCCCCCCCCAGTGCGCTGATTTCTAACTATCCCCCCCCCCAGCCCAGACCTTCACCTCACACCAGATGTCTGCAAATGGACCTTTACAAGAATTAGTTGAGTACCCCTGAACGAGCACATAAAACACCTCCACACCTAAATCAATTGTTGCCACTCTGTAGTTTGCATGCATCATTGTGTTTGTGGTTGGTGTTGGTTTGTTCAGCTACTGAATGGAGCCAAATGCTGGAAATCTGTCTGGGGCTGATGGGTCCCCTGGGGCTCCCAGTACCAGTCGGCTGTGTGGTGTCCGCAGACCTCCTTCCAGCAAGAGGACCCAGCCTGTTGGTGCTCCTCAGCCACAGGCTAAGCATCCATTTGCCAAGAGGGAGCCAGAATTTAATTTGGCGGATAATAATTCTCTTGTGAAGCTGACCCTGGCAAAGTGGCCTATGTTATTTGGGCCACCAAGTCGGGGCAACGGCAAGCAAGAAAGAAGCAAGTTGTGGGATGGCATTGTGGAGGAGCTTAACAGCTCTGCTCAATATTTACGCACTGGCCCATCCTGCAAAAAACACTTCTACACATTGAGAAGAGCCCTTATGAAAAAGAGTCTGACCTTTTGTTGGATAGTGGGAGAAAGCAGGCTCCAAAGAGCACATATTGGCCATATGAGGAGATGCTGAGGTGCAAGATCCCTTTATGTTTGCTGCAGGGGGTGGATGTTGGGGATGACATCACCGGCTGGGGTGAAGGTAAGTGCTAGAATTGTTGTTCTCATGTTTACTCTGTAATTTTTCTATGTAACTAAACCCCTGGGATTGTATTTAACCTGTGTTTAGGCCAGATTTAAACCATAACATAGCTAATATTTTTTGCACTTGATGTTTCTCCACCATCAGAGGCACCATGTGCATCAAAGCATTCAGATGAAGAGACCTCTGAAAGCACTGCCCTTCACACCAGTCAACCACCCAGCTCCACTTCCTCATCCCTTCCCCCAGCCCTTCAAGGCAGCAAGATGAACATGGTAATTGTGCATGTACTAATGCATTGTGCATTATAAATGAATATGTTTTAGCCTTGTCTAATGTTTAACATATAAATATCATTTATTTTGGTCTTTGTCTTGAATTTTACAGGGAACATCAGCATCTTCTCACCCTTCGGCCTCTACTGCAGAAGCCTGTAAGTAGCTGTATGAGTTTTTATATTGCTTCTGTATAAAAACTTGCATTATTAATTTGTACTTGTAATTTGAGTTTTGTAGGCCCCATTCCACCACCATCTTTGGACCCCACTTCCTGTTTGCCATTCCTCCAGGAGTCTGTTGGTGTGTATATATAGTATTAGCTTGTCTTTTGTCCATATTTATCCCTAACCCAAAAATGCTTTACCTTGACATTGTTGCTGATGTAGTTTGCATATGTGAGGTATTGGCCTTGATTCACAGCCTCTTTTACATGAACTTTCACATGAAAAAGCATGTGTATGTGTATTTTTTCCATTGGGTTTGGGCCATTTGTGAGTTTCTCGTTGGCTTTTTCCATCGTATTAGTGTTTTCGTTGTGTGAAAGTCTTTTCCGTGTGTAATTGCATTGTATTTTTTTCACATTCATAAAACTTGTGATGAGTGAGACTTCCACATGATTCAGAGCCCAGATTTAGCATGTGAGAGAGGGCTTTACAACAGGAAATTTCCAACAGCACTTTCAGGCACTATTTGTTGGTGAGATTGTGTGTTTGTGGTGTATGAGAAAACAGAATGGAGTTCTTAAGGCACTGGGAGGCTGTCACCTTCTTTTAAACACCCCCCCAAAATAAACATTTTTTAATATTTTCAAAATAAATGTGACCTAATTTTTGTTCAATATGTTTTTATTGGAAATATAGAAAAGTACAACATAGGAGTGCTTTACATCACACAGCGCTGTCCGCATCTAATCATTGCAATATAACAGAAATCAGCATCAACATCGACAATACCCATCCCCTAGGCCCTCTCCCCCTGGAGACATATAGGCAGAGGGAGGGTGTCGCCCCAGTATCTGCCCTTAAGTTGTGCTCCGCCTCCCCTAACCAGCTGCTACCCCCCTCTTCCTCAGACGACAATCCCATATGTCTTCACCGACTCCCTAGGGGGTCCAAGCTGACCTTGTTATCCTCTTAAAGGGCCTCAATTTGGTTACTATGCATATTTAAGCCACCTCACCTTGTGGACCTGGCCCTTGTGGCATATAGACACTTAATGGCTAAGCAACTCCAAGAAGGAATAAGGGAAAGAAAAAAAGAAGAAAGGAAGTATACACATATTATATAAGAATACGAGTATAGTTACATATAACTGCAGGGAGGAGGGAGGTATGGGGGGGCAGGGAAGGGAAGGAAGGGAAGGCCGGGAGACTGCCACTGATTTAGCTAAGGACCGCCTCCTGGGGGGCAGGAAAGAGGGAAAAAAAAAAGTCTACCGGCCTGTCTGCAGTGAAGACAGGAACGCACTGAATTCAGGGGTGTTTCGGCTCACCAACCACACTGTCCACGTTACGTCAAATTTCTGTCTCCCGCTCTCATCTCCTCCCAGCACCAGTTCCTCCATTCTCCTGATGTTCTCTACCTCTTGTACCCATTCCATAACCCCGGGCGGATTCCGGGTGCGCCAGTGTTACGGGATCACCGACCGTGCTGCCGTAAGTAGGTGTCTAAGTAGCCCCCGCTTTACGGAGGATGCTGGCCCAGGCACCATGGATAGGCGAGCGACCTGAGGGTCATTGGGGACACTTTTCAGCGTCAAAAACTTGTATATGGAGAAAACCTGGTCCCAAAACGTATGTACCGCAGGGCACTCCCACCAGATATGCAACATTGTGCCCTCCACGCTCTCGCATCGCCACCACGTGCCCGAGTCAGCTCCCCCAAATCCACCGGGCACTTGTACCATCGGGATACTATCTTATAATTCCTATCTTGAGCCCTACAGGCCACGGAGAGCTTGTGTGTTAACATAGAAGATTTTACCAAGATCCTCACTGTCTATCCCGTAGCCCAGCTCTGCTTCCCATTTCCTAACATATCCAGGCCACTCAGAGGCCTCCCCCCCCAGACTGCAGGACCCGGTACACGAGCGAGAGAGCATGGGTGGGCGCCGAATCTGCCCCCAGTATACTCTCGTACGGGGTTAGAGAGAGAAGACACAGGGTTGAGGGACCTGAGAAAGGCCACCAACTGCCAATGAAGGAGCCACGATAACCTCTCTCCCCCCCCCACTCTCCACCTGGAGCTCCTTCAGGCCCAGGGGGTGACCCCCCCACAAAGTGTCCCCAAGTCGTATCCCCTGTGAGCTGTCCCAGTTCAAAAACTTGCTGGCCCCCACACCGGGGGGAAAGGCGGGGTTATCAAAAAGGGGCGTAAACAGGCTCGGTCTGGTCGATAGTTTACCCTTCTTAAGTTCTGAATCCCAGACAGACAGCAGTGAGCGCGTCAAGACCGACAAGGTATGGGCCCTAGGTCTCAGCGTAGGGTCTATCCATGGGAGCGCCGTAAGGATCCATGGAGACACACCCTGCTCTATGGCCACCCACAGTTTATCAAACTTATGATGGAACCAATCTGACAGTCTGACTAAGATCGCTGCTGTGTGGTATAGATTAAAGTCTGGGAGGCTTAGGCCCCCTCTCTCCTTGGCTCTTGTTAAAACTAAGTAGCTGATCCTTGGCTTCCTATTGTTCCAGATAAATTTGAGAAGGGCTGTTTTTAGTGCTTTGAAGTAACCTCTGTCCGGTACAATAGGTATTGCCTGAAAAATGTAAAGAAAGCGGGGCAAAATATCAATTTTTACTATATTTATGCGACCCATCCATGAGTACTGGGCTTTGTTATAGTTTCTGAGGCTCTCTAAGGTCTTAGAGAGGAGCGGGATGTAATTCAGCCTATAGAGGTGGTCAAGGTCAGAAGGGATGTGAACCCCCAAGTATCTAATAGATTCCTTCTGCCACTTAAAAGGGAAATTTGATTCTAACAGCTGCTGGATCTCCTGCGACAGAGACATTTAGGGCTTCTGTTTTTGCTAAATTGATTTTAAAGTTACTAAGGTTGCCAAATCTGCTAAACTCCTTGATTAAAGAGGGCAGTGAGAGGTGTGGTGACGTAATATATAGCAATAGATCGTCTGCAAACAAGGACAGCTTGTGTTCCCTTCCACCACATAGAAGCCCCTTAATTGAAGGGTTGGCGCGCAGGACCTGGGCTAGATGTTCTATTACCATTAGATATAGAAGTGGTGAAAGAGGGCAGCCCTGCCACGTACTATTCCCAATAGCGAAGGGGGCTAACAATAGACAGTTGACCCTGACCCTGGCTGAGAGCCCCCTGTAAAGCGCCATAATCTTTCCCAACATTTCGGGGCCTATTCCCACTTGCAACAGTGCCACCCTCAAAAACTTCCAGTGCACCCTATCAAAAGCTTTTTCCGTGTCCACCGAAAGACATGACGGAATCCTGTTTGACTGAGTCTAGTGAGTCTAGTGCATAAGAGAAATTGATTTTAATGTATTGTCTCTGGCCTCCCTCCCCCGGACAAACCCCACCTGATCTCCACTAATAATCTCCACTAAGGGCGTTTGTAGTCTTGTAGCTATGATTTTTGCAAACAATTTAATATCTAAATTGATAAGCGATAGAGATGAGCGAACTTTTGAAAAATTCGATTCGGCTGATTCGCCGAATGTTCTGACACAATTCGTTTCGGTACGAATTTATTCGCGACGAATCGCTATTAAAAACGGCTATTTCTGAGCCTCCTAGAGCCTCAATAGGGTTGTAAACCATTTTGCCTTGCTGTAACTCGCATAGGATGCGTGCTGGGTTAGTTAAATAATACTGTAAATAAATATCACATGCAGATCAGAGGCATCGTTAATAGAATCGCAGAGCGGCACAATTGCAGAGAGTTGAAGTGGCATCACTATGAGGGGCAGGAGCCCAAACATTGCTTTAAAGAGACACTGGAGTTGGCTGCAGGAGGCCAAAAATTGGATGAATCACACCCTGGAGTTGCAAGCAGCAGCAGGAGCCCAAACATTGCTTTAAAGAGACACTGGAGTTGGCTGCAAAAGGCCAAAAATTGGATGAATCACACCCTGGAGTTGCAAGCAGCAGCAGCAGGAGCCCAAACATAGGTTGAAAGAGACATTGGAGTTGGAGTTGGCTGCAGGAGCCCAAAGATTGGATGAATCACACCCTGGAGTTGCAAGCAGCAGCAGCAGCAGCCCAAACATTGGCTGAAAGAGACAATGGAGTTGGCAGCAGGAGCCCAAAATTGGATGAATCACACCCTGGAGTTGCCAGCAGCAGCAGGAGCCCAAACATTACTTTAAAGAGACACTGGAGTTGGCAGCAGGAGCCCAAAAATTGGATGAATCACACCCTGGAGATGCAAGCAGCAGCAGCAGCCCAAACATTACTTTAAAGAGACACTGGAGTTGGCAGCAGGAGCCCAAAAATTGGATGAATCGCACCCTGGAGTTGCAAGCAGCAGCAGGAGCCCGAACATTACTTTAAAGAGACACTGGGGTTGGCTTCAGGAGCCCAAAAATTGGATGAATCACACCCTGGAGTTGCAAGCAGCAGCAGCAGCCCAAGCATTACTTTAAAGAGACACTGGAGTTGGCAGCAGGAGCCCAAAAATTGGATGAATCACACCCTGGAGTTGCAAGCAGCAGCAGTAGCCCAAACATTACTTTAAAGAGACACTGGAGTTGGCAGCAGGAGCCCAAAAATTGGATGAATCGCACCCTGGAGTTGCAAGCAGCAGCAGCAGGAGCCCGATCATTACTTTAAAGAGACACTGGAGTTGGCAGCAGGAGCCCAAAAATTGGATGAATCACACCCTGGAGTTGCAAGCAGCAGCAGCAGGAACCTAGAAATTGGCTGGAAGGCACCCTGAAGTTGGCAGCAGCAGGAGCACATACATTAGCTGGAAGGCACACCCTGGAGTTGGCAGCAGCATAAGCAGGAGCCCAAACATTGCTTGAAAGACACCCTGGAGTTGGCAGCAGCAGCAGCAGGAGGCCAAGAATTGGCTGAGAGAGACACTGGAGTTGGCAGCAGGAGCCCAAAAATTGAATGAATCACACCCTGGAGTTGCAAGCAGCAGCAGCAGGAGGCCAAACATTGGCTGAAAGGCACACCCTGAAGTTGGCATCAGCAGGAGGCCAAAAATTGGTTGGAAGGCACACCCTGAAGTTGGCATCAGCAGGAGCCCAGAAATTGGCCTAAAGACATAAATATGTTTTGCACCATTTGGAAAGTGTAAAACGTGGCACCATGCTCAATCTAGTCGCATGCATCAGGCATTGGTGGGTGGAAATCCTGGCTGATCCATCCCCGATTCATTTTGACAAAGGTGAGTCTCTCCACATTTTTAGTTGACAGACGAGTTCTCCTCGCCGTAACTATGGCCCCCGCCGCACTAAACACCCGCTCAGATGGCACGCTACTTGCTGGGCAGGACAGCTTTTCCAGGGCAAACTCTGCTAGTTGCGGCCACAAATCAAGTTTGGCTGCCCAGAAGTCCAGCGGATCCTCAAGGTGTGTTGGCATGGTCATGTCAAAGTATGACATGACCTACTGGTTCAGGTCCTGCTCCAGGTCTTCCTGCTGCTCATGAGTAGCCTCACTATGCGGGTGTAGAAAGCTACTCATTAGCGACTGAAGACTGAGGCTGCTGCTGATGGAGCTGCTGCTGCTGCTCCTGCCAACCCCCCCAGCAGCCATGGCAGTGGAAGGTGAGCGCAGAGGTCCCCTCGAGTCAGACCTGCGAGAGTATGGACCATGGCGCAGATAGGCATCGGCCAACTGCCTACGTAGAATGTCTTTGTAGTAGTTCAGTTTGTCCTCCCTCTCGGCGGGTTTAAAAAAATGCCCCAATTTTGTGCCGGAAGCGAGGGTCCAATAAGGTGGACAGCCAGAAGTCATCCCGCCGACAAATGGAAACAATTCTGGGGTCACTACGCAAGCACGTGAGCATGCTTCCTGCCATTTGCGCAAGTGACTCGGAGGGACTACCTGTCTCCATCTCCACTGCATACTGCCACGGTGTGTCCGGGTCCTCTGTCTCGCCTTCCTCAAAACCCTCTAGCTCCTCTGGCTGCTCCTGCTCCTCCTCTCCTGTCCACTGACTAGATAAACCAGCCATTTCGCCAAGCCTAAACTGTGTTTCGCTGGGCAACTCCTCCTCCTCTTCCTCCTCCTCCTCCAGTTCAGCTCCAATGGGGTTCATGTGGCCATAAGATGTAGACGCCATGTCTCCAGTGTCCTGACCAGCCATGGTTTCCAACATGTGCTGTAGTACATGAAGCAGTGGAATCACATCGTTCATCCCGTAATCCTGCCGACTGACAAATAAAGTGGCTTCCTCAAAGGGCCTGAGCAAACGGCAGGTGTCACGTATGAGCTGCCACTGGTTGAAATTAGTTAAACAGGGGAGTCCCCCTATCTGCTTGGATCATCAGGAAATCCGTGATGGCTTTTCTCTGTTCATATAATCGGTCCAACATGTGAAGGGTGGAAATACAACGGGTGGAAACATCGCAAATCAGACTATGTTGGGGGATACCGTTCTGATGCTGTAGCTCAAGAAGGGTGTGTTTGGCGGTGTATGAGTGGCTGAAGTGCATGCAAAGTTTCCTTGTAGTTGTTAGGATGTCTTGCAGATGGGGGGAACACTTCAGAAACCGCTTGACAACCAGATTGAAGACGTGAGCCATGCAGGGGGCATGGGTCAGGCTTCCTTGGTGCAGCGCAGACAAAATGTTCTTCCCATTGTCGGTAACCATGATTCCCATTCTAAGTTTTCTTGGAGTAAGCCATGTTTGGATTTCCTGATGAATAAATTTAAGCAGTTCCTCCCCTGTGTGACTCCGTTCGCCAAGACAAACCATGTGAAGCACTGCGTGACACCTCCGTGCCCTGCACACATGGTAGACTGGAGGGGCACTGAGACTTGAGCCTACAGTGGAGGGTGAGGAGATGGCGGAGGATGAGGAGGCCGAGTCGCACAGTGTCACAGGCCCAACGGGCAGGGAGCGCGGAGGCCAAAGCGGCGTGACCTGTCCAAGTTGCTGCTGCTGCAAAGGGACCACATTCACCCAGTGGGCCGTAAACGACATGTACTGTCCCTGACCGTAGTTACGGCTCCAGACGTCGGCGCTGCCATGCACTTTGCTACACACCGACAGGCTCAAGGACTGGCCCACCTTCTGTTCAACAAAAGTGTGCAGCGCTGGTGCTGCCTTCTTGGCAAAGAAATGACGGCTTGGGACTCTCCACCTCGGCTCGGCACAAGCCATCAGTTCTCTGAAAGGTGCAGAGTCCACCACCTGAAAAGGGAGCGACTGCAGCACCAGCAACTTGGACAGGAGCACATTCAGCTTCTGCGCCGTAAGATGAGTGGGCGCATACTGCTGTCTCTTGGACATGGCTTTGCTGATGGATTGCTGGCGGGATGCATGACTTGGAGGAGGAGGAAGAGGAGCAGGAGCGTCAGAGGATGGGTATGACGCACAGCTGCCTTCGGCTGAGGTGCTGGAGCCTTGGCTGGCAGAAATTGGGAGTTGCGTGCCACTTGGTGAGGAAGCAGACTGGACCACCCCTTGGGAGCCTCGGTTCTCCCAGGTCGCTTTATGGTGACGCATCATATGTTGATGCAGGGCCGTGGTGCCAACATTTGGGCCCTGGCCATGCTTCACCTTCTGCCTACATATCTTGCATGTGGCCATGTTACCCTCCTGCGGATGCTTCAGGAAAAACTGCCACACTGCCGAGTAGCTACTTTTCCCACCAACAGGCCTCACTGATTCGCTGCATTTGTCGCCAACTCCAGGAACCCCTTCCCCACTACCTCCCGATAAGGTAGCCTGCCGCGCAGCAGGTGCTCTACCCCGGCCCCGTTTGGCTCCAGGCTTTACAATTGTGCCCCCATGCTGACTGCCAACCATGCTGCTAACACCTTGCTGCCTGAGCTGCTGACTCCGGGGCAACCTGCTCCCCTCTTCTCCTGATGATGACGATGAAGCCCCTTCATCACCCGGATCCCAAGTGCAATCGGCTTCATCATCATCACCGAGTTGTGGCTGTACGTCACTGATGTTCGTGGATTCGTCAACAGTGTCTGGCGCAGGAGCTGGAACGCTCGCAGCACCCACGACACTGTCCACATCACTATTTGTCTGCCTAGCTAAAGAAGCCACCTCCATTTCTTGGCTGGGCAGTAGCTGTTGACTGTCCTCTATCTGATCGTCCTCCTCACTAAAGAGTGGAGCTGAACCCAAAGCATAGGATACATCGCTGGGGGAGGGAACGGCGTAGGACAGAGGCAATGGGAGGACAGGGACTGCTCTCGGGGCATGCCAACTCAGGGTTGTGTCAGAGGAACCTACCGACCCTAGACTGGGGGTCTCAGACGTAACTTGTGATGATGTTGATGAGCGCGTTAACCAATCTACCACGGCAGATGCGTTACTGGTGGAGACACGACCGCTAGCAGATACTGGCAGATCAGGTCTCTCACCATGACTCCTGCTGCCACTCGCTCCTAGTCTGCTGCGACTTCTGCCTACATCTTGGCCTCTGCCACTCCTCTTTGAACATCCTGGCACTTGTCTGCCTGACATTTTTATGTATTTGCTTATGTTGTATAACAGATAGGGTTCAAGGTGCAGCTTTGGGGTGCCCTGCGGCCTGGTTTATTAAAAGCAGTCAAAAACAAGTGCAAACTGAAGTAGCTTAATAAAGCAGCTGATGCTGATCAACGCTTATGTTGTATAACAGATAGGGTTCAAGGTGCAGCTTTGGGGTGCCATGCGGCCTGGTTTATTAAAAGCAGTCAAAAACAAGTGCAAACTGAAGTAGCTTAATAAAGCAGCTGATGCTGATCAACGCTTATGTTGTATAACAGATAGGGTTAAAATAGCATGTGCCTTGGGAAAAAATCCTTAATTTCATGCCGATCAATCCAAAGGTCAATGCCCCCAACAAAAATAGTGTTCGGCATAAGTTTTCCTTCTGGAAGGACGTAACCTTTAGTTGAAATGTTTGTGGTAGGTTATATTACAAATTGGGATACCCCAGGCAGCAGTGTCATTGAAAGAGACAGATTGTAATGCAAGACCATACGCAAGCAGAGAAACTCAGGCTGCAACAGGCCTCTTTAGTTTATATGGTTGGGGTAGGTTATCTTACAAATTGGGATACCCCACTGTATATGAAACCGAATATAATGCACACCCAAAAGTGGACAATCAGCCTCCAAGAGGCCTGCTTAGTTTAAATAAGAGAGCTGCTTAGCTTAAATAAGAGAGCTGCTTAGTGTAAATAAGAGGCCTGCTTAGTTTAAATAAGAGAGCTGCTTAGTGTAAATAAGAGAGGTAGATTATGTTATGTTACAGAATGGGATACCCCCAAGCAGGCTTTAGAACAGTATATTTGCACAGCAACAGTGGATAAGCAGGCTCCAACAGGCCAAATTACTTTAAATAAGTGTGCAGCTTAGAGGAAATACAGAGGCTAATGGGATGTTACAAAATGGGATGCCCCCACAGCAGACTTGAGATCAGTATATATGCACAGTAAAAGTGTCTAAGCAGGCTGCAACAGGCCAAATTTCTTGAAATAAGTGTGCAGCTTAGAGGAAATACAGAGGCTAATGGGATGTTACAGAATGGGATGCCCCCACAGCAGACTTGAGATCAGTATATATGCACAGCAAAAGTGTCTAAGCAGGCTGCAACAGGCCAAATTTCTTGAAATAAGTGTGCAGCTTAGAGGAAATACAGAGGCTAATGGGATGTTACAGAATGGGATGCCCCCACAGCAGACCTGAGATCAGTATATATGCACAGCAACAGTGGATAATCAGGCTCCAACAGGCCAAATTACTTTAAATAAGTGTGCAGCTTAGTGAAGATCAAGAGGGGTATGGTATGTTATAGAGTGGGATACCCCCAAGCAGGCTTTAGAACAGTATATATGCACAGCAACAGCGGATAAGCAGGCTCCAACAGGCCAAATTACTTTAAATAAGTGTGCAGCTTAGTGAAGATCAAGAGGGGTATGGTATGTTACAGAATGGGATGCCCCCACATCAGACCTGAGATCAGTATATATGCACAGTAAAAGTGTCTAAGCAGGCTCCAACAGGCCAAATTACTTTAAATAAGTGTGCAGCTTAGAGGAAATACAGAGGCTAATGGGATGTTACAGAATGGGATGCCCCCACAGCAGACCTGAGATCAGTATATATGCACAGTATATATGCACAGTAAAAGTGTCTAAGCAGGCTGCAACAGGCCAAATTACTTTAAATAAGTGTGCAGCTTAGAGAAAATACAGAGGCTAATGAGATCTTACAAAATGGTAATGTTCCCACAGCAGACTTGAGATCAGTTCAGTATATATGCACATCAAAAGTGTATAAGCAGCCTGAAACAGCTAACAAAGCCAGTCAGCCAGCCAGTAACACTCAGGCTGGATGAAAAAATCTCCCTGTCACTGCCTCCGATTTTTCCTAACTTTCCCTGCTTCTCGCCGACTTCCTGCCTGTCTCCTGCCTGTCCCTGGCTCTCTAACTGTCTCTTCCTGAATACAGCAGTGTCCTGTCTCTCACGAATGCAATAGAGAAATGAACAAAAGCAAGATTTCCGCCGCCTTATATAGCGCTGTGACGTCACCAGGCTTGCTGGCTGCTGATAGGCTGCATGTGACTGCCCCAGCATGCACTGGAGCGGGGTAGATGTCTGGACATGTCCCGTCCGCCATCTTAGAATGGCTGTAATGTAAATTAATCGATGTTAAAGAAAAACTTTGAGCGATCGAAGCACGGGGAAATTTGGATTCGATCCGAATCGAATTTTTCATCAAATTCGGATCGAATCCGTGTTCGTCCGGATCGATTCGCTCATCCCTAATAAGCGAGATCGGTCTATAATTTCCTACTACAGTCTTATCTTTATTGGGCTTTGGTATAACCAATATGTGAGCCTCCAGGGCCTGTCTAGGGAAGGGGCAGGACTCAGAGATGCCACTGAATACCTTAGTCAAGAAGGCGGAAAGCTGCCTCCCAAAGACCTTGTAGAATCATGGCGTGAATCCATCTGGCCCTGGGCCGTTCCCCGCAGGGGTCTCCTTGATGGCTGCCCTCACCTCATCCTCAGAGAAAGGTTCTTCCAGGCTGTCCCCAACCTCCCGGGTCAGGGGCGGTATTGCTGTCTCCGCCACATATGCCTCTATACGGGCATCTAAATACTCAACTGGTAGGGAGTCCCAGTACCCCTTGATGCTACAGAGATCTGTGTAGAAGTCTCGAAAGTCATCCACTATCTGTATGGGTTTGTGCACATCCCGGCCTCCCCTGCCCTTAATCACTGGCACATACGTTGTGCTTTGCCTGGGGTGTAACGATCTAGCAAGCAGTTTCCCACACTTATCCGAGAACTTGTTGAATCTAGCTCTACACCTATCTCTTTACTTTAGGTAGCCCTGATCATAAAGTTTCTTCAACTCCTCCCTGGCAGTAATCAACTTCAATAATTCTACCTGATCGGAGGTCTGTTTATGGGACCTTTTGAGTGTCTGTATTCTGTCTAAAGTAAATTGAATCTGTTGCGTCCTCTCCCTCTTCAGTCTCGTCCCATGTTTGATAAACACCCCTCGGAGCACACATTTCAGAGCCTCCCACTGAGTGGGCAAGGGAGTGTCATCGTTCCTGTGGTCTGCTAGAAAGTTAGTTATGGATTCTCCCACTTCTGTAAGGCATAAGGCATCTTTGAGCAAATTGTCATTCAGTCTCCACGTGTACTGTCCTCTGGACCCCTCGGGAATGGGAAGAGTAAGGAACACTGGGGCATGGTCTAACCGTATGATAGGGCCAATGGATGCCTCCACGTCCCTAGACAGCACATGGTGGCTAATGAAAATGTAGTCAAGTCTGCTGTAAGAAGCGTGTACATGGGAAAAAAAGGTATAGTCTCTTGCCCCTTGGTTCAAGACTCTCCAAGCGTCTATTACCTGTAAGGTACTAAGGGCCTGTTGAACCACTGCCAGTCTGGTCTGGGAAATTGCGAAATTGCGGACTTACCCTGTGAAGAGTCCCCCCTCGGGTCTAGGGCCACATTGAAGTCCCCTCCTAGGATTATGACCCCCCCCCCCCGCTTACTCCTCCAACTGGCATAGGAATCTCAACCCTATCTCGGCTTGGTTAAAGTTGGGCAAATAAATGTTTGCTACAGTATAGGCTTCCCCATTCATTGTGAACTTCATGAAGATATACCTGCCCTGTGGGTCCACCTTTGAGTCCAGAGGCTCCAGATGTGTACCTCTATGGGTGGCGATTGACACTCCCTTGGACTTAGTGTCCGGGTTTGGAGAGTGAAACCATCTGGTGAAGTAACGATTCTTGACCTCCGGCATCCTCCTCACACAAAAGTGGGTCTCCTGAAATAGCATTAGATCCACCTTTTCCTTATGCAACCCATATAATATCTTGGCCCTCTTTTCGGGTATGTTGAGGCCCTTCGCATTAAAAGGAACACATTTTCAGGCTAGTCATGTCTCCCTGCCTACCACCCCGTTCGAAAGGCAAAGGTGCTGGGGATGGAGGAAGGTGTACTAGAGGCAAGGGAGTAGGAGAAAACAAAAACAGAAGAGTAGGGCTTGTTGTAAGCCGAGGATAGAGAAAAGGAAGTCGAGATGCAAAGATAGTTTAGACAGGAACGATAAGAGAGAATAAGAGACAGTTCCTTGTTCTGCTTGTTCCCACTGGGCATCAGCTCAGAGGAAAGAAGCAGAAGACTATTGGGGGTAGAGTCACCTCACACCGCGGGGCGAGGCTCCGGCCCCACCATGCTCACTCAGCTGGAGCTGGAATCTCGGTAGGTTTCCACGGGCAGGCCTCCGACCTCCTACCTATGCTCGCGGTACAGTACCTCTCTGAACTGGAACAAACCATAACATAGTATATTAACAATCCTAACATAGCAGATTACTTAAAACTAGACGCTAAACGCAGGAACATAGCAGAATTTATATCACAGTAATAAAGAGAAAAGGATATCGTCCCGGCAGGTATAGGGACGGCGACCGATATTCTATCTTCGCGACCCTGGGTGGATAGGACATCCTCGGCCCGGGCCCCCCCTACGGCCTCCCCGGTCCCACCGCCCCCCAAAAACGGGTCCACACTGAAATCTAGCCAATCGGGGACCACAATGGGGTCAATGCTCAGGAACCGGAACAGTTCTAGCAGTTCTTCTTTACTTCGTACCCGGAATACGCCACTGTCCTTTTGCACAATAGGCTCGATTCAGATAGACAAAAAAAGACTTTCGTTTTTGTGCCGATTTCGTATTTTCACATTTTCCCGCTCTCGTATGAGTGTGCGAGCGATTCTATGCATGCATTGAAAACCTTCTGTAAAGTTTCCGTCCTTTCGTATGCCCGAGTACGAGGATGTCATTTCTCATCGTGACTTTTTTTGCCCTTTTCCCATCATATCCTCTCACGAATCCTTTACGTTTCCAGATAGATTCTGTTTCACTTTTACAACAAATAATCGTCCAGACAGAAATCCTTACGATCTTGCGCCTGCGCACTACAAACTTAACTCATTAAAGTGCTTGCCTACATATTTGCCACCCTCACTTCTACTACAATGTTTACCCAAACCACTCAGCACCATCCTCCATCTTGCCTTTTGGGCCCTTAAAGCTTACCCAAACCACTCAGCGCCATCCTCCATCTTGCCTTTTGGGCCCTTAAAGCTTACCCAAACCACTCAGTGCAATCCCCCATCTTGCCTTTTGGGCCCTTAAAGCTTACCCAAACCACTCAGCGCCATCCTCCATCTTGCCTTTTGGGCCCTTAAAGCTTACCCAAACCACTCAGCACCATCCCCCATCTTGCCTTTTGGGCCCTTAAAGCTCACTCAAACCACTCAGCACCATCCTCCATCTTGCCTTTTGGGCCCTTAAAGCTCACCCAAACCACTCAGCGCCATCCTCCATCTTGCCTTTTGGGCCCTTAAAGCTCACCCAAACCACTCAGCGCCATCCTCCATCTTGCCTTTTGGGCCCTTAAAGCTCACCCAAACCACTCAGCGCCATCCTCCATCTTGCCTTTTGGGCCCTTAAAGCTCACCCAAACCACTCAGCGCCATCCTCCATCTTGCCTTTTGGGCCCTTAAAGCTCACCCAAACCACTCAGCGCCATCCTCCATCTTGCCTTTTGGGCCCTTAAAGCTCACCCAAACCACTCAGCACCATCCTCCATCTTGCCTTTTGGGCCCTTAAAGCTCACCCAAACCACTCAGCACCATCCTCTATCTTGCCTTTTGGGCCCTTAAAGCTCACCCAAATCACTTCCCGGTCATCTGAATCTTCATTTCTAAATATGTATTGTAGCTTTCATTTGTTGTTAATGTATTTGTGCAAAAATATGACACTGAAACTTTTTAATTTTTTTTTATATTAAAAGGCCATTTTTGATTGGCATTTTTAAAATTTTGTGTGTCTAAAATTTATCTTACAAATTATTTGTTGGAACATTAAAAAACATTTAAAAAACTTTAAAAACATTAAAACTATTGACAAGGACAAAATTCAGTGACAGGACCCAGGACACTAGTCTTCTTCTGTTGTCCCCAACGAGTCAACCAGCTGCTGCATATCGGCCACCAACTCAAGGACCCTTCTATTCATTGCTTCCACTCTTGCACGTGTGGTCCCTGGATAAAATTAGAAAAAATACATTAGTTTGAGACAAATACATGTTTCTCACCTGTGGAAGGAATGTTTGTTAGTTGGCAAATTAAATCCTGACTACATATGTCATTCTGCTAAGTAATTAATCTAAGGAAGTGGGCACATGTCATTCTGCTAAGTAATTAATCTAAGGAAGTGGGCACATGTCATTCTGCTAATGCCATCGACTATTGCTTGATGTATCTGGGTGATCATGTCAATTACCACATACTGCAAAGAATGACATTACAACTTACTTTGTTGGTGGCCGATGGATGCCTCGTTGGGGACAACCCTACGTCCTGGGCCCTGCCACTGTTGTGAAGTAGAGGCTGTCGAGACATGGCAAATAGGGTCACTTATAATGTCTTAATCAACAGTAATCAAATGTCAATTTCAATGTGTGTGTCACATCACTCACCTTCTCCCTGTGCCTCCTGGGCGAGATCTGCTGCAACCTCCACATCTTCACCCACTCTAGAAGCATCTACAAAAACAGATTAAGGGAATCAGCTTGGGTGGAAATTGCATGTATATGTGTGTGCAGTTACATGAAGAGTCATATACCAGAGGCTCCCGCATGCGTCGCTGGGTACGACTCCCTGCCCATGCCGTGCCGTCCCTCCTCTGAAAAGGTCCAGGGGCTGGTCGGAGGAACCAACAGAGGAGGGGTAGGACCGTCGCACTGGAGATCCACCACCTTCACTTCCAGCTGCAGATTCATGCAGCACTGGTCGGCCTGTGCGCCTCCGGGTGCGGCGGATTCGGTAATCCATTTCCAGCACTACAAAAGAAATACAATTATAAATCAATGCCTACCTTCTGCATCAGTTACATCTAGCATGCAATCGCTATGTACTTACTAGGGAAATGGAGTCCGAAAAAACGCCGAACCCGGGGCATGTGCAGCTGTTTCAGGTTCGACCAATGCTGCATGATCTACGTGTGGGTGAAGGTGGTGTCCGTCTGATGGTGGATTCTGGAAACTATCTCCAGGGCGACGGTGCGCTTCTCAAAAGAGTTGGGCAGGTAGTCGTACCTGCGCTCCAGCATGGTCTACAAAACACAAAAAAAAACAAGGTTTGAGTTAAAACAGCATACAAATGTCAACAATCGATCATTTGACTAAATGACATTAACATACATATTTGTAGCCTAATACAATCCTTGAAGCTGGCCTTAGTGCTGGTTCGCACGTGTGGGCCCTCACTTCAGTTTGGCACGGAGTTTGATACACTTTTTAAAACAACCGTTTGTTCATGCGCTTCCTTAAGGGCTAGGCATGCATTTAGATGGCAAAGCAAAAGCAGTAAATGACACTTACAAGCATGATGATCTCTTCTTGTTGGCGGGTGAAGATTGTGGGCACCATCTTGCCTCTTGTCTGTAGCAGACGACGAATGGGCGAACGCGTAAACGTCAGACCCTGGCATTAGTATTTAAAGGGGCCTGGAGCCACAGCTCATTCTCTTTCAGAATCTCTTTATGATGCCAGCAAAAAAAAACGGAGCAAAAGGCCAAAGCAGCCAAGGAAGCCAGCCGGAAAAAGTGTAAGGAGGCTTCAGCAGGCCCCACCACTCGCTCCAAAATGCCTAAGGCGAAGCGGCCGGGAACCCGCAGTGGGCAGGCGAAGGCGACCACAAAGGCACCCACAAACCCAATCCTCATAGATTATTTTGGAGAGTCTTGAGGAACACTATTGACACTATTTAGCAAAGGACTGCCTGTTATGTATTTTGAGAAAATTACATAAAAACACTTCCATCTTTATCTGTAGCCAATTTGGGTTGGAGCTGTGCTTTGCTCCGAACGACTTGATGTGGGGTGCTTGAACGTTTGACCTAGAAAGAATGTCAAGCAGCCTAATCTAATGGCAAATGCTATTTGCAAGCTGAGTGTGGTCCCATAATGGGCTTTAAGTGATGTGTGAAGCCTCAGAACAGCCAGTACATTCCTTTTTTATTTTGGTTAAGGAGACCAATGTGTATGTACTTGTTGACTAATACATCTAACAGATAATGACATTCATAGTCAAGTTTAACTTGGTCCGTTGGGGGAGTTGCCATTCATGCATGGGCCCGTGTTTTAGTGAGCCATATGTGTTAATACACATAACCAATGCATAGTTGTGTGCTAACATGCCTTGTTTTCCCCAATGCAGCCCAGCATCATCCCTCAGCTAGTGGGGAATCCTCTGCCAGTTTGAACATGCTGTCTACTTCCGTGCTGCCTCGGACCCAGGATCCGATATATACGGTAAGTGTCTTTATATGATGTTGCTTATGCATGTGCCTTGCCATGTTTCTTTTTGCGGAATTACATATGTGTTCCCTAAACTGAACCTTTTTTTTTGTCCCAACAGACCCACACACTGATGGAGGAAATCCAGGAGCTGGAGGAAGATGGAGCCTTCATGGAACCTTCAGAACACCTCCCCCTGGGACAGAATCTGCAACTGTCCCAACATGTTTCTACAACAAATGCTCAGCAGCAGAGTGAAGCTGGTGGCATGCTGCCAGCCCACCGTGGGCAGCATGCAGAGACTGAGCCGACAGTCCACAGTGTTAGCTCTGCTGCTGAGGATTTTCCAAGCAGACCTGTGGCTGTTGGTGGACCTAGAGGCACATCATCTGCACGGCCCCAAACCCGGGGAATTGGGAGGCGTAGTCGACTACGTCGCCCACTTGCCCAGGGGAGGGGCGCGCAGATGATTGAGTCAGCAGGGCAACATGAGAGGTGGCTATTTCGCCTCCAAAATCAACAAAACCACAAACATCTTCATTAGAGATGAGCGAACTTTTGAAAAATTCGATTCGACTGATTCGCCGAATTTTCCGACAAAAATCGTTTCGACCCGAATAAATTCGCGACGAATCGCTATTAAAAAGGGCTATTTCTGAGCCTCCTACAGCCTCAATAGGGTTGTAAACCATTCAGCCTTGCTGTAACACGCACAGGATGCGTGCTGGGTTAGTTAAATAATACTTTGAAGAAATATCACATGCAGATCAGAGGCATCGCTAATAGAATCGCAGAGCGGCACAATTGCAGAGAGTTGAAGTGGCATCACTATGAGGGGCAGAAGGAGCCCAAATATACACTGGAGTTGGCCTCAGGAGCCCAAAAATTGGATGAATCACACCCTGGAGTTGGCAGGAGTTGGCAGCAGCAGCAGCAGGAGCCCAAATATACACTGGAGTTGGCTTCAGGAGCCCAAAAATTGGATGAATCACACCCTGGAGTTGGCAGGAGTTGGCAGCAGCAGCAGCAGGAGCCCAAATATACACTGGAGTTGGCTTCAGGAGCCCAAAAATTGGATGAATCACACCCTGGAGTTGGCAGGAGTTGACAGCAGCAGCAGCAGGAGCCCAAATATACACTGGAGTTGGCTTCAGGAGCCCAAAAATTGGATGAATCACACCCTGGAGTTGGCAGGAGTTGACAGTAGCAGCAGCAGGAGCCCAAATATACACTGGAGTTGGCCTCAGGAGCCCAAAAATTGGATGAATCACACCCTGGAGTTGGCAGAAGTTGGCAGCAGCAGCAGCAGGAGCCCAAATATACACTGGAGTTGGCTTCAGGAGCCCAAAAATTGGATGAATCACACCCTGGAGTTGGCAGGAGTTGACAGTAGCAGCAGCAGGAGCCCAAATATACACTGGAGTTGGCTTCAGGAGCCCAAAAATTGGATGAATCACACCCTGGAGTTGGCAGGAGTTGACAGTAGCAGCAGCAGGAGCCCAAATATACACTGGAGTTGGCCTCAGGAGCCCAAAAATTGGATGAATCACACCCTGGAGTTGGCAGGAGTTGACAGTAGCAGCAGCAGGAGCCCAAATATACACTGGAGTTGGCCTCAGGAGCCCAAAAATTGGATGAATCACACCCTGGAGTTGGCAGGAGTTGACAGTAGCAGCAGCAGGAGCCCAAATATACACTGGAGTTGGCCTCAGGAGCCCAAAAATTGGATGAATCACACCCTGGAGTTGGCAGAAGTTGGCAGCAGCAGCAGCAGGAGCCCAAATATACACTGGAGTTGGCTTCAGGAGCCCAAAAATTGGATGAATCACACCCTGGAGTTGGCAGGAGTTGACAGTAGCAGCAGCAGGAGCCCAAATATACACTGGAGTTGGCCTCAGGAGCCCAAAAATTGGATGAATCACACCCTGGAGTTGGCAGGAGTTGACAGTAGCAGCAGCAGGAGCCCAAATATACACTGGAGTTGGCCTCAGGAGCCCAAAAATTGGATGAATCACACCCTGGAGTTGGCAGGAGTTGGCAGCAGCAGCAGCAGGAGCCCAAATATACACTGGAGTTGGCTTCAGGAGCCCAAAAATTGGATGAATCACACCCTGGAGTTGGCAGAAGTTGGCAGCAGCAGCAGCAGGAGCCCAAATATACACTGGAGTTGGCTTCAGGAGCCCAAAAATTGGATGAATCACACCCTGGAGTTGGCAGGAGTTGGCAGCAGCAGCAGCAGGAGCCCAAATATACACTGGAGTTGGCTTCAGGAGCCCAAAAATTGGATGAATCACACCCTGGAGTTGGCAGGAGTTGACAGCAGCAGCAGCCCAAATATACACTGGAGTTGGCTTCAGGAGCCCAAAAATTGGATGAATCACACCCTGGAGTTGGCAGGAGTTGACAGTAGCAGCAGCAGGAGCCCAAATATACACTGGAGTTGGCTTCAGGAGCCCAAAAATTGGATGAATCACACCCTGGAGTTGGCAGAAGTTGGCAGCAGCAGCAGCAGGAGCCCAAATATACACTGGAGTTGGCTTCAGGAGCCCAAAAATTGGATGAATCACACCCTGGAGTTGGCAGAAGTTGGCAGCAGCAGCAGCAGGAGCCCAAATATACACTGGAGTTGGCTTCAGGAGCCCAAAAATTGGATGAATCACACCCTGGAGTTGGCAGGAGTTGACAGTAGCAGCAGCAGGAGCCCAAATATACACTGGAGTTGGCCTCAGGAGCCCAAAAATTGGATGAATCACACCCTGGAGTTGGCAGGAGTTGACAGTAGCAGCAGCAGGAGCCCAAATATACACTGGAGTTGGCCTCAGGAGCCCAAAAATTGGATGAATCACACCCTGGAGTTGGCAGGAGTTGACAGTAGCAGCAGCAGGAGCCCAAATATACACTGGAGTTGGCCTCAGGAGCCCAAAAATTGGATGAATCACACCCTGGAGTTGGCAGGAGTTGACAGTAGCAGCAGCAGGAGCCCAAATATACACTGGAGTTGGCCTCAGGAGCCCAAAAATTGGATGAATCACACCCTGGAGTTGGCAGGAGTTGACAGTAGCAGCAGCAGGAGCCCAAATATACACTGGAGTTGGCCTCAGGAGCCCAAAAATTGGATGAATCACACCCTGGAGTTGGCAGAAGTTGGCAGCAGCAGCAGCAGGAGCCCAAATATACACTGGAGTTGGCTTCAGGAGCCCAAAAATTGGATGAATCACACCCTGGAGTTGGCAGGAGTTGACAGTAGCAGCAGCAGGAGCCCAAATATACACTGGAGTTGGCCTCAGGAGCCCAAAAATTGGATGAATCACACCCTGGAGTTGGCAGGAGTTGACAGTAGCAGCAGCAGGAGCCCAAATATACACTGGAGTTGGCCTCAGGAGCCCAAAAATTGGATGAATCACACCCTGGAGTTGGCAGGAGTTGGCAGCAGCAGCAGCAGGAGCCCAAATATACACTGGAGTTGGCTTCAGGAGCCCAAAAATTGGATGAATCACACCCTGGAGTTGGCAGAAGTTGGCAGCAGCAGCAGCAGGAGCCCAAATATACACTGGAGTTGGCTTCAGGAGCCCAAAAATTGGATGAATCACACCCTGGAGTTGGCAGGAGTTGGCAGCAGCAGCAGCAGGAGCCCAAATATACACTGGAGTTGGCTTCAGGAGCCCAAAAATTGGATGAATCACACCCTGGAGTTGGCAGGAGTTGACAGCAGCAGCAGCCCAAATATACACTGGAGTTGGCTTCAGGAGCCCAAAAATTGGATGAATCACACCCTGGAGTTGGCAGGAGTTGACAGTAGCAGCAGCAGGAGCCCAAATATACACTGGAGTTGGCTTCAGGAGCCCAAAAATTGGATGAATCACACCCTGGAGTTGGCAGAAGTTGGCAGCAGCAGCAGCAGGAGCCCAAATATACACTGGAGTTGGCTTCAGGAGCCCAAAAATTGGATGAATCACACCCTGGAGTTGGCAGGAGTTGACAGTAGCAGCAGCAGGAGCCCAAATATACACTGGAGTTGGCCTCAGGAGCCCAAAAATTGGATGAATCACACCCTGGAGTTGGCAGGAGTTGACAGTAGCAGCAGCAGGAGCCCAAATATACACTGGAGTTGGCCTCAGGAGCCCAAAAATTGGATGAATCACACCCTGGAGTTGGCAGGAGTTGGCAGCAGCAGCAGCAGGAGCCCAAATATACACTGGAGTTGGCTTCAGGAGCCCAAAAATTGGATGAATCACACCCTGGAGTTGGCAGAAGTTGGCAGCAGCAGCAGCAGGAGCCCAAATATACACTGGAGTTGGCTTCAGGAGCCCAAAAATTGGATGAATCACACCCTGGAGTTGGCAGGAGTTGACAGTAGCAGCAGCAGGAGCCCAAATATACACTGGAGTTGGCCTCAGGAGCCCAAAAATTGGATGAATCACACCCTGGAGTTGGCAGGAGTTGACAGTAGCAGCAGCAGGAGCCCAAATATACACTGGAGTTGGCTTCAGGAGCCCAAAAATTGGATGAATCACACCCTGGAGTTGGCAGGAGTTGACAGCAGCAGCAGCAGGAGCCCAAATATACACTGGAGTTGGCTTCAGGAGCCCAAAAATTGGATGAATCACACCCTGGAGTTGGCAGGAGTTGACAGCAGCAGCAGCAGGAGCCCAAATATACACTGGAGTTGGCTTCAGGAGCCCAAAAATTGGATGAATCACACCCTGGAGTTGGCAGAAGTTGGCAGCAGCAGCAGCAGGAGCCCAAATATACACTGGAGTTGGCTTCAGGAGCCCAAAAATTGGATGAATCACACCCTGGAGTTGGCAGGAGTTGACAGTAGCAGCAGCAGGAGCCCAAATATACACTGGAGTTGGCCTCAGGAGCCCAAAAATTGGATGAATCACACCCTGGAGTTGGCAGGAGTTGACAGTAGCAGCAGCAGGAGCCCAAATATACACTGGAGTTGGCCTCAGGAGCCCAAAAATTGGATGAATCACACCCTGGAGTTGGCAGAAGTTGGCAGCAGCAGCAGCAGGAGCCCAAATATACACTGGAGTTGGCTTCAGGAGCCCAAAAATTGGATGAATCACACCCTGGAGTTGGCAGAAGTTGGCAGCAGCAGCAGCAGGAGCCCAAATATACACTGGAGTTGGCTTCAGGAGCCCAAAAATTGGATGAATCACACCCTGGAGTTGGCAGGAGTTGACAGTAGCAGCAGCAGGAGCCCAAATATACACTGGAGTTGGCCTCAGGAGCCCAAAAATTGGATGAATCACACCCTGGAGTTGGCAGGAGTTGACAGTAGCAGCAGCAGGAGCCCAAATATACACTGGAGTTGGCCTCAGGAGCCCAAAAATTGGATGAATCACACCCTGGAGTTGGCAGGAGTTGACAGTAGCAGCAGCAGGAGCCCAAATATACACTGGAGTTGGCCTCAGGAGCCCAAAAATTGGATGAATCACACCCTGGAGTTGGCAGAAGTTGGCAGCAGCAGCAGCAGGAGCCCAAATATACACTGGAGTTGGCCTCAGGAGCCCAAAAATTGGATGAATCACACCCTGGAGTTGGCAGGAGTTGACAGTAGCAGCAGCAGGAGCCCAAAAAATGGCCTAAAGACATAAATATGTTTTGCACCATTTGGAAAGTGTAAAACGTGGCACCATGCTGAATCTAGTCGCATGCATCAGGCATTGGTGGGTGGAAATCCTGGCTGATCCATCCCTGATTCATTTTGACAAAGGTGAGTCTCTCCACATTTTTAGTTGACAGACGAGTTCTCCTCGCCGTAACTATGGCCCCCGCCGCACTAAACACCCGCTCAGATGGCACGCTACTTGCCGGGCAGGACAGCTTTTCCAGGGCAAACTCTGCTAGTTGCGGCCACAAATCAAGTTTGGCTGCCCAGAAGTCCAGCGGATCCTCAAGGTGTGTTGGCATGGTCATGTCAAAGTATGACATGACCTGCTGGTTCAGGTCCTGCTCCAGGTCTTCCTGCTGCTTATGAGTAGCCTCACTATGCGGGTGTAGAAAGCTACTCATTAGCGACTGAAGACTGAGGCTGCTGCTGCTGATGGAGCTGCTGCTGCTGCTCCTGCCAACCCCCCCAGCGGCCATGGCAGTGGAAGGTGAGCGCAGAGGTCCCCTCGAGTCAGACCTGCGAGAGTATGGACCATGGCGCAGATAGGCATCGGCCAACTGCCTACGTAGAATGTCTTTGTAGTAGTTGAGTTTGTCCTCCCTCTCGGTGGGTTTAAAAAATGCCCCCATTTTGTGCCGGAAGCGAGGGTCCAATAAGGTGGACAGCCAGAAGTCATCCCGCCGACAGATGGAAACAATTCTGGGGTCACTACGCAAGCACGTGAGCATGCTTCGTGCCATTTGCGCAAGTGACTCGGATGGACTACCTGTCTCCATCTCCACTGCATACTGCCACGGTGTGCCCGGGTCCTCTGTCTCTCCTTCCTCAAAAACCTCTAGCTCCTCTGGCTGCTCCTGCTCCTCCTCTCCTGTCCGCTGACTAGATAAACCAGCCATTTCGCCAAGCCTAAACTGTGTTTCGCTGGGCAACTCCTCCTCCTCCTCTTCCTCCTCCTCCTCCTCCAGTTCAGCTCCAAGGGGGTTCATGTGGCCGTAAGATGTAAACGCCATGTCTCCAGTGCCCTGACCAGCCATGGTTTCCAACATGTGCTGTAGTACATGAAGCAGTGGAATCACGTCGTTCATCCCGTAATCCTGCCGACTGACAAATAAAGTGGCTTCCTCAAAGGGCCTGAGCAAACGGCAGGTGTCACGTATGAGCTGCCACTGGTTGACATTGAAGTTACACAGGGGAGTCCCCCTATCTGCTTGGATCATCAGGAAATCCGTGATGGCTTTTCTCTGTTCATATAATCGGTCCAACATGTGAAGGGTGGAATTCCAACGGGTGGAAACATCGCAAATCAGACTATGTTGGGGGATACCATTCTGACGCTGTAGCTCAAGAAGGGTGTGTTTGGCGGTGTAGGAGTGGCTGAAGTGCATGCAAAGTTTCCGTGAAGTTGTTAGGATGTCCTGCAGATGGGGGGAACACTTCAGAAACCGCTTGACAACCAGATTGAAGACGTGAGCCATGCAGGGGGCATGGGTCAGGCTTCCTTGGCGCAGCGCAGACAAAATGTTCTTCCCATTGTCGGTAACCATGATTCCCATTTTAAGTTTTCTCGGAGTAAGCCATGTTTGGATTTCCTGATGAATACATTTAAGCAGTTCCTCCCCTGTGTGACTCCGTTCGCCAAGACAAACCATGTGAAGCACTGCGTGACACCTCCGTGCCCTGCACACATGGTAGACTGGAGGGGCACTGAGACTTGAGCCTACAGTGGAGGGTGAGGAGATGGCGGAGGATGAGGAGGCCGAGTCGCACGGTGTCACAGGCCCAATGGGCAGAGAGCGCGGAGGCCGAAGCGGCGTGACCTGTCCAAGTTGCTGCTGCAAAGGGACCACATTCACCCAGTGGGCCGTAAACGACATGTACTGCCCCTGACCGTAGTTACAGCTCCAGATGTCGGCGCTGCCATGTATTTTGCTACACACCGACAGGCTCAAGGACTGGCCCACCTTCTGTTCAACAAAAGTGTGCAGCGCTGGTACTGCCTTCTTGGCAAAGAAATGACGGCTTGGGACTCTCCACCTCGGCTCGGCACAAGCCATCAGTTCTCTGAAAGGTGCAGATTCCACCACCTGAAAAGGGAGCGACTGCAGCACCAGCAACTTGGACAGGAGCACATTCAGCTTCTGCGCCGTAGGATGAGTGGGCGCATACTGCTGTCTCTTGGACATGGCTTCGCTGATGGATTGCTGGCGGGATGCATGACTTGGAGGAGGAGGAGGAGGAGCAGGAGCGACAGAGGATGGGTGTGACGCACAGCTGCCTTCGGCTGAGGTGCTGGAGCCTTGGCTGGCAGAAATTGGGAGCTCACTTGGTGAGGAAGCAGACTGGACCACCCCTTGGGAGCCTCGGTTCTCCCAGGTCGTTTTATGGTGACGCATCATATGTTGACGCAGGGCCGTGGTGCCAACATTTGGACCCTGGCCACGCTTCACCTTTTGCCTACATATCTTGCATGTGGCCATGTTACCCTCCTGCGGATGCCTCAGGAAAAACTGCCACACTGCCGAGTAGCTACTTTTCCCACCCCCTGGCCTCACTGATTCACTGCTGCTGTTGCCAACTCCAGGAACCCCTGCTCCACTACCTCCCGATAAGGTAGACTGCCGCACAGCAGGTGCTCTACCCCGGCCCCGGCCGGCTCCAGCCTTTGGAATTGTGCCCCCATGCTGACTGCTACCACCTTGCTGCCTCAGCTGCTGACTCCGGGGCAACCTGCGCCCCTCTTCTCCTGATGATGACGATGAAGCCCCTTCATCACCCGGCTCCCAAGTGCGATCGGCTTCATCGTCATCATCATCATCATCACCGGGTTGTGGCTGTACGTCACTGATGTTCGTGGATTCGTCAACAGTGTCTGGCGCAGGAGCTGGAAAGCTCGCAGCACCCACGACACTGTCCACATCACTATTTGTCTGCCTAGCTAAAGAAGCCACCTCCATTTCTTGGCTGGGCAGTAGCTGCTGACTGTCCTCCTGTATCTGATCGTCCTCCTCACTAAAGAGTGGAGCTGAACCCAAAGCATAGGATACGTCGCTGGGGGAGGGAACGGCGTAGGACAGAGGCAATGGGAGGACAGGGACTGCTCTCGGGGCATGCCAACTCAGGGTTGTGTCAGAGGAACCTACCGATGTAAGTTGTGATGATGTTGTTGATGAGCGCGTCAGCCAATCTACCACGGCAGATGCGTTACTGGTGGAGACCCGACCGCTAGCAGATACTGGCAGATTAGGTCTCTCAGCGTGACTCCTGCTGCTACTGGCCCCCAGTCTGATGCGAGCTCTGCCTGCGGAATCTTGGCCTCTGCCACTCCTCTTTTCACTTCCAGGCACTTGTCTGCCCGACATAGTCTAACTGGCGTGGTAGTAGGTGATATTTTAAGAACCCCCAGGCAGCAGTGGGTCTATATAAAACAGAATATAATGCACACCAAAAGTGAGCAGTAACACTCAGCCTCCAACAGGCCTGCTTAGTGTAAATAAGAGAGCTGCTTAGTGTAAATAAAGAGGGGTATGCTATGTTACAGAATGGGATGCCTCAACAGAAGTGCACCTGGCAGGCAGCAGTAAGCCTATGCCCAGCAAAAGTGTCTTATAATATAAATATAATAAGAGCAAATGCTTATATGGTCTTAAACAGAGGCTGCTTTAGTCACAGAATGGGATGCCCCGGGCAGGAATCGAGCTGGCAGGGTCCAGTAGTGCTTTGGCCAGCAAAAGTGTCTTTATCAGGCTAATTTCAAATATGATAAGAGCAAATGCTTATATGGTCTTAAACAGAGGCTGCTGTAGTCACAGAATGGGATGCCCCGGGCAGGAATCGAGCTGGCAGGGTCCAGTAGTGCTTTGGCAAGCAAAAGTGTCTTTATCAGGCTAATTTCAAATATGATAAGAGCAAATGCTTATATGGTCTTAAACAGAGGCTGCTGTAGTCACAGAATGGGATGCCCCGGGCAGGAATCGAGCTGGCAGGGTCCAGTAGTGCTTTGGCCAGCAAAAGTGTCTTTATCAGGCTAATTTCAAATATGATAAGAGCAAATGCTTATATGGTCTTAAACAGAGGCTGCTGTAGTCACAGAATGGGATGCCCCGGGCAGGAATCGAGCTGGCAGGGTCCAGTAGTGCTTTGGCCAGCAAAAGTGTCTTTATCAGGCTAATTTCAAATATGATAAGAGCAAATGCTTATATGGTCTTAAACAGAGGCTGCTTTAGTCACAGAATGGGATGCCCCGGGCAGGAATCGAGCTGGCAGGGTCCAGTAGTGCTTTGGCCAGCAAAAGTGTCTTTATCAGGCTAATTTCAAATATGATAAGAGCAAATGCTTATATGGTCTTAAACAGAGGCTGCTGTAGTCACAGAATGGGATGCCCCGGGCAGGAATCGAGCTGGCAGGGTCCAGTAGTGCTTTGGCCAGCAAAAGTGTCTTTATCAGGCCTAATTTCAAATATGATAAGAGCAAATGCTTATATGGTCTTAAACAGAGGCTGCTGTAGTCACAGAATGGGATGCCCCGGGCAGGAATCGAGCTGGCAGGGTCCAGTAGGGCTTTGGCCAGCAAAAGTGTCTTTATCAGGCCTAATTTCAAATATGATAAGAGCAAATGCTTATATGGTCTTAAACAGAGGCTGCTTTAGTCACAGAATGGGATGCCCTGGGCAGGAATCGACCTGGCAGGGTCCAGTAGGGCTTTGGCCAGCAAAAGTGTCTTTATCAGGCTAATTTCAAATATGATAAGAGCAAATGCTTATATGGTCTTAAACAGAGGCTGCTTTAGTCACAGAATGGGATGCCCCGGGCAGGAATCGAGCTGGCAGGGTCCAGTAGTGCTTTGGCCAGCAAAAGTGTCTTTATCAGGCTAATTTCAAATATGATAAGAGCAAATGCTTATATGGTCTTAAACAGAGGCTGCTGTAGTCACAGAATGGGATGCCCCGGGCAGGAATCGAGCTGGCAGGGTCCAGTAGTGCTTTGGCCAGCAAAAGTGTCTTTATCAGGCCTAATTTCAAATATGATAAGAGCAAATGCTTATATGGTCTTAAACAGAGGCTGCTGTAGTCACAGAATGGGATGCCCCGGGCAGGAATCGAGCTGGCAGGGTCCAGTAGTGCTTTGGCCAGCAAAAGTGTCTTTATCAGGCTAATTTCAAATATGATAAGAGCAAATGCTTATATGGTCTTAAACAGAGGCTGCTTTAGTCACAGAATGGGATGCCCCGGGCAGGAATCGAGCTGGCAGGGTCCAGTAGTGCTTTGGCCAGCAAAAGTGTCTTTATCAGGCTAATTTCAAATATGATAAGAGCAAATGCTTATATGGTCTTAAACAGAGGCTGCTGTAGTCACAGAATGGGATGCCCCGGGCAGGAATCGAGCTGGCAGGGTCCAGTAGTGCTTTGGCCAGCAAAAGTGTCTTTATCAGGCCTAATTTCAAATATGATAAGAGCAAATGCTTATATGGTCTTAAACAGAGGCTGCTTTAGTCACAGAATGGGATGCCCCGGGCAGGAATCGAGCTGGCAGGGTCCAGTAGTGCTTTGGCCAGCAAAAGTGTCTTTATCAGGCTAATTTCAAATATGATAAGAGCAAATGCTTATATGGTCTTAAACAGAGGCTGCTGTAGTCACAGAATGGGATGCCCCGGGCAGGAATCGAGCTGGCAGGGTCCAGTAGTGCTTTGGCCAGCAAAAGTGTCTTTATCAGGCCTAATTTCAAATATGATAAGAGCAAATGCTTATATGGTCTTAAACAGAGGCTGCTGTAGTCACAGAATGGGATGCCCCGGGCAGGAATCGAGCTGGCAGGGTCCAGTAGTGCTTTGGCCAGCAAAAGTGTCTTTATCAGGCTAATTTCAAATATGATAAGAGCAAATGCTTATATGGTCTTAAACAGAGGCTGCTTTAGTCACAGAATGGGATGCCCCGGGCAGGAATCGAGCTGGCAGGGTCCAGTAGTGCTTTGGCCAGCAAAAGTGTCTTTATCAGGCTAATTTCAAATATGATAAGAGCAAATGCTTATATGGTCTTAAACAGAGGCTGCTGTAGTCACAGAATGGGATGCCCCGGGCAGGAATCGAGCTGGCAGGGTCCAGTAGTGCTTTGGCCAGCAAAAGTGTCTTTATCAGGCCTAATTTCAAATATGATAAGAGCAAATGCTTATATGGTCTTAAACAGAGGCTGCTTTAGTCACAGAATGGGATGCCCCGGGCAGGAATCGAGCTGGCAGGGTCCAGTAGTGCTTTGGCCAGCAAAAGTGTCTTTATCAGGCTAATTTCAAATATGATAAGAGCAAATGCTTATATGGTCTTAAACAGAGGCTGCTGTAGTCACAGAATGGGATGCCCCGGGCAGGAATCGAGCTGGCAGGGTCCAGTAGGGCTTTGGCCAGCAAAAGTGTCTTTATCAGGCCTAATTTCAAATATGATAAGAGCAAATGCTTATATGGTCTTAAACAGAGGCTGCTTTAGTCACAGAATGGGATGCCCTGGGCAGGAATCGACCTGGCAGGGTCCAGTAGGGCTTTGGCCAGCAAAAGTGTCTTTATCAGGCTAATTTCAAATATGATAAGAGCAAATGCTTATATGGTCTTAAACAGAGGCTGCTGTAGTCACAGAATGGGATGCCCCGGGCAGGAATCGAGCTGGCAGGGTCCAGTAGGGCTTTGGCCAGCAAAAGTGTCTTTATCAGGCCTAATTTCAAATATGATAAGAGCAAATGCTTATATGGTCTTAAACAGAGGCTGCTTTAGTCACAGAATGGGATGCCCTGGGCAGGAATCGACCTGGCAGGGTCCAGTAGGGCTTTGGCCAGCAAAAGTGTCTTTATCAGGCTAATTTCAAATATGATAAGAGCAAATGCTTATATGGTCTTAAACAGAGGCTGCTTTAGTCACAGAATGGGATGCCCCGGGCAGGAATCGAGCTGGCAGGGTCCAGTAGTGCTTTGGCCAGCAAAAGTGTCTTTATCAGGCTAATTTCAAATATGATAAGAGCAAATGCTTATATGGTCTTAAACAGAGGCTGCTGTAGTCACAGAATGGGATGCCCCGGGCAGGAATCGAGCTGGCAGGGTCCAGTAGTGCTTTGGCCAGCAAAAGTGTCTTTATCAGGCCTAATTTCAAATATGATAAGA
This sequence comes from Gastrophryne carolinensis, assembly GCA_027917425.1. Classification (NCBI taxonomy): domain Eukaryota; kingdom Metazoa; phylum Chordata; class Amphibia; order Anura; family Microhylidae; genus Gastrophryne; species Gastrophryne carolinensis. Next base: position 161,322,515 of record CM051234.1, read on the forward strand.
GCAAATGCTTATATGGTCTTAAACAGAGGCTGCTGTAGTCACAGAATGGGATGCCCCGGGCAGGAATCGAGCTGGCAGGGTCCAGTAGTGCTTTGGCCAGCAAAAGTGTCTTTATCAGGCTAATTTCAAATATGATAAGAGCAAATGCTTATATGGTCTTAAACAGAGGCTGCTGTAGTCACAGAATGGGATGCCCCGGGCAGGAATCGAGCTGGCAGGGTCCAGTAGGGCTTTGGCCAGCAAAAGTGTCTTTATCAGGCCTAATTTCAAATATGATAAGAGCAAATGCTTATATGGTCTTAAACAGAGGCTGCTTTAGTCACAGAATGGGATGCCCTGGGCAGGAATCGACCTGGCAGGGTCCAGTAGGGCTTTGGCCAGCAAAAGTGTCTTTATCAGGCTAATTTCAAATATGATAAGAGCAAATGCTTATATGGTCTTAAACAGAGGCTGCTTTAGTCACAGAATGGGATGCCCCGGGCAGGAATCGAGCTGGCAGGGTCCAGTAGTGCTTTGGCCAGCAAAAGTGTCTTTATCAGGCTAATTTCAAATATGATAAGAGCAAATGCTTATATGGTCTTAAACAGAGGCTGCTGTAGTCACAGAATGGGATGCCCCGGGCAGGAATCGAGCTGGCAGGGTCCAGTAGTGCTTTGGCCAGCAAAAGTGTCTTTATCAGGCCTAATTTCAAATATGATAAGAGCAAATGCTTATATGGTCTTAAACAGAGGCTGCTTTAGTCACAGAATGGGATGCCTCACAGCAGACTTAAGATCAGTTCAGTATATATGCACAGTTAGTTACTATAAGCAGCCTGAAAACGCTAACAAAGGCTGGATGAAAAAAAAAAAATCTCCCTGTCAGCCAGCTCCGTTTTTCCTACCTTTCCCTGGCTTTCTGTCTGTCTCCTGTCTGTCTCCTGCCTGTCTCCTGCCTGTCTCCAGCCTGTCTCCAGCCTGTCTCCAGCCTGTCTCCAGCCTGTCCCTGTCTCCAGCCTGTCTAACTGCCTCAGCTACACAGCGTTCTGTCTGTCTGTCACGAATGCAATAGAGAAATGAGGAAAAGCAAGATGGCCGCCGTTAAATACCGCTGTGTGACGTCACCGGGCTTGCTGGCTGCTGATAGGCTGCATGTGACTGCCCCAGCTTGCACTGGCGCGGGATACATGTCCAGACATGTCCCGTCCGCCATCTTAGAATGCCTGTAATGTAAATGAATGGATGTTAAAGGAAAACTTCGAGTGATCGAATCGCGGGGAAATTCGGATTCGATCCGAATCGAATTTTTCCTGAAATTCGGATCGAATCCGGGTTCGTCCGGATCGATTCGCTCATCCCTAATCTTCATGACCAATTAGAAACCTTAAACACCACATTAAACTCCATGCTGACTGAATTTAGGTCCAACAACAGCCACACGGGCCGGCACACACGGGGGGCTCTGAGGCTGGCGAAAGACTGCATGCGGTAATGTAAATCTCGTCCTTGATACATCTCTTTCTGACTGTTTCCTCACTGTTACTATATCATTAGTGTCTTCCAGTCTGCCTAGCAGACACTTATCTGGCATTAAGTTATATTGGCAAATTAGGTTGTATATAATTACTTTCTAGTAGACTCATATCTGGGGAGATTATATGCATGTTAGGACACTTTATTGATTATATGTCCATTGGTGGTTAGTGAGATGAACTTCATGTCAGGATTAACATTTGCTGTATAATATATATGTAGCCCAATTATCCTCTTTCCCGCCCCCCTGTGTTTCAGCAATTGTGTGTATATGTTTTTTAACATTGTCATTTCTTGTATTGTTGTGTGCATTGGCTCCCATAGGAGTCCTTTTTTAATTATTAATAAAACTGTAATTTTTATAGTATTAGTCATTGTGGTGTATTAATATCATATAGATATTTTGTGGGTAGAGTGCAGACCATCTGGGGACCTGTGTGGGGCTTCCAGAATCCCCTTTCTATGGTTGCTATGATGGTGTAGATGGACACAGTTTGGTCTGGCACCCCCACTTGGTGATTATATTGGGCTGTGCGCGTCTAGTTTCTTTTTTGTTTACAACAACAGCCACATGGCCACCTTATCCAATTATTACAGTGGCATGCTTGAGGAAGTTCGAAATAGCAACAGCCACATGGCCACCTTAACTGCCAATCTCAGTGCCATGATGGCTGAATTTCGAACTTCTAATAGAAACATGTTGGAACAGTTGCAGATTCTGAATACCACACAGGCCCAGGTAAGGCCCCAACCTGGGTTTTATGGGCATCCCCCATTTTAAGGCCTATTTGGTATGTATCTGCTCCACATCTTTGATCTACATCCCCACTGTCTGGTGAGCCCTACCAATATACCCTTTTGGTATGGCTTGGCTTGTTTGCTTTGGATTTGCGCCCATATAGCTCATTAGAGTGCTGAGGTAGGCCACTAGCCAATGCCGGAGGTGAAGCCTCAATGAACCTGCCACTCAAGCTGTTGCGCTGCATGCTTGTAGCGCATGACATTGGTTCTGGCTACTCCTGTTTGAAGGTATGATTGTGGGACATTCTGGGCTGGCAAACTACTACCTTGACCCCTGGCTGAGATTGAACTGGACTTGGATTGGGACTGGAGGTTCTTGTTTGGGTGTCACACTGAGTAACAGGTGTAGATGTGGCATAGGTTTGGCTGCTTTTCACCTGTGCCTGTGGCAAATGTGGCCAAGCAGGTGAGGGTGTATCTGTGGGTCTATTTGTTTGCTGCACAATATGGACATGGCAATGCTTGTCACCTATGTCTGTAAAATTTTCATTTGTCCTTAACTTTGTCCTTAACTTTGCACAGTGCAGAGTGGCTTACTTTAAAACTCCTTCCTCTGGGCAATTGCTATGTGGCTTGATTTGGATAAACTTTCATTTGTGTTTTGCCCATGTTTTTGATGCAACTATGGGAGTGACCATCAAATGCAATGTTTGCTTCTGAAATAAACTACATAAAATTGTAATTAACCTGTTGTGGACTAAGTTTATGCCTTTAAGTTTTGGGTGAATAAAGATGAGTTAAAGTAGGCAGGAACACATTTGTAACATCCCAAAAAACCCAAATGACAATCATGCGTGAGGTTGTTTAAAATTATTTCTTTACGGTTTGTAAAACTAACAAACAAACATACAAACACAACGGGCCAAAAACAAAATTAGCCAAGAAAAAAGGGACAAAACAAACAAAGGAAACACAAATTAAGCAAAATGTGTCTCAATTAAATTAGACTGCACTGCTTGGGCAGACGTACTCGGTGGACCACGATAGTCCTCGTCTGGGTCATTGGTGGGTGGAGAGGGGGGCACATCCACATACCGGGGGACATGCTGCAATATAGCAAAATTATGCAACACTGCACAGGCCATTATAATATCTATGACCTTTTTGGGGTCATACTGAAGTGCTCCCCCGGTATGGTCCAAGCATCGGAAGCGGGTCTTCAACAGGCCAAACGCCCTTTCCACCACGGCCCTGGTCTTCCTGTGCACCCTATTATATGCCTCCTCGGCTACATTATGAGCCCGGAGGACGGGCGTCAACAGCCACGGAAGAAGTGGATAGCCGGAATCACCTGCCAAAATGTATGATAAAAAACATAAATTACACATTCCTCAATAAATGGAATCCCCTAAACGGGCCATCAACATTACTAAGAGCCTAGGTCACATTTGCTACACAGCATGAGCATACATAGTGTACAGGCCCTTCAAAAAATAAAAATACATCAAATAGATGTTTGAAAAAATTAAACATCCAAGATGGCGGGTGAGGGCCAATCAGCCAGACTGCTAACAGGTATTGGTTTCGGACTGTGCTGCTCAGCATTCTTGGATGTCTTAACTTTTCAGGACCCTGTAGCTGCTTGGGGTGAGTACGAACCAGCTGTAACCCGCCCCAGATGGCGCAGACCCTAGGATAAATTCAAGGACATAATTTAAGCAGAGTGTGTGGAAGACTAATTATTACTTTAATCTAAATTCCATTTCTGCAGTTTGCTAATGCAGGACTAACATTTGCCAAGGCTTGGTTTGTTTGAAAAATCTAATGGTTAAGGTCGTGTTTCACAGGTAATCAAGGTGTTCAAAAAGGCATATTTTCATACATGGAACACAAATTACATTCCTAGCCATACATATCCAAAAAAGGACGTTATTGGCGGCAACTTACCAAGGAGGCACCCACCAGAAAATTCTCCAGACTCAAACCGACCATACAATCCAGATCTGCGAAGAATGTAGGCATCATGGGATGAGCCTGGGAACCCGGCGAGCAGACTAAGGAACCGCATGTCCGGGGCCACCACTGCTTGGACATTCATTGAGTGGCCCATTTTGCGGTTCCTGGGATAAAAAACTAACTCATCACACCCTAAGCAAATGCTGTAGGCAAATTAAATTAGCAAAATACAAGAACATAAGTATTTTGGCTTGCCAAATAACAATATGTATGTTTTATAAAGTAAAGATTAACTTTCCCGGGTCTATTTCGGGTACACATTAAAATTTTTCCTTGGTGAACACATGTGACATTTATATGCAACTAAATACGGTCCATGGTTCATGGTTCCACAGGGACTCTTTAAAAGGAGGGAATACTTAAAAGGAGGGATACATAAAAATGTGGGCCAAATTCCAAGGAGGGATAAATTACAAGGAGGGAATAATTACAAGGAGGTAATAGTTTAAAGTAGTAAATAATTCCATGGAGGGATTACTTCCACAGAGGGAATATTTGCAAGTAGGTAAAAATACAAGGAGGGATTAATTACAAGGAGGGATTATGTAAAAGTAGGGATAAATTAAGAGGAGGGATAAATTACATGGAGGAAATAAATAAAATAACGGAAGGATTTGCAACGATGGATAACTTACAAGGAGGGATTAATTCCAAGGAGGGACTAATTCGAAGAAGGGACATTTGACAAGGAGGGTATTTTGGAATTTTGAAGGACATTAAAACAAAAACAAAAAAAGGACTGATTGAACCTGCCTGTAGATATACTCGTCGACTGCCGGAGGGACAAGGGCAACGTGGGTGCAGTCAATTGCACCCATGACGTTGGGCATGTCGGCGATGTCATAAAATGCCAGCTTAATCGCGTTTCTGGCTACCATGTCGTCAGGAAAACCAATATATTTGCGAGTAATGGTAGCCATGCCTTCCAAAAACTTGGATAGCGCGCGGCTCAGCGCAGGCTGCGAGATCCCCACGGAGAGGGCACCCAGCCTCTGGAACGAGCCGTTCGCCAAAAATTGCAGGCAGCCAAGCATCTTGGTCATACCTGAAATTGCTTGCCCCTTCCTTGTGGTGCAGGCTAACCATGGCCGCAGCTCACTATACAATTTATGGAGGGAGGCGCGATTATGTCTGGTCAGCTCGAACAACTCAACGTCATGCATGCCATTGATGTGCATGCGTCGCCGCCGGTGCAATCTGGTCTCAGCCCTCCGGACAATTTCAATGCCCATGAGCTGCAGATCCTCATGCTCCTCAAATGCACTAGAGTCTTCCATAGCTGCTAGTCTCGAGGTCAAAATGGTCCCGTAAGGGGATTGCAAAGGAAACGGATTTATAGGGTGGTGGTCTGTCGGCAATCAGCTCTCTGAATGAGATGAAAGCCCATAGCAATAACGTAAGTTATCTGAACGAACGAAAAATATCAGATTTGGTTTGGAAAATGACCTGAAGTAACGGAAATGTTCACATTTGCTTTCGTTCATCGAAAGCGCATAAACGCATTTGCCCGAACGTTCGTACGAATGAAAAATGATCGAAAAAATGACAAACACCCACAAAAACTTTCACAGACAGCTACGGAAGTGCAGACGAATGTGGCTCTGAATCGAGCCTAATGAGATGGAATGGGTGTCCCCATTTGTACGCGACCTTTATCTCTCGAAGCTTATCCAAAAGGGGACGCATGACTCTCCTCGTGCACAAAGTGTGGCGAGATATGTCAGGAAGGATCTTTATTCTGTAGCCCTCCCATTCCACCTGGCGTCTCTTCCAGGCCTGACGTAGAATGTCCTCTTTTACTGTGAAGAAATGGATACGGCAGAGGACATCTCGTGGTGCCTCTGCCTCTACTGCCGGGCGGCCCGCAACCCTATGTATACGGTCGATAATTTCTGAGTCTCAGGGCTTCCCTAGTAGAGAGTTGAAAATAACCGAAGCATTAGAATGCAGCAGATTCAAGGGGACCGACTCGGGGATGCCCCTAAGTCTCAGGTTGTTGCGTCTGTTCCGGTTCTCAAGATCGTCCACCTGCAAAAAGACATTAGTGAGTAGCTGCTGTTGGGTGCGGAGTGACCGTTCCAATTCTGAAATCTGGCTTTCATGGCTCGTACTGGAACTCTCTAGCGTAGAGACTGGTGGTGTCTAGGGCTGATGTCTGTTGCTAAAGATCCTCAATCTCTTTTCTCATAGCCCGCTCGATTCTCAATGCGGCTGCTTGCAGGTCGTCTTTTAGGTCCGCCTTAGTGGGGTGGAACTGTAGCAAGGTTTTCAAAGTGGGGGCCAATGCTCCGCATTGGTGTCAGAGGGTTCATGAGCCGAATCGCGCGTCTCCCCGGGGGGAACCCAGTCGGCATCCGATGGCCCCTCATTTATACTCGAATGAACTGCCTCTCCGGCACAGCGTTCTTTCTGCCCCTGTCTCCCTCCTGAGTCCTCATCAGAGCCGGAGGACCAGTCTCCACATGGGTACGGTGGGGATTGAGCAGGCGACAGGACAGGGCCCTGCAGGGGGGCCCACCTCCGGTAATCTTTTGCTGCAGGGGCATCCCAAATTGGGCTTGAAATATCAGGGGGAGCCCCGGTGTTCCTGCCACCCGGTGGTGACTTTTGTGTTATCATCTTGAGAGTAGGGAGTGGGGGCGCCCATTCCACCCCACTCTTCCTGCCTCCCCAAATGGATGATGTCCCCAGCTCCTCTCTGGGGCTTCTTTGCTGGACACTGATCCTTCTGCCTCCTTTTGCTAGGGGTTTTTCCTGCTGTCCCCCTCTGGTCCCCTCTGATCACCTGTGGTGTTCCTGCAGCTGCAGCCGCGCACAATCACCGTCTCCCGCGGGTAGCGGTGCTTCTTCTCGCACACGTGGAGGAGGAGGCGGCGACCGCATCTGAAGCTCCGGCAGAGCCTCTCCTCTCTACCCTGGCACTGTGACAGCTGACTCAGTTGGGAGGCTGTGCTCGGCGCGCACGCTCACCTGCGCTCATGCCACCTTGTCTCCCTCCCGCCTGTCCTCCTGTGAGCTGCCCGCTCTCCGACTATGCGGGTCGCGCTGAGGGAGGCCCGGTCTCCCCCCCGCCCGCGCCATCTTGTCCATCTCCATTGTCGGCTGTATTGCGGCTCCAGATCTGAGGTAGGAGTCGATCCTTTGCGACTGCTTGTTCCTCGTTCCTCCTGGTGTCTTTTTGTTGCCCTTCATTTCCAGGGTTAGGATTGCTGTCTGCTACTCAAGCGCTGTCAGTTTAGCCGGAGCCCCACCACCTTGCTTCTTTATGCAGCCATGCGCAGGCCACGCCCCCTAATTTTTGATAAGGTATATATATTTTTTTACTTTTATATTTTCTAAAATTACATTTTCATTAACATTACCATCCCCCCAAAAATATTAGAAATATTAAAAATAAAAATTCATTAAGAATAATAATTATATATATATATTTATGTTTTTTACAACTCTTAAGGTCTGCTTGAATGTTAAACAAATGGAGACAATTTGATATTTAACATTTTGGTCACACTGCTTAGGTGACTTGCCTGGAAGTAGGAATGTTTTTTTCTGGGGAGCAGGGGGAAACTGTGGGCCTGGTGCAATAGGTCAGGGAGTTAGCATTTTATTTAACCTAGGTGCAAGAAAAAATACCTAATCCTGGGTTAAAAAATAGTGTTTGTTTGCAGGCCAGGAGAGGTCACACAATGATTTGAGCAAAAAAAAAAAAAAAAATTCATTCTAATTGCCCAGCCCACTATTTAAACACCAACAAATGAAACCCAGTTGAAATGTATGGCAGAGCGACACTGAGTGAAAGGTAATATGTGGCGCACCTGAACCTAGAGCTCCGGCGCTATACTCTGAGCCGCTTGTAGTAATACATGTGACGCTACATTGCTTTCTTAAATGTGGTTTTACGTACACCACCCGCCATTTACCAGACGCTACCTGCCACTAGGTAGCATTACCTCAGTAATTTTTACATTATATCCATGTGGGCATCCCAAATATTCAACTAGGAAGAAGTATAGAAGAATGCATGGCAAGCATTAAAGTGGTTAAGGTATGCTTTATGAATAAAAAGAAGAATGCATTAAAGTGGTTACGGTATGCTTTATGAATTAAAAAGAAGAATGCATTAAAGTGGTTAAGGTATGCTTTACGAATTAAAAAGAAGAATGCATTAAAGTGGTTAAGGTAGGCTTTAGGAGAAGAAGAATGCATGGCATGCATGGCATACTAAGTACTTTGGAACAGAAGAGACTTGGCACAGCAATAAGTAAGCAATGGGCTAGCAGGACCAGGGTATGTGAAACAGTTAAAAAAAATAGGCTTGCATATGTGTAGAAGCCAGCAAAAAAAGCCAGTGTCTGTGTATACATTTCAGAAAAAAACGAAAAGTTCACGCGGCTAAATGAAGGTAAAAGGTATTTTTTTTTAATATACCACAGCCCACAATTAACCAATATATGCAATGCAGAAATATGACATTTGCACATACCTGTGTGTTATCCTCCACAGAAATGTGTGATGTCTGGCTGCCAGGAGTGGGCAAATCATCATCCGATGGCAGATCAACATAAGCTATTGCAAAAGTAAAAATGTGTGTATTCTCCTATGTTACCTTAGTATGTGATTTGGGTACATTAACAACATTACATTAACCTTTTTTCAATGAAAGACAATTACTACATTATTAGCCATCAATACCCGCCATATCGGAGATGTCCTGAAGTTCAGATCTGAGAGTAGCCCTACAAACACGATGAACACACATTAGCCAAATTGATAAACAAAAACAGGACTCACACAACAAGGTAATACAAAATAATGTATATCTAAAACATTACTAAATAATTACCAACATTCGTAGCAGCCTCTGATGGAAAAGCCCTTTCAGGACCAGCACTCATGCCACTTCCTGTAGTGAGGCCTATGAAATGTAAATTTAAAACCAAAAAAATTACCAACATTTAAAAAAAAAAAAAAAGATACATTTTTCATTATAGTGTTACAATTCTAAAAACATTTTTAAAGTTGTGTGGCCATGGTAGCCATTTAAGAAGTATCTGATTTGTCTGAGACTGCTGCCAACAATGGCCTTGATTCACAGCCTTCTATATTCCATCCCGTTTTTATTTCTCCGTGTGAACATTACACATGGCTTTTTTCAGTATTGGAGCATTCACACCATTCAGAGCATCCATCAGGAACGTCTCGTATTATTCCTGATGATGTGAGAACCATTGAGAATGCTGTGAGGATTTCTCTCAAAGCCAATTTCACAGACGAAGCTCTTGTGTATGTTGATGTGAAATTCTCACACTGGAACGGATTTTGCCATGAAATGTGTGAATGTCAGGTGAGATTCTTCTAGTTTCCATATGAAAATTCCCATTTTTTCATTCACCCCTGCTTTTTCCTAGCAATCTTCATTGCTTCATCCAGAGCTAGTTTAAACCTCAAATTTGCCATGTGGGCAACAACCACCCACACAACAAACGGTGGGTGTTGATGTTGCACATTATGCTTGAAACAGGACATGTATTAAAAATGTCATTTTTATGTCTCTTTCTTAATTTTTATTTCCCTCAAATGTATAGATCACACTGGATGGAGGAGCAGAAAATGTCACAAATCCAACTAGGGCCCAATTGTATTCTCTAGGGACCCGCATGTTGGAGGCTTACAGTCGCCATCAGCCACATACTAGACTGGAGGAGCGCATTGCGGCGTTGGAAGCACAAATGCTGGTCTTACAACAGCAGAAGCAGGCTCAGCGGCAATGTGAGCATGCGGACATCCTCACCGCCATGAACAACACCAACCAGATGATTGCCCAATTGCTGCTGATGCATAATCAGCAGCAGAATATGTTTTTAGCTTCACCGTTGGCCCCAACACAGGTCCCTATGGCTTGTCCATTGCAGACGAATCCTAATGCCCCAGATGGGGAAAATCAACCCAATGATCAGCCTGAAGATCAAAGTGAAAGCCTGGGTTGATTTCCATTTGGGTTTTTTACATTTAATTTTTATTTATTTAATTTGAGCCACAGTTTGGCAATTTTATTTTGTTGTTTCAAATGTCCTTTGACGTCAATTAACGTGTGTTTTTTCTACATTAACATGTAAACCAAAATTCATGTTTATACATGTGCATAGTTATGTGCAAATGTTTGCATGGTGCTACAATTCTGGTTAAACATTTTTTGGGCCTTTCCCCACTGGTGGGTTTGACAAAAAAGAACATACTATACTATTTAATTAAAACTAATGCAATTTGTAGGTGCAAAGATAAGTATATTTATTCAAACTAACTAAAGAGCCAACATGGCCAATAGAGATGAGCGAACTTTTGAAAAATTTCCGACAAAAATCGGTTCGACCCGAATTTATTCCCTACGAATCGCTATTAAAAACGGCTATTTCTGAGCCTCCTAGAGCCTCAATAGGGTTGTAAACCATTCTGCCTTGCTGTAACATGCACAGGATGCGTGCTGGGTTAGTTAAATAATACTTTGAATAAATATCACATGCAGATCAGAGGCATCTCTAATAGAATCGCAGAGCGGCACAATTGCAGAGAGTTGAAGTGGCATCACTATGAGGGGCAGGAGCCCAAACATTGCTTTAAAGAGACACTGGAGTTGGCAGCAGCAGGAGCCCAAAAATTGGATGAATCACACCCTGGAGTTGGCAGCAGCAGCCCAAACATTACTTTAAAGAGACACTGGGGTTGGCTTCAGGAGCCCAAAAATTGGATGAATCACACCCTGGAGTTGGCAGCAACAGCCCAAACATTACTTTAAAGAGACACTGGGGTTGGCTTCAGGAGCCCAAAAATTGGATGATTCACACCCTGGAGTTGGCAGCAGCAGCAGGAGCCCAAACATTACTTTAAAGAGACACTGGGGTTGGCTTCAGGAGCCCAAAAATTGGATGAATCACACCCTGGAGTTGGCAGCAGCAGCAGCAGGAGCCCAAATATTACTTTAAAGAGACCCTGGGGTTGGCTTCAGGAGTCCAAAAATTGGATGATTCACACCCTGGAGTTGGCAGCAGCAGGAGCCCAAACATTACTTTAACCCAGTAAGTGCCAGCCTACCTGGAGTTTTTGTCACACTCTGTTGCCAGACCATTTTGCACTATTTTGCACTCCCCATGTTCAAATGTGATTTTTGAAGGGATTTCCAGGGATTTCCCAGGAAAATGATATATTGTTTTTTTCAGCAGAGTCTGAGCTTTAACATGAAATGTCTTGTTTGTCATTTTTTAGGTGTATTCTCAATATTTTTTGGCGAAATATGTGCAAAAAAATTAAAAAAATCTATTTTTTACAATTTGTAGTGTTTTTTTGTAATAAAAAATGTAAGTTTGTCAATAAAATCTTATTGCGTGTGAAACCCCAATTTCTCACAGTTACAGCGGTACCACATATGTATAGGTAGACACCTTTTCCTGCCCAGGAGACTCCCCCAAACTGAAACAGAGCTTTAGGGGATTTTCAGAAAAAAAACAACTGTGATATGGGCTATGCGCACCTTGCAGTTTTTCCAGAAAAACAACCCTTTACATTTGAAATACCCCCCACAAACTATATATTCTCTGAAAGTACACACCTCAAGCTTTCTAGATGTACCAGGCTTGTTGATGTGGCCACAGTTTTCTAGAAGTAATCCCTCAATGTATTCTTTGGTTGCAAAGAGTTTCCCTAAAAAAAGGATAAAAAAGGAGAATCAAAGCCACATTTTCCTAAAAAAACTATATACAAACAAGAAAAAACAAGTATAATCTGAAAAAGCAACATCCCCCGAACAGAACGATACCCAACATGCATAGGTTCTGTCAAGGGAAGAGTTGCCAAACACCCCAAAGTAAAGCATGAGCATAACGGAAATTTTTCTTGAAAATTTCAGCTCTGCAGACAAAGTGCGCACCTTGCGATTTTTCAACCAAAACAACCCTTTACATTTGGAATATCCCCCATAAACCATATATTCCCTGAAAGTACACATGTTAAGCTTTCTAAGCATACCCAGCTTGTTGTAGTGGGCTCATCTTTCTGGAATTAATCCCTCAAAGAACTCTTTGGTTGCGCAGTGTTTCCCTAAAAAATGTATAAAAAAGCAGAATAAAAAACACCTTTTCCTAAAATATAAATATGCAAACAAGAAAAAACAAGCTAAGTCTGAAAGCGCAAGGTCCCCCGAACAGAACAATACCCAACATGCAGAGGTACTATTAACCCTTTTAATTGCCAGCTTACTTGAGATTTTGTCACCCTCTGTTGACAGGTCATTTTTCCCCATTTTGCGCCATGTTTTGCGTCATTTTTGCTGGAATTTTCAGGAAAATTATATATATATTTTTTGCAGCAGAGTTTAGGCTTTAAAATGAAATGTCTTGTTTGTAAATTTTATTTATTATTAATTTTATTTATTATTAAGTAAAAAAAAATAAATAAAATTTTTTTTTAGAAAATTGCCTCCTTTATTTTAAATAAAAAATGTATTTGATTAGGGAAAACCATATTGCATGTGAAAGCCCCATTTCTACCGATTAGAACGGTACCACATATTTATCGGTAGCCCCCTGTTCCTGCCCAGGAGACCCCTCTAAGTAATTTTTAACATTTACAAATAAAATACAACTACCATCCACACTACAAAGGGTTAAATCGAGAAAAAAAAATGACATAGGGTCCCCCCTCCCAGGAGGGGGGGGGGCATTTTTTGGGGGGATTTTTAAGGGTTAAAAATCCTTAAAATAAAAAAAAAAAATGACATGGGCCCCCCCTTACCCAAACTAACCAGCCCGGGACCAGCTATGCAGGGTTTGGAGGAACAGGGCCAGGGGCCAGCTTTTGTGGCCCCTGGCCCTGCAGGCTACAAGCCCGCATAGCCAGTGGGCCCGGGCTCTTCTGCCCCCCCCCTGGGCTTTGGGGAGGCAGGTAATGGGGGTGCCGGGGGTTAATGGCAAGTCACCGGCTAGCGCAGGTGACTTGCCACCTCCCCCAGCCTTGTGAACTGGTATAGGGGTCATGGACCCCTTACCAGTTCACAAGGGGTTAAATGTAAAAAAAAAACACAGACACACAAAGAGAAAAAATATTTTTTTTTTTTTATATCACACTGATTTTTATTGAAGATTTTTCGGAGTCATAGACATGGCATACATACAATTGGTAATGCAAATAAGACAACATACCATTGGGTCCAGGATGCAACCTGACCATCAAAGCTTCCAAGCAATGCATCTATGATCATTACGATATCCTACAGCTGCCTGTCCGGGATTCCTGCCATGGGATCCCGGGAGTAAATCAGCCAAAGTAGCTATAACCCCAGACCTCTGCGACTCCAATGTTCTGCTACTCTGCCCATCCTCCGGTGTAATGTAGAACCTGGGCTCTGCGGAAGCGTCCAAAGAGAGAACAGAGCCCCTAGAGGGCAGAAAAAGGGAAGGAGCGGAACCAACAACAGAGGGGACAAAGGAGAGAAAAGTCAAAAGGAAAGAAAGGGAACATATAAAGGAAAGACAGAGAGGCCCCCGGGGGAGGGGGGGAGGAGGGGGGGGAAGCGGGGGGGACCAAACAGGGGGCCCGCGAAACCCCAGCGCCCCCCATTGCCGTACAGACTTTCCTCCTGACTCCACTAACAACCTGTATTCTTCAGTCCCGTTCCATTGCAGCCTTGTATTCAGGTGAGGACCTAAAATCAGCCCAGATAGACCAAACCTTCCTGTAGGCTTCAGCCCTATCCTGTCTCAGATGTAGAATTTCTTCCATTTCCTCTACATGGTTTAGTTGCTGCAGCCATTCTTTGACCGTTGGGGCTGACGGTGATTTCCATTTCCGAGGTATCACCCTCCGTGCCGCGTTAGTGAGGTGAATCCCTAGTGGTCCTAGATCACACTCGCCCGCTTTTTTCCTCTGCCAATTCAGTAAATAGAAGGCGGGGTCCCATTCAGGAGAGAGGCCCACTACCCTCTCAATCATATCATGAATGTTCTTCCAGAACGGGACAATATTAGGGCACGACCACCAAATATGCAACACATCTGCACCTTTCTGGTTGCATCTCCAGCAGGTGTCTGGGATAGCCGGGAACATTTTATGTAGCATCTTTGGGGTCCTGTACCATCTAGTGATTAATTTGTAATTAGTCTCCTGCGTAGAGGAGTTTGCCAAGCCCCTGTATGCCCTTTGATATATGCATTTCCAGTCTTCTTCTGTCAAGTCTAGGTTCAAATCTCTCTCCCACTTTCCTTCCCAGGGTCTCCTCGGGGTAGGGCCCTCTTCCAGCAGCAGACCATATGTACGTGACAGGAGGTGGTTCCTAGGACCCTCTCCCAGGCAAGCTCTTTCAAATACTGTGGGCTCCCTATCCACTTTCCCCTTCAGGTTCTCCGACTGAACAAAATGCCTTATCTGTAGATATTCCAAGTGAGAGAGTTCCCCTCCAATAACGTCCTGAAGGTCCTGCTTCTGTCTAAATACCCCTCCTGAGAATAAGTGAGCCGCCCTTAGTGGGTGCAGATATTTGCCTTCCCTCAGAAAGGATCTCTCTCGCCCAGGAGGGAAATCCGGGTGGTCATGAATCGATAACAGAGGCCCCGGGACTGACGACACCCCTTTATATCTTCTACAGGTCTGACGAAAAATTTCCAATGTGGTGCCAATAAGAGGGTGGGATCTAATCTTCTCCGGGATGTCACTCCTGTTGAAAGACCATAGCTGTCTCAGAGTACCCTGACTAGTTTCATCTTCTATGGAGACCCACTCTTTGTGGGAGCCATTCACATTCCAGTCAATAATTCTTGCTAAATGCGAGGCTTTCACGTATGTGTCAATGCAGGGCAGACCCAATCCACCCTTAGATCTCTGCAGAACAAGGGTGGATCTTTTTGCCCTGGGGGGCTTACCTGCCCATAAAAATCTTGTGAACGTTTTTCTGATATCTAAAGCAAAAGAGCCAGGGAGTTTTATTGGAATGCATTGAATCAAATACAGCAGCCTCGGGAGCACATTCATTTTCAGAACCGCCAGCTTCCCGAACCACGACAGTTTCAGGCATCTCCATCTATTTAGGTCCGCTTTTACTTTGCTGATCAATGGAGCAAAGTTCAATTGAAATAGCTGTGACAGGTCCGCGGGCAGTTGGATCCCCAGATAAGTGAGACTACGTGTCTCCCATCTAAACTGAAAGGATTTCTCTAGATTCTCTTTCTCCTGAGCAGGGAGTGAGACATTCAATGCTACTGATTTAGAGTAGTTTATTTTCAGATTGGACATTTTACCAAAAATCTCGAGCTCTTTCAGCAAGCACGGTATCGAAACCCAAGGAGAGGAAAGAAAAAACAACATGTCGTCCGCGTAGGCGGCCACTTTTTGTTCCTTAACCCCTATCTGACCCCCTCTAATGTTAGGGTTCATTTTCACCATCCTGAGGTTCCTGAGAAAAAATATTTTATTATTTTTTTTTTTAATACTTACCTCCCATCCATAGTGGAGCACTCTTTCAGCCTTTTATAGCTGCTGGATGACCGAAAACAAAAGGGTTAATTAAAAAAAAAATGACATAGGGTTCCCCCTCCTAGGGGGGGGGGACCCCATTTTTTTTTGGAATTTTAAGGGTTAAAAACCCTTAAAAATCCCCCCAAAAAAATGACGTAGGGTCCCCCCTACCCAGCATTACCGACCCGGGCCAGCTATGGGGGCTTGTAGAACAGGGCGCAGGTGCCAGCGTTGGTGGCCCCTGGCCCTGCAGGCTACTAGCCCAAATAGCCACTAAGTGGCCCGGGCCCTTCTGCCCCCCCCTGGCCGTTGGGGAGGCAGGTAATGGGGGGCTGGGGGTTATGGCAAGTCACCCGCTTGCCGCAGGTGACCTGCCATACCCAGAGCCTTGTGAACTGGTATAAGGGGTCTCATGGACCCATTACCAGTTCACAAAGGGTTAAATGAAAAAAAACACCACACAAAAGTATTTTATTTAAAAAAAAAAAAAATTTTTTTTACTGTACTTACCTCCGATTGTAAGCTCCTTTGTCCCGCGCCGCTCTGCTGACAGATGCCGGTGATCGGCATCCAGAGAAGGGGGAGACAGGAGATCAGAGGATCTCCTGCCACCTCCTTCCCCGTTGCCGATCACCGGCATCTGACAGCTGAGAACGCTGAAGCCTGAAGTGATCGGGGCTGGGAGGGGGCGGGGCTTAGCGGCAAGATGGCGGCCGCCATCGAGGAGGAGAGAGGAGAGAGCCTCCCGGGCTCTCTCCTGAAGATCGGTAAGTCCTGGGGGACGATCGGAGGCCCCCCAGGTGAAGAGGAGGGACAGCGGGAGCCAGCGCACACGCAGGTAAGTGAATGTCATTTTTTTTTTTTTTTTTTTTTTACAGTTAGCAGCTGCTGCTGCAGAAGCGGGGGGGGGGGGGCGGCCTATTCCGGGGGCTCTCCTGGAGCCATCCGACCCCCCACGGGGGATCGGATGGCACCAAATTAAAGAGGAGACCCGGCCGGATCCAACGAGGGGTCAGGTGAGTAATTTTTTTTTTTTTTTTTTGCCCACTAGCAGGGGTAAATGCCAGGCACGTAAATTTTACGTGGCTGGCACTTAAGTGACGGAGAGGCAACCACGTAAATTTTACGTGGCTGGCATTTAAAGGGTTAAAGAGACACTGGGGTTGGCTTCAGGAGCCCAAAAATTGGATGAATCACACCCTGGAGTTGGCAGGAGTTGGCAGGAGTTGGCAGCAGCAGCAGCAGCAGCAGCAGCAACAGGAGCCCAAACATTACTTTAAAGAGACACTGGGGTTGGCTTCAGGAGCCCAAAAATTGGATGATTCACACCCTGGAGTTGGCAGGAGTTGGCAGCAGCAGCAGCAGCAGCAACAGGAGCCCAAACATTACTTTAAAGAGACACTGGGGTTGGCTTTAGGAGTCCAAAAATTGGATGAATCACACCCTGGAGTTGGCAGCAGCAGCAGCAGGAGCCCAAATATTACTTTAAAGAGACACTGGGGTTGGCTTCAGGAGCCCAAAAATTGGATGAATCACACCCTGTGGAGAGTCATGTGGAGAAAAAGTAGCTTAGTTAGTAATATCTACATAAAATTATGAATAAAAAAATGCAAAAGTATTGCCAAAGTGAAGTTTTTTCCACCTTTTAATTAAATCAGAGACAACAAGGTATCATTGCCTCTGACTAATTAGCCCTCAAAAATTCTTGGAATTTTTAATCTGGAATCATGTCTGATCCGTCTTATCCGAAGAATATTAATAAAAAGTAAGAGTAACGTAAAGGATTTTTTATCAATACTTACTTGTGGTCCGATGCGGAGGAATGTCTGTAACTGGAGAGCAGCGCCTTAAATCTGTTTTGCACGATCCATCTTTCTTTAGTGTTGGTCTGACCCCGTCATCTATCTACTGGAATACATCAGGCATTGTTGGGAGGAAAGCTTGGCTGATCCATGCGCCATTCATTTCCACGCAGGGCAGTCTCTGAAACAAAAAAAAGTATGTATAAACCAGGGTCTTTTTCATATAAAAACAAATGGTTATTTTTGCTATTAAACCATATGTTCCACAGCTTTACCAGTCATTGTGTCAGCCAATGAAGCAACTTTGTCTGGAAGTGCTGCAAAAGCAGTCCACTGCATCACAAGTGGCATCTGACACCCCCAGTCAACTGTCTGTTGTCTGTCTGTTATGCTTTGGGTTTTGCTCCACTATCCATTGATGAAGATCTGATAATCATAAAATTCAGCAGCTACTGCCCAGCCAAGACGTGGAGGAGACACTCGCCTCTTCTTCCACTAGCCGGCAATTAGTGATGAGGAGAGTGTCGTGGGAGGAGGTGTTGCAAGCCGAGGTAGTGGAAGAGGGTCCCTGGAGTCTGCGGTGGTGGCGGCAGCAGCAGCAGTGAATTATTGCGGACTGTTGGTAGGAAAAATCAGCTACTCAGCGATGTGTCAGTTTTTCATGTTGCATCCACAATCCTGTGGAGAAAAAGTAGGTTAGTTAGTATATATACATAAAATTATGAATAGACAAATGCAATAGTATTGCCAAAGTGAAGTTTTGTTTGAGGGTGTGTTTCCACCTTGTAATTAAATCAGAAACAACTAGCTATCATTTGCCTCTGAATAATTAGCCCTCAAAAATTCTTGGAATTTTTAATCTTGATGTCTGAGGGATTTCTCCTCTCAGACAGCGTCACCATAAGTCCAGCCTGCTGCATTACCCAGTGGTGGACCTTTCAGAGAACTGATGGCTTGTGCCGAGCCGAGGTGAAGAGTCCCATGGCATGGTTGTTGAACAGAAGGTGGGCCAGTCCTTTAGCCTCAGTGTGTACCAAAGTGCACAGTGTTGTCTACGTCTGGAGCTGTAACTATGGACTCATGGTGGACAATATATATCCTTTTAGGCCCCCTTGGTGATTGTGGTTTCACGCTGTTCTTCACATGGTTTTCCTTGACCAACAGAGTCACACATGGGAGGAACTACTAAAAATGAGAACTCAATCCATGAAAGCATTGCTTAATCCACGAAAACTGCAAATTTGGACCCATGGTGACTGACACTTGGAAGAACATCTTGTTTGCGCTGCGACATGGAAGCCAGAGTCATGCGTCCTGACATGGCACACGTGTTCAGTCTAGTTCTGAAGTCTTGCCCCCATCTGAAAGACATCCGAACAACAGGAAAGAAAGTTAGCATGCACTTCTGGCACTCCTACACCACCAAGCACAACCTTATTGAGCCTCAGCGTCACAACGGTGTACCCCAACATAGTCTGATTTGTGATGTTTCCACCCGTTGCAATTCCACCCTCCATATGCAGGATCCACTATAGCAGTGGTCCCCAACCCTGTCCTCAAGGCCGACCAACAGGCCAGGTTTTGCAGATCTCCACAAAGATGCACAGGTGGAGTAATTAGTGCAGCTGCAGAGCAATAGAGCTGGCTATTTGGAGATCCAAAAAACATGACATGTTGGTGGGCCTTGAGGGCAGGGTTGAGGACCACTGCACTATAGGAACAGAGAAAAGCCATCACTGATTTCTGGATGATCCAAACGGATAGGGGGACACCCCTGTGTAAATTCAATGTAAACCATTGACAGCTCATACCAGACACTGACCGTTTGCTCAGGCCCTTTGAGGAAGCTACTTTATTAGTCAGTTGCCAGGACTATGAGATGAACGATGAGATTCCACTGCTTCATGTAGTACAACACATGTTGGAAAGCATGGCTGGTCAGGGCACTGGAGACATGGCACATACATTTCACAGCCACATGAAGCCTGTGGGGGCTGAAGTGGAGGGGGAGGAGGGGGTGGGGCACAGCAAACCACAGTTTAGGTTTCACAAAATGACCATTTTATCTAGTCATCTGACAGGAGAGGAGGAGCAGGAGCAGCCACAGGAGCTAGAGGGTTGTGAGGAAGGCGAGACAGAGGACCCAGACACACCGTGGCAGTTTACAGTGGAGATGGAGACAGGTAGTCCCTCCGAGTCACTTGCACAAATGGCACGATGCATTCTCACATGCTTGCGTACTAGTGAGCGCAGAATTGTCTCCATTTGTCAGCGGGAAGACTTCTGGCTCTCCAACTTATTGGACCCTCGCTTCCGGCACAAAATGGGGGCATTTTTTACGCCCACTGAGAGGGAGGAAAAACTGACCTACTACAGAGACATCCCACGTAGTCAGTGGGGAGATGTCTATCTGTGCCATGGCCCATACTCCCGCAGGTCTGACTCGGGGGGACCTCTGCGATCACCTTCCACTGCCATGGCTGCTGGGGGGGTGGAAGGAGCAGCAGCAGCAGCAGCTCCATCAGCAGCAGCCTCAGTCTTCAGTCGCTAGTGAGTAGCTTTCTACACCCGCATAGTGAGTCTACTCATGAGCAGCAGGAAGACCTGGAGCTGGACCTCAAACAGCAGGTCATGTCATACCTTGACATGACCATGCCAACACACCTTCAGGATCCACTGGATTTGCTGGGAAGCCAAACTTGACTTGTGTCCGCAACTAGCAGAGTTTGCCCTGGAAAAGCTGTACTGGCCGGACAGTAGTTGATTTAGATGGCAACTGGGCTGCTCTATATAATGAAGCAAAATGGCAAATTTACCTCACAATATAAGCTATTGCCCCTCAGATTTACACAGGGGCTGCTCCATATAATGGTGCAAAACCATGAATTTACCTCATAATATAAACTATTGCCCCTCAGATTTACACAGGGGCTGCTCTATATTATGCTGCAAAATGGCAAATTTACCTCACAATATAAGCTATTGCCCCTCAGATTTACACAGGGCCTGCTCTATATAATGAAGCAAAATGGCAAATTTACCTCACTATATAAGCTAATGCCCCTCAGATTTACACAGGGGCTGCTCTATATTATGCTGCAAAATGGCAAATTTACCTCACAATATAAGCTATTGCCCCTCAGATTTACACAGGGCCTGCTCCATATAATGGTGCAAAACCATGAATTTACCTCATAATATAAACTATTGCCCCTCAGATTTACACAGGGGCTGCTCTATATTATGCTGCAAAATGGCAAATTTACCTCACAATATAAGCTATTACAGCTCTATATAAATAAAAATAAATAAATAAAAAAAGGGCCTGTAGAAGCTTATTTAGTATAACAGATAGGGTGACATGTGCTGGTTTGGGATGCCCATATGGGCTAGTGTTTTGGCAGCAGTACAAAAACCAATGCAAAATGCAATAGCTTAATAAAGCTGATGCTGATCAACGCTTATTTAGTATAACAGATGGGGTGCAACATGCAGGTTTGGGATGCCCTGCGGCCTGGTGTATTTAAAGCAGACCAAAACCAATTCAAAATGCAATAACTTAATAAAGCTGAGGCTGTAGATGCTTATTTAGTATAAACAGGTAGGGTGCTGGGTGCAGCTTTGGGGTGCCCTGCGGCCTGGTTAAATGAAAGCAGTCAAAAAGGAAGTGCAAACTGAAGTAGCTTAATGAAGCTGATGTTGATCAACGCTTATGTTGTATACCAGATAGGGTGCAAGGTGCAGCTTTGGGGTGCCCTGCGGCCTGGTTTATTAAAAGCAGTCTAAAACAAGTGCAAACTGAAGTAGCTTAATAAAGCAGCTGATGCTGATCAACGCTTATGTTGTATAACAGATAGGGTTAAAATAGCATGTGCCTTGGGATGCCCGTGTGGCCTGGTATATTTCAAGCTGAACAAAAAGTAACAATAATCCAAGTATGAGAAATAATTTTGACCTTCTTTACAGCGCCATACTTTGAAAAAAAAACCTTAATTTCATGCCGATCAATCCAAAGGTCAATGCCCCTAACAAAAATAGTGTTCGGCATAAGTTTTCCTTCTGGAAGGACGTAACCTTTAGTTTACATGGTTGGGGTAGGTTATCTTACAAATTGGGATACCCCAGGCAGCAGTGTCATTGAAAGAGACAGATTGTAATGCAGGCCATACGCAAGCAGAGAAACTCAGGCTGCAACAGGCCTATTTAGTTTACATGGTGGGGGTAGGTTATCTTACAAATTGGGATACCCCACTGTATATGAAACAGAATATAAATGCACACCCAAAAGTGGACAATCAGCCTCCAAGAGGCCTGCTTAGTTTATATAAGAGAGCTGCTTAGTGTAAATAAGAGGCCTGCTTAGTTTAAATAAGAGAGCTGCTTAGTGTAAATAAGAGGTAGGTTATGTTATGTTACAGAATGGGATGCCCCCACAGCAGACCTGAGATCAGTATATATGCACAGCAACAGTGGATAAGCAGGCTCCAACAGGCCAACTTACTTTAAATAAGTGTGCAGCTTAGAGTAAATACAGAGGCTAATGGGATGTTACAGAATGGGATGCCCCAAAGCTGACTTGAGATCAGTATATATGCACACAGCAGCAGTGTGTAAGCAGGCTCATACAGGCCAAATTTCTTTAAATAAGTTTGCAGCTTAGAGTAAATACAGAGGCTAATGAGATGTTACAGAATGGGATGCCCCAACAGGAGTGCACCTGGCAGCAGTACTACTATGCACAGCAAAAGTGTCTTTATCAGGCCTAATTTCTATTAGAATAAGTGCAAATGGTTACGGTCTTAAATAGAGGCTGGTGTAGTCACAGAATGGGATGCTCCAACAGGAGTGCACCTGGCAGGCAGCAGTAGTACTATGCACAGCAAAAGTGTCTTTATCAGGCCTAATTTCTATTAGAATAAGTGCAAATGGTTATGGTCTTAAATAGAGGCTGGTGTAGTCACAGAATGGGATGCCCCAAAAACCAGCAGTGCACCTGGCAGGCAGCAGTAGTACTATGCACAGCAAAAGTGTCTTTATCAGGCCTAATTTCTATTAGAATAAGTGCAAATGGTTATGGTCTTAAATAGAGGCTGGTATAGTCACAGAATGGGATGCCCAAAAAACCATCAGTGCACCTGGCAGGCAGCAGTAAGACTATGCACAGCAAAAGTGTCTTTATCAGGCCTAATTTCTATTAGAATAAGTGCAAATGGTTATGGTCTTAAATAGAGGCTGGTGTAGTCACAGAATGGGATGCCCCAAAAACCAGCAGTGCACCTGGCAGGCAGCAGTAAGTCTATGCACAGCAAAAGTGTCTTTATCAGGCCTAATTTCTATTACAATAAGTGCAAATGGTTATGGTCTTAAATAGAGGCTGGTGTAGTCACAGAATGGGATGCCCCAACAGGAGTGCACCTGGCAGGCAGCAGTAGTACTATGCACAGCAAAAGTGTCTTTATCAGGCCAAATGACTTTTAGAATAAGTGCAAAGGGTTATGGTATTAAATAGAGGCTGGTGTAGTCACAGAATGGGATGCCTCACAGCAGAGTGCACCTGGGAGCAGTACTATGCACAGCAAAGTGTCTTTATCAGGCCAAATGACTTTTAGAACAAGTGCAAATTGTTATGGTATTAAATAGAGGCTGGTGTAGTCACAGAATGGGATGCCTCACAGCAGACTTGAGATCAGTTCAGTATATATGCACAGTAAGTGTATAAGCAGCCTGAAAACGCTAACAAAGCCAGTCAGCCAGCCAGTAACACTCAGGCTGGATGAAAAAAAAAAAAATCTCCCTGTGACTGCCTCTGATTTTTCCTAACTTTCCCTGTTTTTCGCTGACTTCCTGCCTGTCTAACTGTCTGTCTGTCTAACTGTCTGTCTGTCTAACTGTCTGCCTGTCTAACTGTCTGTCTGTCTAACTGTCTGTCTGTCTAACTGTCTGTCTGTCTAACTGTCTGTCTGTCTGTCTAACTGTCTGTCTGTCTGTCTAACTGTCTGTCTGTCTGTCTAACTGTCTGTCTGTCTGTCTAACTGTCTGTCTGTCTGTCTAACTGTCTGTCTGTCTAACTGTCTGTCTGTCTAACTGTCTGTCTGTCTAACTGTCTGTCTGTCTAACTGTCTGTCTGTCTAACTGTCTGTCTGTCTAACTGTCTGTCTGTCTAACTGTCTGTCTGTCTAACTGTCTGTCTGTCTAACTGTCTGTCTGTCTGTCTGTCTAACTGTCTGTCTGTCTAACTGTCTGTCTGTCTAACTGTCTGTCTGTCTAACTGTCTGTCTGTCTAACTGTCTGTCTGTCTAACTGTCTGTCTGTCTAACTGTCTGTCTGTCTAACTGTCTAACTGTCTGTCTGTCTGTCTAACTGTCTGTCTGTCTGTCTAACTGTCTGTCTGTCTGTCTAACTGTCTGTCTGTCTGTCTAACTGTCTGTCTGTCTGTCTAACTGTCTGTCTGTCTGTCTAACTGTCTGTCTGTCTGTCTAACTGTCTGTCTGTCTGTCTAACTGTCTGTCTGTCTGTCTAACTGTCTGTCTGTCTGTCTAACTGTCTGTCTGTCTAACTGTCTGTCTGTCTAAATGTCTGTCTGTCTGTCTAACTGTCTGTCTGTCTGTCTAACTGTCTGTCTGTCTGTCTAACTGTCTGTCTGTCTGTCTAACTGTCTGTCTGTCTGTCTGTCTGTCTGTCTGTCTGTCTAACTGTCTGTCTGTCTAACTGTCTGTCTGTCTAACTGTCTGTCTGTCTAACTGTCTGTCTGTCTAACTGTCTGTCTGTCTAACTGTCTGTCTGTCTAACTGTCTGTCTGTCTAACTGTCTAACTGTCTGTCTGTCTGTCTAACTGTCTGTCTGTCTGTCTAACTGTCTGTCTGTCTGTCTAACTGTCTGTCTGTCTGTCTAACTGTCTGTCTGTCTGTCTAACTGTCTGTCTGTCTGTCTAACTGTCTGTCTGTCTGTCTGTCTGTCTGTCTGTCTAACTGTCTGTCTGTCTGTCTAACTGTCTGTCTGTCTGTCTAACTGTCTGTCTGTCTGTCTAACTGTCTGTCTGTCTAACTGTCTGTCTGTCTAACTGTCTGTCTGTCTGTCTAACTGTCTGTCTGTCTAACTGTCTGTCTGTCTAACTGTCTGTCTGTCTAACTGTCTGTCTGTCTGTCTGTCTAACTGTCTGTCTGTCTAACTGTCTGTCTGTCTAACTGTCTGTCTGTCTAACTGTCTGTCTGTCTAACTGTCTGTCTGTCTAACTGTCTGTCTGTCTGTCTGTCTGTCTGTCTGTCTAACTGTCTGTCTGTCTGTCTGTCTGTCTAACTGTCTGTCTGTCTGTCTAACTGTCTGTCTGTCTGTCTAACTGTCTGTCTGTCTGTCTAACTGTCTGTCTGTCTAACTGTCTGTCTGTCTGTCTAACTGTCTGTCTGTCTGTCTAACTGTCTGTCTGTCTGTCTAACTGTCTGTCTGTCTGTCTAACTGTCTGTCTGTCTGTCTAACTGTCTGTCTGTCTGTCTAACTGTCTGTCTGTCTGTCTAACTGTCTGTCTGTCTGTCTAACTGTCTGTCTGTCTGTCTAACTGTCTGTCTGTCTGTCTAACTGTCTGTCTGTCTGTCTAACTGTCTGTCTGTCTGTCTAACTGACTGTCTGTCTGTCTAACTGACTGTCTGTCTGTCTAACTGTCTGTCTGTCTGTCTGTCTGTCTGTCTGTCTAACTGTCTGTCTGTCTAACTGTCTGTCTGTCTAACTGTCTGTCTGTCTAACTGTCTGTCTGTCTAACTGTCTGTCTGTCTGTCTGTCTGTCTGTCTAACTGTCTGTCTGTCTGTCTAACTGTCTGTCTGTCTGTCTAACTGTCTGTCTGTCTGTCTAACTGTCTGTCTGTCTAACTGTCTGTCTGTC
>CM051234.1:161354619-161357119 GCA_027917425.1 Gastrophryne carolinensis
TGTCTGTCTGTCTAACTGTCTGTCTGTCTAACTGTCTAACTGTCTGTCTAACTGTCTGTCTGACTGTCTGTCTAACTGTCTGTCTGTCTGTCTGTCTGTCTAACTGTCTGTCTGTCTGTCTGTCTGTCTGTCTGTCTGTCTGTCTAACTGTCTGTCTGTCTGTCTGTCTGTCTGTCTGTCTAACTGTCTGTCTGTCTGTCTACTGACTGTCTGTCTGTCTAACTGACTGTCTGTCTAACTGTCTGTTGTCTGTCTAACTGTCTGTCTGTCTAACTGTCTGTCTGTCTGTCTGTCTGTCTAACTGTCTGTCTGTCTAACTGTCTGTCTGACTGTCTGTCTAACTGACTGTCTGTCTGTCTGTCTGTCTGTCTAACTGTCTGTCTGTTCTGTCTACTGTCTGTCTGTCTGTCTAACTGTCTGTCTGTCTGTCTGTCTGTCTGTCTGTCTGTCTAACTGTCTGTCTGTCTAACTGACTGTCTGTCTAACTGTCTGTCTGTCTAACTGACTGTCTGTCTGTCTAACTGTCGTCTGTCTGTCTGTCTAACTGTCTGTCTGTCTAACTGTCTGTCTGTCTAACTGTCTGTCTGTCTAACTGTCTGTCTGTCTAACTGTCTGTCTGTCTAACTGTCTGTCTGCTAACTGTCTGTCTGTCTGTCTGTCTGTCTGTCTGTCTAACTGTCTGTCTGTCTGTCTGTCTAACTGTCTGTCTGTCTAACTGTCTGTCTGTCTAACTGTCTGTCTGTCTAACTGTCTGTCTGTCTAACTGTCTGTCTGTCTAACTGTCTGTCTGTCTAACTGTCTGTCTGTCTGTCTAACTGACTGTCTGTCTGTCTAACTGTCTGTCTGTCTGTCTGTCTAACTGTCTGTCTGTCTAACTGTCTGTCTGTCTAACTGTCTGTCTGTCTAACTGTCTGTCTGTCTAACTGTCTGTCTGTCTAACTGTCTGTCTGTCTGTCTGTCTGTCTGTCTGTCTAACTGTCTGTCTGTCTGTCTGTCTAACTGTCTGTCTGTCTAACTGTCTGTCTGTCTAACTGTCTGTCTGTCTAACTGTCTGTCTGTCTAACTGTCTGTCTGTCTAACTGTCTGTCTGTCTAACTGTCTGTCTGTCTGTCTAACTGACTGTCTGTCTGTCTAACTGTCTGTCTGTCTGTCTGTCTAACTGTCTGTCTGTCTAACTGTCTGTCTGTCTAACTGTCTGTCTGACTGTCTGTCTAACTGACTGTCTGTCTGTCTAACTGTCTGTCTGTCTGTCTAACTGTCTGTCTGTCTAACTGTCTGTCTGTCTAACTGTCTGTCTGTCTAACTGTCTGTCTGTCTAACTGTCTGTCTGTCTAACTGTCTGTCTGTCTAACTGTCTGTCTGTCTAACTGTCTGTCTGTCTAACTGTCTGTCTGTCTAACTGTCTGTCTGTCTGTCTGTCTAACTGTCTGTCTGTCTAACTGTCTGTCTAACTGACTGTCTGTCTAACTGACTGTCTGTCTGTCTGTCTGTCTGTCTGTCTGTCTGTCTGTCTGTCTGTCTGTCTGTCTGTCTGTCTGTCTGTCTGTCTGTCTGTCTGTCTGTCTGTCTGTCTGTCTAACTGTCTGTCTGTCTAACTGTCTGTCTGTCTGTCTAACTGTCTGTCTAACTGTCTGTCTGTCTAACTGTCTGTCTGTCTGTCTAACTGTCTGTCTAACTGTCTGTCTAACTGTCTGTCTAACTGTCTGTCTAACTGTCTGTCTAACTGTCTGTCTAACTGTCTGTCTGTCTAACTGTCTGTCTGTCTGTCTAACTGTCTGTCTGTCTGTCTGTCTAACTGTCTGTCTGTCTGTCTGTCTGTCTAACTGTCTGTCTGTCTAACTGTCTGTCTGTCTAACTGTCTGTCTGTCTAACTGTCTGTCTGTCTAACTGTCTGTCTAACTGTCTGTCTGTCTGTCTAACTGTCTGTCTGTCTAACTGTCTGTCTGTCTAACTGTCTGTCTGTCTAACTGTCTGTCTGTCTAACTGTCTGTCTGTCTAACTGTCTGTCTGTCTGTCTGTCTAACTGTCTGTCTGTCTGTCTAACTGTCTGTCTGTCTGTCTAACTGTCTGTCTGTCTGTCTAACTGTCTGTCTGTCTGTCTAACTGTCTGTCTGTCTGTCTAACTGTCTGTCTGTCTGTCTAACTGTCTGTCTGTCTAACTGTCTGTCTGTCTGTCTAACTGTCTGTCTGTCTGTCTAACTGTCTGTCTGTCTGTCTAACTGTCTGTCTGTCTAACTGTCTGTCTGTCTGTCTAACTGTCTGTCTGTCTGTCTAACTGACTGTCTGTCTAACTGTCTGTCTGTCTGTCTAACTGACTGTCTGTCTGTCTAACTGACTGTCTGTCTGTCTAACTGACTGTCTGTCTGTCTAACTGTCTGTCTGTCTGTCTAACTGTCTGTCTGTCTGTCTAACTGTCTGTCTGTCTGTCTAACTGTCTGTCTGTCTGTCTAACTGTCTGTCTGTCTAACTGTCTGTCTGTCTAACTGTCTGTCTGTCTGTC